>NSJW01000205.1:1714561-2150625 GCA_019955255.1 Castanospermum australe
TGATTCCAATTAGAGAAGGCTTTTGACACCCTGGAGCGAATAGAAGACAAGGCTCGCAGATGTACTTGGACGAAATCAAACTGAGCAGATATGAATTTCTGCAGATGATGCGATGGTGGCTCTTTCATCGTTCAACTCCTGAGGGACTTATCAGAAAACCAATTCAGACAAGCCCCTTATCTTAGCAGATGGATGCTACCCATCATTCGTCGGAGTTGATCATGCTTGAAAACCAGCTTCCACTGTTTGTTCTATGTAAACTGTTTCAGTTGACAGATATAGTGCTGCTCTTGTGCAAATTTTTGAACATATTCATATTTCATATTGTGATATGCACTTTGTATTTCCTCAGAAAATTTACTCATCCTTTCTGAATTATTGAACCATATAGGAACAAGCACGTATTAATACGACTTTATCCACACCTTAATCCTAATAATACCAGCATTGTATTAAAAGACCAAAGATAAACACTAAAACTAAAGCACAAGAACATGCTTTCATATGTAATAGAATCTATAAAACATCTGAGCAAGATGTCCAGATAAACCAACAAGTGTATAAATTGGTATTACAGAAAATTTTCAATACAGACATTTAGCAATATAGAATATAGTATCATGAGTGTCAATTACAATAACGGATATTTGCAGTCATTGGAACTAGGCAGCAGGTACCAAGCTGAATGGTCATCCACAAAAAATTTGCACCTCTTTTTTTCTTTAATTGTTAGAGAGGGATTTGCACTTTATATATAGACAGTTTGCTATTTATGTATAAATGATGGTGAATAACAAGCACAAATCTCAAAAATATAGATGCAAGGAGCAGAATTTATACCCTTTCCTCTTTCCGTTTTCTCTCACTCTCTTTTGCCTCTTCTTTCAGTTGTGTAATGTACTCCTCAAATATTTCCTTGCAAAGGCTCTCATCTCCAATTGCTCTACAAAAAAACATATACACCCAATAAAAGTGAAAACAGGAACATGAATGTCAGGAAATAGTTTCAAGAGAATGCGTTGAGTTATCTAAGTTATATAGGTTTATTACTGAAAAATTGGATATCCATCAGAATAGTGTGCTCTGAACTTCACTATGCACAGCTAATTGACAGGAAGTATTGTTTTTATGGCAAAGTCCCATTATTTACGGAGCACTAAAAGGACTCTTTGTTTATGAAACTTAAGTTGCTAGAGCATAAAGATAATGTCTGATAGCTCCACGTCTGTGCTTCTGACAATTCATCCAGCTAAAGAACAATAAACAATTATAATGGAGAACATTTAAGTTTCTTTTCAGAAAATGAATTTTTATTATAAAGAAAAGAGGAAAAGAAGATCTAAGTTTCACACTTAAGTTTATCACGATCCACACCTGAATTCTTGACTATCTTCGATAAGTGGTCTATAGTCCTCCCACTTTGAAGATGCTGTAATATCCTGCAATGAAGTAAGCAAAACAACAGCATAAACAATATTCCTTATTTCCCAACCATTACTATGCGACAGCACCTATTGATGTCCACAATACTGCACCTTCATAGAATATAGTAGATGAAAGAAATCATCTGCAAGACGTTGACGCTTTTTAGCTTCCTTCTCTTCCTTCTCCCTTGCCCGTTCTAGTAGTTCATCACACACTAGCTGCAGGGTAGCACAGCATCACATATGAAGAAGGCACACCAAAAAGCACATATTCCAAATCAAGAATTATTGGACGAATTATCTCTAAGAAACTCATCATTTAAGAGATAGGATACCCTTTCCCATTTAAGTCCCTCACCAGAATGAAAAAGATAATTGAGGATAAACAAATTATATTCATAAAAGTCAAACGTTGACATGAAGAGAGAAAATAAAATAACACAGGAGTGTGTCCAATTTTATGAGAATAAAAGATTTTCCTACATTTTCTTTTCTATTAATTGCTATATTGATAAAGAACATTCTCGTTTAAGCATTTTATAGAGTCAACAAGCATTTCTTATGATTGGCAAAGACATGAGAGTGGGTGGCAAATGCCACGAAGTTATGACTTAGATATTTGCTCTGGATAGAAGCCTCAAATATAAATCAAATCAAGATTCCATCTTGGAAGAAGGTTGGGTACCATCTACCTTGTCAATTAGAAACAACATGTGCTAAATTGAATTAATCCATCACCCACGGTTGTACTGAAAAAAATTAGTTATGCATCTATATGGCTGATTTATCGTTTGTCTGACACAGCAACCCTAACAAGTAATAACTAATTTCAGGTTTCAGTTTCAGACATTCAGTTAGCACTTGAGATCATTGGCATATCAAAAAATTAAAAGGAGATTGCACAGGAAGCAATGTGACTTATCAGGTGATGAGCGTTTATTAATAGTGGTGAGAGGAGAAAATTTAGACCATTGGATCTTGTATAAATCGTCAAGATTAAAACCAAGTCAGTTTTATTGACTGGATGGACAAAAATTGATTATGAAGTAAAATGCATCATCTCTGGTATATTTTGCAATTTGATGCAGCCAAGTCTCTGGAGAGGGTATTCTATGCTATGCTAAAATGAATGAGTATCAAAACATGAACATTATTAAAAGAACACTTTTCGGAACTGTCAAATACCTACAACAACCAGTGTCATTCTATGAAGTTTGCACCATTCATTAGAAAAGTGCATAAAAAGACGAAGAGAGTATTACACTAAACAACAAATAATTCACCTTTTATTCAAACTTAGAGAAAATGAGATTGTAGAAGCCATTCCAAGTGCATCGTAATATGTTTGTTCTGAACCAAAACTACCTTCAATCTTTATATGTAATTCACCTTTAGTCTAGATATTGAATAGGTGATAATTTTAGAGATTAGAAAACACAAATTGATGAGCTTAAACATAAATACATAAATGACGTTTTCTGCAGTCAGTCTGTCACTATACTGCCACTGGGAACCTGATAACCACCTTTGTTTTCCAATCTCCCTAAAACTCATGTTTTCCAACAAGAGTATGATAGAACTGGACCGGAAAATAGCTAGAAAGCCACTGAAATAGTATCTTTATTCTTCCTCTTCAATTTTCTGATATCAGAGTAATACCAGAAATGGGGGAACTGAACTGTTTACAGAGAATGTAAAAGATTACAAGAATCCAATGGCACATTCGAGAGGTCCCTTTCTCTCCTACACACTAACTTCTATCCAAAATCCTTTTCTAACTTTCTAAACTGGCTCCTTACCTATTTATATACTTCCTATTCTAATTGGCTACCGGCTACTGCTGTAACAGTTACCTATCAAATACTTCCCCCCTAAAACTTTCACCTTATCCTCAAGGTGAAGGTGCGAGTAAGAATACTGTAGTAGCTGTAGAAACTCCCACCGGGGTCCCATTGCTTGAAATGTAATGGCCAAGTTATACTCGAAGTGTAAGAACTTCCACCGGGAACCCATTGACCTTGATCACTCAAGCTTGCAAAAGTGATCTTAATGTTTTCAGACAGCAGTGATTATTGTGCATGTTTCAAGGCATCCACTGACTGATTTGTAGCAGAAGAACGCCCTGTGGTATGGACAGGAAATTCCTTAACACCTTGATTGAAACCCTTTCCAACATAGCCAAATTCAATAACCGTTTCAATTAATGAGTGACTAAGGCTATGAACGGCATCCGAGTGCATGTCAAGTTTCTATAAAAATCTCCTACTTCCAAGGTAACCCATGCCTCTCTAGTGAAAACTACAAAAACAAGCCTATTTATTAAGGTTACCAACCCCATCCACATGATAAAGTGTATCAATTGCTGCCAATAATGCAATTAAACCAGAAATAGGGGAGGCTGCACCAAGGGCCTTTGCTGTTTCTGAGGCTTTCTTTTTTTATGCATTACCAACAACTAAGTTGAAAGAATAGCCACAGAAGAATATTCCCCATGAACAACTTGTTTAAAACCTCTGGTCTCTGGCAATCGGTGGGTGAAGTTAGAAAAACATCCTTATTGTCCAGATGTTTCTTGAAGTTGCCTGAACTATTTTTCCTCTCCAACTGATTGAAATGATCATTCTGCTGAACTAGATCCAAAATCCAGTGATAGGTACCCAAAAACTGCAGGCAAAGTGGTGTAATTCTTAAAATTTTCTGGGTCAACATAGTTATTCCGAGGTTATCAACCCAAGTTCTTGTGATCTTTAGTATGTGCAGTACCCAACCTCCTTCAGACGGTGCTGAGAGAAGTCCAGTAATATCAATTGATATTAACCGAGCAAGGCAATTGCTTTTACTACCAGATGGGTAAAGTTTTGAGCAGGTGACAACATAGGCATCCCCAAGTTGAGGTTGTTCTGCTTCAGGAACCATTCTAGCATAACACTCGATCCCTTACTTACCCTGTTTTCCTCAGCCCACCCATCAAAACGCATAGCATTGGAAAATAAAAACCTGTAAAATGACAGAGTTGCCCCCATTAATATCCCCTTCTGCATTGACGAGTCTAGTGGTGTGGAAACCATCTGCATTGGAGGTAGCCTACTCCTCTGATGTGCCCTCCGATCCATCACGCCACGAAGCAACAAGCCGCAGTGCTGGGAGCTTCTAAGACTCCCTACTTCTCTTAATTCAATGTCATATTGTTTCTTCGGTTTTAGCTCTGCTGTCCGGCCTTCGCACTTTGGGTTGCAGTCATAGGCCTTCGCAAGGTGATTCTCGTCCGGCGGTGCCGGTGGTGGAGGGGGATAGGCCGGACTGCACCATGGGAATGGGTCGGTTTGCACTTTGCCCATGGTTTGGGCCTCTGTTTCCTGTGCGCAAAACAGAGGATCTCCGATGTGGTGTGTTCGTGAGTGTTCTTCCATTATCTCTTTCACGATGACTACACGTAGATGCAGTCCCTCTTCTTTGTTGCAGTGGGTTGCGCAATGCAGTGCTCCTTCTCCGGTGCATCTCCTTCCTCGCACAATTGGTTGAGCTAACAACCACTGTGACTCAATTGCAAACGACCCACCAGCCGTCTTTTGAGAATCTGAATCTGGTGGCTTTGGTGGGGGTAATGGGTTGGTCAGACATCTCGAAACCCATAGCTCCATGGTTATCACAAGATTCTTTCCCTTCTGCTTCTCCATCGTCGCGCAACCTTGTGGGTTATTTTTCTCCCTCGTGTTGCCCTCCCCTCTTGCTGGAGCATCAAGCCGCACACCTCTGAGGAAGTGCCACTCCGAATTTGGCTCCCAGACTTGGCCATTCTTGCGCGAGGTTCCTACCACAATCTCGTGGATCCCTGGGTTCTGCACAGTTCTGTTTTTGGAAGGTTTCAAGCAACCTACTCTATTTTTGTTTCTTGTTTCCTCACTTCCTCCGTCTCCCCCTTCTCTCCTTCATCTGAACACGGCCATGGTTGTGGTTTTTCACAATCTTTCTCAATCTCCATTTTCTTTTTCAGTTCTATCTTCTTCCCCGTCAAATCTTGTAGGTCTGTTTCTTCTACTGCGTCCAAGATTTCTGGTTCCTTGACTCTATCTATTGACCCACAATCGTCTTTCCCCGGAAACAAGGGAATCTTGAGTTTCCGCCAACAATCTTGCAACTTTCTACTTGCTTCTTGGAGTTCTTTCTCCTTCTTCTCACTTTGTCTCCTCCATTCTTTGAAGCTTCTCTCTAAAGACTCCAACCGAGCCTCCATTCTCCACACCATGAAATGCTCCCTGGATGGGAGCTCTGATAACAGTTGATAGAACTGGACCGGAAAACAGCTAGAAAGCCACTGAAATAGTATCTTTATTCTTCCTCTTCAATTCTGATATCAGAGTAATACCAGAAATGGGGGAACTGAACAGTTTACAGAGAATGTAAAAGATTACAAGAATCCAATGGGACATTCGAGAGGTCCCTTTCTCTCCTACACACTAACTTCTTTCCAAAATCCTTTTCTAACTTTCTAAACTGACTCCTTACCTATTTATACCACTTCCTATTCTAATTGGCTACCGGCTACTGCTGTAACAGTTACCTATCAGAGCATCTGAATTATAGAGTCAAATTCATAAATATGCAACACTAACATATATAGGATGTCCACAATAAGCATGAGCACAAAAATCCACAAATTCTAGTCTAACATTGAGGACTGAGGAAAACGAGTTACAGGAGACGAGTTTGAGGCACCAAGCATTTTAATAAACAAACTTGCAATAAGTACCCAGGCATGTAAAGAAACTCTATATTGGGATGCGCAAAAACAGAAGATAAAAATATATATGCCACTGATGTACCTACCTTTAAGTTGAAATCAGATATAGGAGGAGAGCTAATGTCTTTTGCTAAAGCTGATTTGAAGTCTTCAAAAGACCAGGTTGACGACAACGTGATCTGAGAAGTATGATAACATTGTATACATCAGAATAGATCTTTAAAGCAGAAACCACAAAACATTGATACATCATACCTTTGCCAACTTCACTGCATCTTTTATTCGACTTTTTTCTTCATGATACTGTAACATAGAAATAAGAAGAAAGATTGGCATTTCGTAAGAACCAATTTTTTCAGTGGTAAAGTTTTGCAGAATGCAGAAAAGTATAAGTCCCCCAGCTCACTTGAGTGAAGGAACTAAAATTGATTTTCTATTGCTGTGTGATATCTTTAATCCATCTAGGTTGATATAATTCCTTATGGATGCACACGCTTCTCATGTTTAAGACTGAAGGTGTTCAATGCCTCATGACAAAATATGGAAGACACATTAAAACTTAAAAATATCAACAAATAACAATTCTTTTTCTTCAAGAAAAAGATTTCTAAACATTAAGTTGCAATTTAGTACTTGAGCTCACAAAGGACCAAAAATATGTAACATAAGCATTTTGACAACAATAATGACGGAAAAAAAAATGGATACTTTTAAGGTTTGGATTTGTAATGCAACCTTATCCGTGAATATAGTAGAAAAAGTTCAAAACCAACCAGAAAGACAATTTAGCATACTTACTTGTTTCTCTAGCTCTTCAGCAACATCTTCAAACAAGTCTTTTGGAGTTGAACCTGAGGTGTTTGATGCCACTGCTAGATAAGCAGGTAAATCTTTCACCTACAAGACCACCCAAAACAATGTCATCATCGTCATCATAATGAAATAGTTAATTCAAGACAGAAAATCAGAGAAAAGAAACAAGGTGACAACTGTATTTAAGTTAGCCAAGTTTATATTTTTCATTGTAAAACAGAAAAACAAAAAGATAAAGATATTTGACCATAGAGATGGGTAGTTAACCTTCAAGTGATAATCACGCCAGTGAGTTTTTGCATTAAGAATGCCTGCAGCGATATGTTCTTCCATCAATTTGCGGAATTCATCACGGTTTTTACGTTCTGTCTTTCTCAATTCTTCCTATTTATTTTGAGAAATGAGATTAGTTATGCAATAAAAAAGAGAAGGGAGGGGGTACAATCCAATAGACCACTTAAATAGGCTAAACGTAAAAGCACCTTCTGTATCTTCTTCTGCTCTTCCTCTTCCTTCTCTAAATCACGTAAATAGTCCTGAAAGGAAAGATATAAATTAGATTGAAAGTCAATTTTAAATTTACAGAAGTTGAATTAGACTAATAGTCAAGTCTAATTTAACAGAAGTTGAATAAGATAATTACTTGGAATATTTCCAAGCGATCAATTTTCTCAAGACGAGAACATCTTTCATCAGCCTCTAAGCGGTCTTGAACTTTTCGCCACTGCATGCTAGCCTGTGGAGAAGGTGATGCATTAATAGAATTAACATTGTAGAAAATCTGTAGAAATAGAATGGAACAAAAAAAATACCTTTATAAAGTCACAAGATTCCAAAAACTTCCTGTATTCCATTATATTCTGCTTTCGTTCCTCCTGTGCCCTTGCTCGTTCCTGACCAAAATTCCCCAAGTCAATGATCACTAAAAGCATTTCAAAAGATTGACAAGTTTAATGAATTGCTTGTGGCAAAAAAACTTCAGTCACGATCCTTAATTAAGATTGATTATGGTTATCTCAGTCACATTTCCATTAAAATGGGTTACACAGAAGTGGCAATAAAGGAAAAGAACACGGATGGAGTCTTTATGAATTTCTTCTCTTATCAAAAAAAAAAAAAAAAACATGGGTGGAAACTTCCTTATGTAGTTTGTACATTATTCAGAAGCTAATACGAATTAAATCCCATTAATCTTTTAAAGCAAGTAATTGACCAAGTGAAATAATGAACATACTTAAGTTGGATAGCAGAATCTTATGTTTTTCTATAGAACACAATCCATTTTATACGATTAACTTGTAACTGATAAATAGAAACTAAGATTTTGCTTCCAAACTCTACATCTCAAAAACCTAGTTTCCAACTTCACCTTGACATCCATAACATAAATTATCTACAGCTCAAAATTGAGTAATGTCCAATCCAGCAACTTCCCTTTACATATAATTTAGTAATGGTTAGGAGCCAACATAACCAAATTTTGATCATCCAGAAAACATCTGATACAAAATCAACTATAAATGGTTGAAAGTTGAGGTAGTAGAATTCACCTTGTTTATAAGTTCCTCCAGGAAGTTATCAAACAGATCCCTGCGATCTCTGTCACGCTCAACAGCCTTGAAACGTTCATCATTTTCAAATATAGACACTGCTTTGCTGAGTGATAGTCCAAAAAATCAATAGCAAAGAAAAATTATCATAAAGTGTATCAACTAAAAGTTTTAAGTTGGGAGATGGAATGCAAGAAGAAACAAAGCAAATTTGTATATCATGAAATAAGAAAAAAAAAATTAAACCTCCATCTTGTGGATGAAGTCAACTCCGTGGACTCCTGGAAAAGAATTTTATATGTTAGCAAAATTGTAAAATCAAAGGGAGGAACATGTCGCATGGTAATAACAAAATGTGGAAGCAGATACAACATACTTCTAACATTTTTTTAAAATCCTCCCGTGCTTTTTTCTGTTTCATACGCTTTTCCTCCGTTTCCTGCTTTTTTCTCTGATTTAAGTACTGGAAAGAACAAGTGATGTTATCATTCTATCCAAAATATGTAAATTATTCTCAGCAATACATATTTGGGATAGCAGTAGAAATAGAATTTCTTGTCTCATGCAAACCACCAATCTGCAATTAAAAGGGACATAGAGACCAATCTTACGCGGATGGAGATCAAAGTTGATACCTGAAGGAGATTGTCTACAGCAACCTTTCCTCTCCGATACCCATCATATATTATGATATTGTTACTAATATTAGGTTATTAAATGTTAATTTAATATGCATTTTCCTTTTTCTAAAATTCCCTGGATAAATGAATAAGTGTTAGATTAAACAGAAGAAAGAATGGGGATTTATTGGCATAACAAAGGGAATACAAATTCTAAGCTTGAAATACCCAACCCCAAATGATATAGAAGAATGAAGACAAGGGAAGAATAGAAAGTCCCCAGAATAGATGAGAATACTTTCTCCAGTACAGGAAATTTATCCTCTTCTAAACTTACCTGGTCAAATTTCATGATGCTAGTGACAGGATTTAAGCTTTTTTTTACTTTAAAGGTTCACAATAAGCCAAATGTTATGAAAACCTATCAAAAAATAAAGTTTGATATTTCATATGTAGTAAGATAAGAATTAGGGTAGTTGCACCAGATAGAGATGAGAACTGGTAGAACCTGCTGTCTTTTCGCACAAAAAGTGTATTACAACAACTAAGGAGCATACTACTTCCCATGCATAGGTTATATTTCTATAGCATATGCCCCACGTACATAGGTTACACAACTACGAGACTGCTTGACAGATAATCAATGCTACCTTATATTGTAAAAAGCAGAATGGTTGTTTTCCAAACTGTCTAAGACAATTTTGCACTTAGACATGACTAGGAGCAAGCACCCTACAAAGAGCTTGTTACTAAACATGATTGATCATTTTATCAGTAATTAAATTACAATTTGATTTCATTCAGATTTCTTTTACAGTTAACATTTGTTACATATCCCAATCCACTGCAACAAACTCAACAGCTAACTCATGGTTACAAAAAGCAATTATCTTTATACAATTTTTCCTTCCGTATTATCTATACAGTTGATAAAATAAATATGAAAGCAGATTGGCACTCACTCAGACACTTTACTTACAGAAAAAATAAATAACCAAGACTTGCTCCTTACAGATCAGACGTAAGCCAAAGCAATGTGAAAACTGAATTTCCATAAAACCAAATAGTGCAATAACAGGAAAAATGAGATGTCAAGCAAAAAAGGAATAAGAGCCCACTCCATGGCTGCCTAAGAGATAGCTCATATCATCGTGGGGGAAAACAGTTAATGTATTATGACTTACTCCAAGGTTACATAAGAATTACCTCACTGAAAGCTTGCTTCCTTTCTCCAAGTGTTTTTAAAGCGCCATACCTTTTGTCATTAATTATTAATCTCATAGCCTGAAACATAGAAGTCAATGTCAAGCAAATCAAATAAACAAGAGAAACATTTAATAAATAAAAAAATGTTATAAATATGTGACAGAAATATATATCAATGTGATCACTCTACCCGATCCCAAGTCCAGTCAGATCCAACATTTACAGACTCCAAGAGTGCTTTGAACGCATTTTTAGCCTCCTAATAAGGAAACAGATCATATTGAATGTTCAATGCCAGGAAAGCAAGAAGAAAGTGAGAGAGAGAGTTAAAATATTGAATTTTTTTTCTCATACCGTCTTATTCACATAAACTAAGGGTTCTGGCTCAACTGCCTTTGTTTCTGAAGCAACATCATTAGTTTTCTCCCCTAACGTGTCATTCTTACCATCCTACAGAATTTCAGATTTATCAGCTTGCTAACCAGCATACGTAGAACTCATCAGAGATACATTAAAACTACAATGAGAGGCATACTTCTTTATCTTCTGCTGGAACTCCATCTGCGGAACCTAGAGTGTCTCGAGCTGGTAAGTTGTTCACATCATTCCTACAATAGTTTCCAAAAACAGAATAAAAATGACATGCCACCAGACAAAAAATAAATCAAAGACTGAAAAACAAGTGGAATAGAGAATACTTTGGAGTTCTAGCAGTATTAACATCAGTAACAGAAGCTCTATCACTTCCCACACCAGCATCTGATGGTGTGACAGTAGTTACAGGTGCCTCAACTTCATCCACATTTGTTCCAGCTATAGGGGCCACAGCAGGAGAGGCAGATGATCCAGAAGTCATCTCAGATTGTAGATTACTTATAGATGTAGTAACAACAGGAGCAACTGAAACAGGACTTGATGGTTCTCCTTGACCAGTGAAAGATGAATTATCTGCACTAGGCGTTGCTTCAACCACAGAAGGAGATGGAGAGGGTCGAGCATGAGAATTCAGTAAAGCTTCAGGATGTGTTCCATTGACAATTTCCTTTTCAACTTGTTCACGGGCCAACTTGAAGCATAAAATTTGCAGAGCAGAAATGTGAGTTCAAAAGTAAGAGGCAGCAAATAACTGAAAGAATATTTAAAAAACGACATTGTTTTCAATGGAGGAAACCTTTAGTTCCTCAGGAATTGACCATTTTGATTCCTTGGTGATCTTGTTGTAATAATATCTACAGAATATTCATTAAATAAAAGAAAAAATCAGCAATGAACTTTGAAAACAGAAAACTAAATGAATAGACAAGTCTAGGGAACCAAGACACACTTTCTTCCATCAGGACTTGTATATTCCTTCCAGTTAGTTGATGCATCCGCCCTCTGACAATGACAAGAATGCAATAAGTGGATAAATATCATAAGACATTTCCTTCCAAATGAAGAAAGTTCTCTATCTCATAATAGGAATTCAAATTTCCCAAAGTAAAAATGTCAAAGACAGAACATCAAATGAAGGAAATATAATAGGGCAAGGTAAAGGGCCAACTACTTTGACAAGCCAACTTACATCAAAAACTAAGAAAACCGACCTATTTAATTCTCCTCCTTTCATTTTTCTCATTCCTAAGCAAGAAAAAGTTTAGTGTTATTTTATAACTGTGTGCTTCCTATTACTGCGGTCCCTATGACTTCTGAGTTCTGAACTTCAGGGAATAAAAACCTATTGACTATTTGAGGAAAATGGTCATCTTAAGGTGCAGAAATATCAGAGGTCATATATTGCATAGATAATAGCTTGTAAACATGACTCTTGTTTCGCAAATTTCTCTATTTAGGAGAAGTTTTTTAAATTGTCAGTAATAGTAGCAATGCCAGTTGTATTCAGCTTCCACGTTGTAATATTATTAATTCTCCTCCTCGTACAATATTAATAGAAAATCCAAGTCAATCAAACCATTTCACTAGCATCCTTGTCAAGTCCATTTTGCTACTTAGAATCCTCCCCACAGAGCATATTGAGTAGACAGAGTATCAATGGCGTCATACATACTGGATAGGAAGACGGAAAATTTTGAACCTTGGACATGTAACTACAACTTACACTTATACCAAAAGTCCATAAATAGATGCATCACGCACCTGTAAATTTCTTTTACAAGCATCATTTACTGTACATCATGTCTAAGATCCTAAAACCAGACAAGAGTAAACTGCACACAGAAGAAATAGAAGGCAATCCAACAGATTGCTGCCATGCAGAAAGCCCAGGTTCTAAGGTGTGAATCACAGTACATTAAAAAAATAAAATAAAATAACACCCATATTCTTATATTGAATTTATTCCAACAAATGGGAAATTGTAAGTATTATTTTGGATGAAATTTTTTCCTCAAAGACATTCATAGTTCAACTCTTGTAAAAGACACAATATTTGAAACTGATACAGTAAAAATTGAGCCATGATTTAGAAGCAAGTTTAATGCACATTTATCAAGTGACACAACTAGCTATCATACTCATTGTCATGAGAAAATTCTAGACAAAGGAAATAACAATCAAGATAGTAATACAATGATAAAATTTACTAACATTCAAGCAATATAGTAGGTAGAGCAAGCAGCAAAGACCCACAGCATATCCTACCTCTCAATAGAGTAGCACGGCATGTACCTGTAAGCATCTTAAAGCTATGGGAGTCACACATGTAGATTTGGATAAAGTAAACTTGAAAGATATGAAGTTCTAAAGGCAATAATATAACCCTTAACTTTGAAGTGCTTTGAAGTGATAGTAATAAAGGACAACCATCATATGCTCAAATTCTTAACCAAAATGGATATACTGGGATCCTTATCTTATAGTACATGAAATTAGCTTTGTGAAGAGAAACATATGTCATTAATCACCTAAGCATTTGATTGACATTTATATATCATAATTTAAAAAGCATAAAATAAGAGGTCTATCATTACAATTCTCTTCTTATTTAATCATACAGTGTATAATATCTACAATTCTACATAATGTCATAATCTATACATTGTCCATCAATGCTGAAGAAGCAAAACGAAAGACAGTAATCATCTACTGCAGAAAGCACATTAAAGAAAAGCAAAGATATTTGCGCACATACACGAGAGAAAGAGAGAGAGAGAGAGGCCACATTCATTCCATAAGTAAACCTAAACAAATAAACATATCCTTTCTATATAACTTACAAAAGAAGCCATAAGTGAAAAGTCAAAAAAATGTTAATTTCTAAAGCCCCTACTGCCCATAAAGAAAGAAGAAAGAAACCACAAGGAGTAAAACTTGTTTACATTTTAATAAAAAAATGGAGTGGAAATAATCTTTGGACAACATCAACTATCTTCTATCATTCTTGCTGATTTAGAGAGCAGAATTTTTATCCTAGAAAAAAAAAGTTACATGAAATAGAAGATTCTTCTACAGCATCATCCAGAGAAAACAAACAAAGCTAATATCAGACAGTCCAACCAGCAATTGTCACAACACTGACCTTACAATAAGACGTAAAAGTCAAGATTGATGGTTGCCTGCCTCAGAGAAAACCCGTTCAGTAATGAGTGAGCTAATGGAGCAGATTATTTTCACCAGACTTGGACAAACAGAAAGCATATAACAATTAAACTTGAATATGTTGAACCCATTTAATATTGTCTTAGGCCGAGAAAGATATGCACATGTTCCAACTTTCACTAGAAACTCAAAAAAAAAAAAAAAATCCAATGGTACAACTAACAAGTCACACAACAATACGAAAGCCAAATCCATCATGACTCACCTCAATTGGTGTCATCAATTCGAAGGGCTTCTCCCAGCTAGATACTTTAGTCTTCTTATTGTAGTAAAATCTGCAAAATTCCAGTGAAAAATTATACAGAGTCCCGTAGACAATTATAGTTAGAATGGCTTTTTCATTCCAAGCAAATCTAAGTCACTTGTACTGAATATAAAATAAACCTAAATCATAAAATAAACATAAAGAAATATTAAAAACAATTGGTAATATCAAGCAAGAGAAAGAAAATTGGGGGATCATATAAATAATATATATAAATGGTAACCCCTTTTAAAGATGGTTAGTAATGCCCTTTTAAAGATGGTTCAAAGAATTAACTGTTTACTTATTAGAACCGAAATTAAGCAGGAGAAACAAGTAAAATTAGCAATTAGAGCAAAAGTAATGACATTATAAGACAAGCTATTGACTATAAGTATATAGTCAAGTTGGATAGCCAATTTAACTAGAATCAATTATACAAATGTTAAACTGAAAATATAGCACTAGATATATCTACAGAAACAAGTATCTTCTTTTAGTTATGACAACTAACTATTTAATTAAGAACAATACCATGAGGCAGAAACCAACTTCACCCAAATTATACTTGGAGCCCACAATAGGTGGAAGAAGAAACCAGTAAAATACAAAGATTTCACCCAGCAGAATGAAGACATGCACAAAACTCTAAAAAAGAGCATTTCAAACACAAGGATTAAGTGTGCTAAAAGGGGATGGCATATCAACAATGCTCATTTTAATCGTCATCAAGTACCCTCTCACTCTACCAACCCCATTTTCATTTTTAACCAAGGATACCACACAAATAAATATACGATTCCAGAACATACATTATTTTATCATTCATTTACGTTCCCCACTAACAAACAATTAACTTTATTTGCTGCAGCTTGCATCACTCAACTAAGAACAAATATCATAAATTATATAATTAAAAAATGCAATATCAACAGTACTGTAACCCAGGATTAGAAGCAAACATTTGAATCATGTACCTTCTTCCATTAGCAGAAGTATGCTCAATCCAATCAGTGGAGGCATCTTTGGCAAGGTTAGGCTGGACACTTGTTGTCTGAAATTAGCAAGTTTTAAAACAATCAGTAAATCCACACGAACAACAATACAGAAAGAGAGGTGAAAAACTTCTAGTGATGTGACGTGAGAGACAAAACACAGAATATATGTGAATTGTGAAGTTCCTCATACCGAAGGCATGACAGTTGTAATTGAAGGTTGTTCACCATTGCTCTGAAGAGCTGTACCAGAGGTAATGCTCTGGCTCATTCTAAGCTGTTCTCCAGAAGAACCAGGGGGAGCATGGATTTGAGAAACAGGTTGTTGGTATTGGCTGGTAGAACTAAAATTAGTTTGAACTTGACCATAAGAGGATGATGCAAACTGCATAAAAACAATCCCTAAATCAGTACTTTATACTTGTATATTGGAGTCTTATCAACTACAAATACAAACCAGAACTTTACCGTATATGATGAAGAGAGTGGCATTCCTGGGCCAACTAAACCTGGTGTATAGCCATTGGGAGCTTGAGAATCAGTCTGAGGCATCATTGATTCAGATGAGATGTGCATGTTTGGCCGAGCAACTGGTAATGGAATTGCCTGTGATCGGAGTGGTAACTGTTGACCAGGTCTTGGAGGTAACTGCTGAAATGGTTGAGAGAATTGGGGTTGCTGATTTTGAGGAGGCATTCCAACAGTCATCCGAGGAACACCAGGACCAACAGGTTGATAGTGTTGAGAAGACATTGAAATGAACTGCTGTGACTGCTGAGCAGGAATAACAGGGCGGAACTGCAGCAACAAATAGTTTTATTTAGATTGATGATAATTTGGTGTAGAGGTGATACAATCACAATAAGAAACAAAGCATTACTTGAACGGGCATTGGTGGAACAAAATTGCGGGGAGGATCCACTGAACCAGCAATGGGAGGCCGAGGAGGCTTTCATAGTAAAAAGGAAAAACATTAAAAGAGAAAGGAAATAAAAACCATAGACTAAGATATATAAATATTAAATTAAAAAAAAATGGCATTAAAGCCTTATCAGACTACTAAAGGGAAAAACATGTGACTCAAGGTAGAGTTGAAACAACTAAGAAGTTCAAAATGCATATCAAATTTTATGTAGTAAAAATTATCAAATAATAATGTAGCCCATTGCATTCATCTCCTATTAAATAACCTTTCTAGCACAAGAATTGGGGGAGTATTGTTTGCTGAGGAATGAAAAAGAGTTATTCCACTAACAAGCAACTGACTAATTAAGAAGGTAGCAGGCATAGGTTTCCATGTTAAAAGAACCCAACCAAAAACCAAACAGTATATAATGTCAGAATGAGGTGCCCACCAGACTAGTGAGGAACACCTCTGTCACACGTAAGCCAACAAAAAAGACTAGCTCAGCTAGCCATACAAGGAAACATACACAAGAAAAACATCTGCAGTAGAATAATCATAGAACAGCTCCTATCACCAAAAAAAAAAATTAAAAAACAAAAAACAAAAAACCTACAACAACATAAAACTGTAAGCCCCTCCAACTTGAAGCCCAATAAACAAATCTGGAATAAACAAACGAGTTTCAAACAGCTCTATAGACAACTAAAATATCAATTGAACAAAAGAATGGGAGATACATACTCAGCAGCTGCAACTGATAGAAGGGATCAGAGCACAAGATTAAAGATTCTAGGAAAAAATTTTGATTTAACAAATTGGACTCATTGAAATCAATTACAAAATGAAGTTAAAATACAGATGAGTCCAATAACATAAAAAAGCATCAATGTAAAAGCTTATGGCATTCAGTTCAGAGGTTTAACTAGCATACCACCATATTAAGCTCCTCACCAGATCAATAAGAGTCACATAGTTTAGATTTATCATTTATAAACCAAAAACAAGGCATGATGGGAAATACTAACTTTCTATAGGTAAAATATATCCCCACACCCCTTTCTCACTTCCTTAAATTTCTTAAGCCTTTCTGTCAGCAACATAAAAGCCGATTGCTGGTCACTCTAATTATAGAATATCATAGTCTTATGGCAGAAAGCACTGATCCCATGCAGGCCTACATATTACAGCCACTAGCCTTGATAGCATATGATTATGGGAAGCATCCAAGCATTATATAGATGAGCATCGTGTTGCAGCATTAATGATATTCTAACAGTAAATAAGAAGAGCATCTTGTATATAGAAGCAAGCATTTAATAAGATCTTCAATATTATAATGCAGATTGTAGAAAAAGTTTTCTACTTCTAGATACTCTACCTGTAAACCCGGAAATTGCGGATTATTGGACATCTGAGCAGAGAAGCAACCTCTACAGACTACTGCAATCAACAAGCACTATTAGTATCTTTGTAGCCCCCAAGATAACATTGTAAAAAATGGAACAATAGTCAATTACAAACCACATAACCATGGGTTATGATCCTCACTCCCTAGAAAATTAGTAAATTTCATTTCAAACCACAACACTGAAAAGAGTATGGTTCAGCAAATTAAAGTCTGAGGTCACTTAAAGTGAGGTGCACCTCTCCGGTTCCATGCATCTTTGAACTGAATCATTAATTGTGTAAAATTTCAAATAATTTCTTTCATGTGAAAGGGGAAAAAAATAAATAACCACCGGAAAGACTTTTCCATGTGAGGAAAAAAAAAACATCATTTTAGAGTTTAGACACAAAGTTATTTCCTGGGTCTAGTGATTCGAGACATGCCAAAAGCCATGTATTGGCACCAATCGCCATCAGGACTAAAACTAGAAAAGCTAACGACTTATAGTCAGCAAGCAAAAGGTCATTGCTGCGTCAACTTCTAGATGTGGGTGCCCCTCTATTGGAATGAAAAATGAGGATACATTCCAGAGAGCTAGAAATCCAAAACAATGTGCCTCAAACAGTTGTTCCATCATACAGTTGTTCCATCATCCAGTTGTTAACAAAGAGGCCCAATCATTCAAAATTAACCCAATAGCAGTTCCATCAAAAAGCCCCAAAAATTCAATCTTTTCAATCCCAGATAAACAAAACTAGGTTGCACCCAGAAGCAGGAATGGCATGCAGTGAAGATTTAGCACGATAATATTGGGTGTAAGAGGCAATTGAGAAATACACGGCACACTTGATTCTATTATATGTGTGTCACATACATACATACCAATGGTACGAGGTTTATGGGAAAGGGGTGCGTGAGGTGGGAACTGCAAAGTGCTCGAGCCCGGTCTGAATCCTGCGGGTTGTTGATTCACTGCTGAAACCCAAAGGGGGGTTTACACTGATTGAAAGGGAGACAGGAAGATACCTTGGTAACCCACCTTATTCTTCTTTCCTAATAACCGAAATGCCCTCAATTTTGCGAAACCTATGCAATTTCTTTCTTCTTTTTTTCAATTTTTTTTCTTTTTTTGATTTTGGGCCAATCATTCATATAATCTCAAACCGATATATGGATCTGGTCACCAATTCGCTAGTTTAACTGCTAGTTCGTCATTCTAATTGAAAAAACCGATCGTATAAAAAAAAAATTGTTATGCAGCAGAAAATAAAATTACTCTATAATTTTAATAGAATGCGACCCAATATAAAAATTTAAAGAGTACATCGTCTATTACCTAATTAAAATGACAAATCTTGATAACAAATTAAACATTTTTCAGTAGTCCCATTCAACATGGCATGGTGTGCCTCTTTGGGTGCTGGTTGTGCAACTTTGAAATCTAAAGCATTCCATGTGGTATGACAGAGCATCCAAGAGGAACAGAACCTCCCCTTGTTACTAGTGCAACATAGTAATTTCTTGATCAAAATTCCTATCATGGAATAAGTTGATTGTGTACTAGAGAAAAATAAAGTTAGGCAGAGGAGATTAAATTGCATCTCAATAAGGAACAGTAAAAAATCAATTAGTGCTTCATTGGTTTCCCTTAATTTCTTCATTCACATATGGTGGATGGAGTTTGGATGGACATTTAAGAAGGTGTTGATTTGAATGAATGCATATCCAAGTATAATAGTCTAGGAATATGAAAAAGTTGTGGTTTGGTGGGAGGTTGGATCGTGTCATGCCGAATCTTTTTTATGTCTCAAAGATGAAAAGATTATTAGATATTATTTTCTTTTAATAGTGAAAAGTCATGAAAGCTTTGATGGTGAATTTAAGTGCTGTAATGTCATACAATGTTAATGTTACAGTATGAATTAGTTAAGATAGCCTTTAAAATAGAGTAATTAATAGAGTTGTTTATTGAGCGATCACACTGACTAAACTCTCTTAATAAATAAAAGAGATGTTCAATAATTATCTCAAACATCCTTCTCTTATATGTATAGCATTTTAGTAGGATTAGAATTGATACTTTATGTTTATTTAACAAAAAATAATATAACAACGCTAAGCCCTATAAAGACTAACCAAAAGATACAACTTGACAACAAATAGACTCAGAACCTAGTCAATCTCTTTTGGGAAAAATCATATAACAATAGCGGCAAGCAAAGATTGCTAAAGGTCCTTCTAAAGCAAGGACCGAATTGGATGAGGCGGACTCCAACACTAGTTTTGTGGAAGGTGATTAGCTAGACACAACTTAGCACATTCATTTGCCACATCATTTCCTTTCCTCTTTGTCCAAAGGATGCCACACCTCGAAGGAGGCCCTGATATTGTTGATGTCTTCCAAAACCTTCTTGATAGACCAATAGGCGATCAATCCTCTACATGATTCAACAATATATAGGCAATCAGACCCCACCACTATCTTCTTCCACCCCAAATTGCTGGCTAGCGGCAAGCCTTCTTTCAACGCAATAGACTCAGCTATGAAGCTAGAAAGAGATTAGGATCTTGTTAGACGATGTTGATGAAAACTTGATGTTGATGAAGACCTTTTTAGACGATAGACTAATGAGTTAATTTATTAGTTTTTTTTATTATAAATTAAGAGTACTTTTATAAAGTTTTATTTATTTAAACTACTTTGTAGGTTTAATCTTTCTATGCCTGAAGTGATAATAGTATGATTATTCTAATAAAATAATTCATAGCCTTTGATCGTACAACATACACATACAAAAACACACATATGTACACACTCGTGCATGAACACACACACTAATGAGTATATTTAAATTAATTTGCACATTGATTGATATTAAGTCCATTCATGAATAATCTTAAGGTTGTAGCTTGCACCGTTATATCAATTTTATACATTTAGGATAATTAATTCGTATAAATATTTATTCAATGTTTAAATCATATTAGTCAAATCGTAAATCACATATCCCTAATAGCAACGGTCATGAGGTGGGATAAGGGCTAGTTTTTATCTAAGTTAACCTTATCCCGCACATTTCAAAATACAATATAACTGATTTGTGATTTTTAATAATTAAAACTCGAATCTGTTCTTATGAATATTTTAAATTAATTTTATAATAATTAATCATGATCTTAAAAATTAACTATCATTTTATAAAAATTGAAAAATATGTTTTCATTATATTTATTTATGATTTAAACATTTAAATTAATATAATAATTTTTAAATTAAAATAAATTTTAAATATGAACTTAATCTATACTTACTATATACAAAGGGGATTATCCTTTTTGGTCTTATTTTTTATTTTTAAAATGCTCTCTCAATTAGTTATATAATTATTTATTTAAAAATTAATTCAAAAAGAATTAAACTAAAAGAACCTACACTCCACTACTATTACAATTTTACATATAATATAACTGCCTTTTCTATCTTTATTTATAACTTTATTTTAAATATTTTTGTATAAAATAATTATCTTAAAAACTTAATTTTTTTATTTTTTTTACATATAATTAATTTTAAAATAAAAATATAAAAAAAGATGAAAAAAATGTGAATTGACAATATAAATAAAGAGAGTAAGATAAGACGAAATAAATTATCTTAACTCACACTCTCATTTTATTAGATAAAAAAAATATTACTCTAATCTATCCTTAAACTTTATAAAACAAGTGACAAACTTACACTACGCGAAATGAGACAAATTGGTTACAGGTATATTTTATCATCTTTAAACCACTAAACTAGCCTATTAATTATTTGTATGAATATATATGTAACTATGTATATGCATTTTACATCTTTCGGTAACTGTACTTCTTAGTTTTCTCATAAATATCAATAAATAACAAGCTGGAGAAAATAAAGGTACTAAATAGGTACAATAGCATAAATACACTTTTTTTTGGTTATAAAAATAATTATTCAAAAGATTATTTAAAAAAATAATTGTGACGTTAAAATAAAACATAATTTATAAAATAAAAATAAATAATAATCTAAGAAATTTTAGTATTTCAAACTCATAAACAGAAAAAATAATATTAGTTAATGAATATTTATATTTTATAATATCATTTAATTATAATATTTTATTTTAATTATAAAAATATCATAAATTATTTTACATTTATATATATATATACATAAATAAAAAATAATAAAAGTAAAAACTTTATCTCATTCAATATATATCATAAATATAAAAATCTTGATAAAAAATAATTTTATTTATTAGTTATTTATTATAATAATTAGATAATAATAATATAAAAATTTAAAATTAAAATTAAATAATATTACAAAATATAAGAGTTCATGAAAAATAATTTATTATATTTATATTTTAATTAATTATTAATATTTAAATATTAGGGATACGTATCAAGTTGCCTAAAAATCTCGTTTACTTATTTATTACAATTGAAATTATATCATAATTTACAATTTATAATTTTTGTCACCTGTTATTGCTTATCCCATCTGAGGTTCGAAGCCGAGCAGCACCGGAGACGTTCAACACCAGCTCTGCGGTTTCTCTTCATTTCATTTTCAATCGAAATCCTTTGCGAAGCAAAACGAAAACGATGAATCTCAGACTCAGATCTCTGGAATCGAAAGAAACCCTAAAAATCCAAGTTCCCAATTCATGTTCTCTGCAACAACTCAAGGACACCCTTTCTCGGGCCATCTCTTCTTCTTCTTCTTATCTGCATCTCTCCCTCAACAGGAAGGACGAGATCCACGCTTCCTCTCCGCACGAATCCCTCCACTCAATTGGCATCACCGCGGGTGACCTTATTTTCTACACTCTCGACCCCAACGCCTTCTCCCTTGAAACCCTAGTTCACAAGGCTGGGCCTTCGCAGATCCAACCCGCCAATCCTGCCCCACAAGAAAGCAATTCCTGCGAGGAATTACTGTCAAAATCTCATACCTTCGAAGCCATGAATCAAGAGTCGGCGGATTCTGATATGAGCGATGCTCTTCCCGGAGCAGAAATGTCCCCGATTTCGGATGCTGGAGAAGGGGAAAACGACAAGGAAGGGCCTTCTGGTGCCGAGAGCATGGATATGGTTGATGGGTCTGGTGAGGTCGTGGGGAAGAGCAATTCTGAGCCTTCTTTTGTGAAGAGGGTGCTCAGGGAGGCGCTTGGCAACGATGTTACCGACCTCAAGCTCTTGGTCTTTGCGGTTCATGCCGTTATTCTGGAATCTGGGTTCGTTCGGGCGGATGGGGTTTCGGGTATGGCGGTTGGTTGCTCTAATCTTCTGGATGACTGGCCTTCCGCGGCTTCGACGATATCATTGAGGTATACTCTGCCCGAGATTCTGACTAATGGGTCTGGTTCGACTCAAACCGTGTTCTTGAAATTTCAGACCTTGGGGCATCTCGTAAATATTTATGGTTCCTTGTCTGATACTGGCTCGGGGTTGCATAGGGTGTGTTTAGATAAATGTAAATTTGCCCAGGCCTTAGAGTTGATGCTGGCAAATTCTGAATCCAAGGGTAGTTTTAATAATGGGTGTGATCGCCATGAAAAAGAAGTTTTTGAATTGTGGAAGATGGTGAAAGATGGGCTTGCATTGCCACTCTTAATTGATCTTTGTGAGAAGGCTGGATTGGGTCCTCCGCCATGTTTTATGCGTCTGCCCACGGAACTTAAACTCAAGATTTTGGAGTATCTTCCTGGTGTCGATGTGGCCAAAGTGGCTTGCTTGTGTTCAGAATTGCGATATTTGTCCTCCAGTAATGACTTGTGGAAGCAGAAGCTTGAGGAGGAGTTTGGACAAGGGAGTACAGGAAAAGGAATGATGTCTTTTAAGGATTTTTTTGCTCTACATTGGCAGAGAAAGAAGAAATCAGAACAACTAGTTCCTGTTCGAGCTTTTCAGCCTCGTGCTATGAGATTCTTCCCAGTGAGAAGAGACCCCAATCCATTTGGTGTACCTTCAATTTTGGGTGGAGATCATGATCGGCTGCCAGGATTTGGTATTCCTTCTCCTTTTCGACAACCTGGAATACCATTCCCTGCATTTCAACCAAGGCGGACTTTCTCTCCCTCATGCGATCTAGGAGGATTTAATAACTAGTGTGCTGACTTGAATTCTCTTGGTCATGGATTTCTGGTTGAGTGCTGGGAACAAATCCTTGGTAAATATAGTTTCACCTATTTTCTAGTTGTTGGTGTGAAAGGACCTTGCTAAAGTGAATACAGCATGGATTTCTGTTTGCGAATAATGTTTATGGGGATTAATTCGCATAGCTTTGTTTTTCTGTTAGTGTTCATAAGAACCATAACTCTTTTGGCAGTTTTATTTGTTTCTACTTTTGACTATATGAATAGGATCTGAATATGGTGTCAGGATATTGTTGTTTTTCAATCTCTATGCGTTGTCTTTGGTTCCCGTTACGTCTGGGTAAAACCAAACTCTGTTTAGGCATGGATGAAATTGTTCCAGAATAATTTTCTCCCAAGAGTTTATGGAATTACATGTTTCTGCTGTGTACATACTAGTCTCTATAATTATTGTTCCAACTTTCAAATATGAAGCTTGCCAAGCTGTAGGGCATTTATAGCTGTGCCACTGGTGTGGTGGGCTCTGAAATTTTTTTACGCCTCAGGATTCCTCCCAATAGGAAACATTGATCCGGGAGCATCTTTGATCGTCATGCAGCAAAATTAATCCAGGATTGGTCTCGAGTCTGTTAGGGATAGTTATTTAGAGGAAGGATATATTTGTGTCTTGTCTAAATTGAGAGGAAGAATGTTGTGCTGAACCTGAAGGTTACATATCTTGACTTTCTTGAAGACTTGATAGCTGGCGAAACCAACTTAAAGATAAAATTTAAGTGTAAGTTTAATCATAGTTCATTGGATGGCATGCCTGACATGGTAATTCCGTATACAACTTAACTTGATAGACAGGCAAGAAAAAAAATGAAACTAACTTGATAGACCATTAAGTGCACGGACTACATGATTGCATTGTATCTTGTCTTGCAGTAAATTAGTTGATCATCTCAATGGCAGTGGGATTCTCATGGACCAAAACAGAGAACTTTGCAGTTTGCATTGTATTACTTTTTAGTTGGTGCTTAGCTTTTCTCCTGAAGCTTCACTAATCTGCAGTCAGGGTGCGGACTTCACCCTGCATAACTGGCCGAAATAAAATAGAAAAAAGAAAAGCACCTAATGGTTAGAACAACTAACCACGATTCTTATTAGAATTTCTTTCAAGACCCTGCAAGCAAATATTGGCTGAAAATGGTTGGCTGCGGCAGAAGAGTTGTGTCTGGCTTGGTACATAATAAGGGCACGGAGGAAATGCAAAATCAGAGTAAACCATACAACCAGTGAATTGGGTCGTAGCTTTGTGGTAATCAGTCCTCCAGAACCCAATTTACGCTTCTCAATCGACCTCTGTATAGGCCGTAACCCATATTTGTTTTCTTTCGTGCCGTTTTCACTTGTGCAAGCTAGAAGATTAAAAGCCACATCATATTTTCAAGATTTTGTCGAGTCTCATAAACTATATTATTTTTATAGGCTATACTACTTTCTTCCACAACATTCCATGCAATTTTCTCAAAAAGACAAGAGGGCATTTTCTGCAAGAGTATAATTACAATTGTCCTTTAAGATAATTATGTCTGATACTTTTTTTTTAATAAATTCAAATTCATTTATTATTGAATCTGTACTAAAAGTGACAACAATTTATTTCTCAATATAAATAATGAGATTAGTTTAAAATTAGGGCTTAGCAAAATTTGAGAGGTCAAGATAAATATTTTGTATTGATTGAGCTTAGTCTAGATAAAAATTTACAATTTGAGCTTAGTTTAGATTTAAAAAAAATTAAACTTAATAAAATACAATATTGTGTTGACTAAGTTTAGACTAGATAAAAATTTAAAACTTGAATTTATATTTAAAACTGCGGCATTCCGCAAATGATTTAACAAATGACGTGGTGGAAATTGGCCTCGTTCATTATCTGAAATTCAACAATTAAATATTAAAGATAAAAAATAACTTACCTTATTGTAAGCGTTTTAGTGGTTGGTGAAATTTTTCACCAAAGTGTTAACCATTAAATTTTTTTTAATTTTTACTATTTTCTCTACAATATTTTAAAAATAAAAAATAAAAAATAAAAAATGTGACATATTTGTAATTATTAATGAAAATAAATTAATTAAAAATAAAAATAAAAAATAAACCAAAGATTCTCTTAATGGTTCCTTTTAACATTGTTGTCAAAATCAAATCAAATAAAAAAATTTGACCTATTTAACTATAAATTAGACAATTAACTAATTATATTTTACTTTTATAATTAAATTTATGATCCACTTTAGATAGGTCAAAATTATTTAAATCAGTCAAATTATTATTTTAAAAAATTAATTTTTTTATATTTTATGAATATTTTTATAAATTTTATATTATTACATATAAATTTTTTATGAAATTATTTTGTTTGATTAGTCAATTTAAATAATTAAAACTGAATTAAAAATCCTATGGATTTACTATTTGATGTATTTATTTTTTGATCTTATACGATTTAATTTTAATAGCATTGCCTTATCCGACCCGCGCCCGTTTAGGTTCGGCATTACCCGTCCACCCAAACATCCATCCACTGCGCCTGCGGGTCAGATTTTGAAAATTTATACTCTGAGGACGAAAAAAATAAAAAAGAAAATTCATACTCCGGGACGGGTGAGCCGCAAAACGGCAAAACGGCATTGGCAGATTCTATTTGGTTGAATGAATCGAGCGGCAAAAATACAATTTTAAAAGCAGATAAAGCAAAAAAAATGACCCTGGTTACCAACTTGGGTCACCCTAACCCAATTGGGGTTTGGGGACAGCCAACTCATCCACTCATGGCCGTCCGTCCCGCATTCTTAACCAACCTTGGTTAAGGACAGCAACCCAGATCCCATATGTCTCTCACCTCCTTCCTATAAATAAAACCCAAAAGCCACTTGCTTTCTCCGTTGAGGATTATCAGAAGACGAAGGCGTCTTGATAAACGCTTTCGTTCTTCCTAGCCCAGCCTTCGTTCTTCCAATTTGCTCTCGTTCTCTCCTCTTCCTCCCTGCGAAAATGAGAGAGTGTATCTCAATCCACATTGGTCAGGCCGGTATTCAGGTTGGAAATTCCTGCTGGGAGCTCTACTGTCTCGAGCACGGCATCGGCGTAAGTCTCTCCTTCTTCTCCCTATCCTCTCATTTTCAATCCTTTCATCTCTGTTTTTGTTCGATTTTGCTCCAGATCTGTGTTGTCGCTTGTTGAAAATTGTTTCTAGCTAACAGATCTTGGAAATTTGAACGCCATTTTCCTATTTTTCTCGTTTTATTGATTTGTTTTTAATTGTTTGGTTCAGTTTTCTCCGTTTTATTTTGCCAAATTTGTTTTTTATTTGTATTTTTGTTACGTTCTAAAAGTCTTTTTATATAGATCTGTAGTCTTCGGCATCTGACCTGTGTCTGGATGTTGATTTCGATGGAGAATGTGTTCTCGTTGTTTATGTTCGGATCTGCGGGGAAGCTTTAGGAGTGTCTTTGTTTAGATCCTTTTGTTAGCGATTAGATATGATATTTTGCATCTGGAATCATTAAGATTTAAGATGAAAGAGAATCAAATCCAACGGATTTCAAATTTATTCAAAATGCTTTCCTATTTCGAAAATGTCAAATATACGTTTTACTATGTAGTGCTTTTGTGAGATTATAGACCTTTTTTTCGTGATTAATGGAACGATGAACCTGAAGCATTAAATGTCTCTGCAGCCTGATGGCCAAATGCCAAGTGACAAGACCGTTGGCGGTGGTGATGATGCTTTCAACACCTTTTTCAGTGAGACCGGTGCCGGAAAGCACGTCCCTCGTGCCGTTTTTGTCGATCTTGAGCCCACCGTTATTGATGAGGTGAGGACTGGAACTTACCGCCAGCTTTTCCACCCTGAGCAGCTGATCAGTGGCAAAGAAGATGCTGCCAACAACTTTGCCCGGGGTCATTATACCAGTAAGTCATAATAGCAAAATGGTTTTTTTGGATCTTCTGTCTTGTGTAGGTTGTGGTATCTGATATATTTATGTTGTCTCGGTCTCTTTCAGTTGGGAAAGAGATCGTTGATCTGTGCTTGGACCGCATCAGGAAGCTTGCTGACAACTGCACTGGTCTCCAAGGGTTCTTGGTCTTCAATGCCGTTGGCGGAGGCACTGGTTCTGGGCTTGGTTCCCTTCTGTTGGAGCGTTTGTCTGTTGATTATGGCAAGAAATCAAAGCTTGGGTTCACCGTCTACCCCTCTCCCCAGGTGTCCACCTCTGTTGTTGAGCCCTACAACAGTGTCCTCTCTACCCACTCCCTTCTGGAGCACACTGATGTGGCTGTTCTATTGGACAATGAAGCTATATATGACATTTGTAGGCGTTCCCTTGACATTGAGCGACCCACCTACACCAACCTTAACCGTCTTGTTTCTCAAGTAAGTTTTATCTAATATGTAACTGTAACTGGATATTGCATAATAATGATTGTTCACATTGATGTTTGCATGTTGACTTCTGGTTTGTAAGCATTGTTATATGTTTGGGGGATTTTGAATGTTAGATCTTAGCAGTGGGAGGGTTTATATATAGCTCTATTCTTTTTATCAATCAATTCGATGCATAATATCTTGGATTAATAATATCCTTGCTTTGTTTTTCGTTCAGGTGATTTCTTCTTTGACTGCTTCCCTGAGGTTTGATGGTGCCCTGAATGTGGATGTGACTGAATTCCAGACCAACTTGGTCCCCTATCCAAGAATCCACTTTATGCTTTCCTCATATGCACCAGTTATCTCTGCTGAGAAGGCATACCATGAACAACTTTCAGTGGCTGAAATCACCAACAGTGCATTTGAGCCATCATCTATGATGGCCAAGTGTGATCCTCGCCATGGAAAGTACATGGCATGTTGTCTGATGTACCGTGGTGATGTTGTGCCCAAAGATGTGAATGCTGCTGTTGCCACCATTAAGACCAAGCGGACCATCCAGTTTGTAGATTGGTGCCCTACTGGTTTCAAGTGTGGTATTAACTACCAACCACCCACTGTTGTTCCTGGGGGTGACCTTGCCAAGGTGCAGAGGGCAGTTTGCATGATTTCAAACTCCACCAGTGTGGCTGAAGTGTTCTCTCGCATTGACCACAAGTTTGACCTCATGTATGCCAAGCGTGCTTTTGTCCACTGGTACGTGGGTGAGGGTATGGAAGAAGGAGAATTTTCTGAAGCTCGCGAGGATCTCGCTGCCCTTGAAAAGGATTACGAAGAAGTGGGTGCTGAGTCTGCTGAGGGTGGGGATGAAGATTTGTCTGATTACTAGAATCTATTTCAGATTCTTGTGCCCCTTTGTTCTCGTGCAGTGTTTGGTGTTCAGCACGGCTTTGAGCCTCTGTGGTTTGTTCCTTTGGATGCATTGTTTTGATACCCCGTTTCTGGGATCTTGTTACAGACCTAGACATGATTTTTAATGGCATGTTATCTGGATTCTATTATCAGTTTTTTTATGGTGTTGTTTTCTTGATATCTATTTCTCTGCTTTCCGGGAGCGCGGCCGTTGGTACATCTGAACGAGATTGATATCTTTGTGGGTTATATCGCGGGTGCATCTGAACACATTTATTGCAGGACATTTCCTAATGTAGCTTGCCAAACCTCGTCCCATGGTATTAATCTCCCTCTTGATTTTGGGCATATGATGAAGAGACGTTCAGCATTTTTTGATACAATTTTCCCCACGCTCCCAAGAGCGTTTCTCAAAAGGAAATATAATCCTCCTCAAACAAACAGTGCCAACGTTATCATTAAAGATTCAACATCACTCAAGTATAATCCTTTCTTAATATTAATGCATGAGTGTCTTTTTAATTTTTTATCACTCAATTTCTTGAAATTTAATTTTAAATGAAAATATTAATTTTTAAGTTAAAACAGACGAAACTAAATATACGTGTGTAATATTTCATTTGGTTAAAAGTATATATTTTATTTCTCTGAATTTATATCTTTTTATATTTTCATATATAATTTTTTTTATCACAAGAGCTCCTCAACGTATGGTTTCGACTGAAAATGAATAAAAAAAATATTTTATGAAAAAATATAACATCTTGACGGAACTTTTTTCTTTTAGTAAAATAATTTGAAGCAAGCCACTTGATAGGGCAGTTATTAATTCAGTCTCATATTTTGATTGAGTCAATTTTATTAGTTTAGACTCAATTTTATAATGGAACAGATTTAATTATTTTTGGGTTTGTGTGGAATAAAACTGTACTTATTTTAAATTTTAGAAGTAGGGAGTTGAAATAATTTTTTTTAATAATTAAGTTATAATATAGTAATATTTATATGAATTTTAAAAATAAATAAAAGATAATATTTTTAAAAATAAAAATTATGTAATTTCAAATCAAGTTGAGTTGCTTCAAGATATGACTCAAATTTGGCTTGAAAATGAAAATAAAACAAAATTTTTTAGACTGAGATATGGTCTGACTTTTTATTAAAAGTAAGTCTTATCCAATTTAGTAAGTTGGAACTCATATTGAGTGACCAAATCAAATTAGAAATTGAGCAAAATATGTAACAACCCAAATAAGGATTGTGACAGTGTATGCAAATCATTCACTAAACCTCGAAGGAGTATAGAATTTCTACTAGAATATCAAAATTCAAATTTCCTCATAACCAACCAACATATAATTACTAATAGATTTCCTCTAATCCAGTCTCAAACCTGTTCAAAATGATATTTATACATAACATATAGTTCACAACACAAGGATCTAAAACAAAAAAACATAATAGCATATGGTTCACACCACAAGGATGTCAAAAAAATAAAGATAAGCAAAGTAGATCAAATACACAATTACGGATTTTGTTTTACAAAAAATATTTATATACTCATCCAGTATTCCAATAGAAATGTAAAATAAAACTACGTATGCCTACTCAAACACGTGTGAGCTCACCAAATGAACACCTTAACCTCCCAAAACGGATTTGAACTTGATACTATCTCCATCTTTTTATCTAGGAAAAACATAAAAATTGATGAGTCATACGGCTCAATAAATAATTAAAATTTATTGCAGCAGAACATAGACAATCCAAGGCACGAATCTTTTGAAAATATAAGCTAAACTCAAGATCAATAACTTGGAATAATAATTAAGGTCAAATTTTGTAAACTTAAAAGAAACCATCATTTCAAGAAACCAAATTACAAACTTACTACAAGAAAGAAATGCTAGGATAAGTACAAAATGTAAGGACAACACTCCAAAAAGAAGAAAAATGTTACATTCTTCAATGTCCGGCCAACAAGTAAAAATTTAATTAAGCAGCGATGGCAGTATATATGAAATAAATATAGATTTAATTAGTTCATAATGTACTAATAAAGAACAACGTCATTTTATAAAGAAAATTTACGTTTGACATTAATGTACAAACTCTCCTACTCATAACATTAATTCAAAATATTTAGAAAGTCATTTCATTACAAAAATCAAATGAGAACTCATATCAGTGTGATGTCGCTTTTTCATAATCATATATTCATATTACGTACACAAGACTTAAGAGCAGATTCTTAAATATTCTCAAACTTCCAGACACTTTGCTTTTGATATATTAAAAAATTAAACTTCATATATTTTCGGGTCGAAACTGAGTCATTGTTTAAGTTATTTTAACTCGGTCTAATGTTACATAATATTTATTTTTTTAAAATATCATTTCCTATTTTACTTAAACATGTAAAATATTATTTTAAATTTCTTATTTTTAAGAACTAAAATTTTATGACTTAATTTATTTAGCTAATATAAATTATATTCAAATTTAGGATCAATCCAATCTTCATCAAGTTATATTCAGGTTACATACAAATTTACGTATGATCTGGTTTATTTGGGTACAAACAAAAAAAAATTAACTCAATCAAAATATCAAACAAGGTTAAACCCAATTTAGCTTAGCTCAGGAGGACCCCTATAATTGCAGCCCTGTTTTAATGTTAATATCTCAGTGGAGAAGTAGAAGTTTGTAATTAATTTTCCACAAATCCCTACTTAACAAATTAGTAATCAACTTTCTAGCTGAAAATAAACTAAAACAAAATAATACATTAAAATAAAAATAAAAGAGAATCGTTTGCACATAATAATCCAATAATTTTCATTATTTTTGAATATTACGAGATAAGGTTCTAGTTTTGGTTTAGTCTACTAACATTGTAATTGACTCTTGTGGCCAGTAAGCTAACTATTTTTTTTTTATTTTTTTTAATTTGAAGTAAACTAACTATTTTATTCCTATACCAATAAGCTCCTGTTATTTCTTAGATGGATGACGATTTAGAGACTTATAAGCAATATAACAATATTCTGTGGGTTATATTATTATTATTATTATTATTATTATTATTATTATTATCATTGATTAAAAAATAAATGATTTAATATTTGATAAACACAAATAAATAAATAACAAATCATTAATTTATTAATTTTTTTGAAATTTTATTTTATCAATAGTTATTCACTTACTCTTTATTTTCTAAAGTGTAACTCTAATTTTAGAGGATCTAAATCCAGTTTGGTAACCTATATAATTAATGATAATTTAAACAATTAGGAGATTGTTACAAATAAAAAGTTGAATGCTTTAAAAGAAAAAAAAAGTAGAACTGTTATACTTAATTACCAATCTATATCAATATTTTTATTGTCAATTAATGTTGCATACATTATTTTTATGATTAGATATTTTTATGAGGCATACTTAACGAATATTAGATGTTTTTAAATATATCTTATTAATTTAATTTTTTAATTTTGATTGTTTAAAGAATAATTAAATATTAAAATAAAATATTATAATAAAATGAAAAAGTTTAGAATAGGATAGCCTCCACTTTTTCTAAACTTATTTTTACTAAAAAAATAAAAATTATATATAAAATATATAATAAAGAAATATACATAATATATCAAATTAAAATTATATTGTCAAAAGTGTAAATAAACAATTTAAAAAAAATATGTGATGAAAAAATACACTAAATATAAAACACTAAAAATATCCATAAAACTCACGCAAGCACAGACTAGTAAGTTATGGTTGTTTACAATATTTTTATGAATGTCTTTGAAATTATTAAAAAATAGAATTGATTTAATTGTATTTAAATTTATTTAATTTAATTTTACAGTTTATTTTCATATTTAGGACAAATTATAAATATTAGCATTCTAATGTCTCTCAATTCATATTTTTTTATTATAAAATAATTAATCAAAAAAATTTAGAAATGAATATGTTTTAATTATAAATTAATTAATTAAGGATGATTTTATGAGAGAGTTAAATATTTTTGAAGGCAGTTAATGTAAAAAGATAACTTTTGTAAGAGTGAACATTATTTAAAAGTAACAGTTACAATTACATAGTATGAACAGAAAAATTAGAAATCAAATAAGAAAATTCCCTTTATAGTAGTATAGTTATCCAAAAAGAAGTTTGTTTTTATAATTTTGTTCATTTTCCTATTTTTGTTTAAGAATATTAATGACCTTTTATGAATAGAAAAATTAAAGAACAAATAGAAAAATTTCCTTTATAGAAATATAGATAAATCAATTCTTATTTCAAAACTTTTTAAATAAAAATATTTATTTATAAATCAAATCAATTTAACATTTGAGGTTTCAAACACACTCTAAAGCATCAACTAGTTCAAATAATATCATACTATTTAATTAGTAATCGCCTATATTTAAAAATAATTATAATTATAAAATATGATTATTAAAAAAATATTTATTATTATAATTTTATCTTTTTTATTAATATTTAATTAATTATTATTAATTTTTTAAAAAAGTGAAAATTGATCACTGAAAAAAGAGATTCGCGTTATAATAATATAGATATAGATAATAATAATTTTTTAAGTAAAACATTCAATGCAAATGAGTGACTAATTATGGATTCGTCCCAACTAATTTGGAAACTCTTTGGGTCAGATTTTCTCTTTCTGTCAATTAACACTTTATTTATAAAAAAAAATTTAAAAATAATTGAAGGAAAAAGGTACGGAGACATCATAAAATAGTAAAAGAATCCATAGTAATCATCGTATTGAATAATTATAGAAGAATTTAAATAAAAAATCTAAAAGTGTTATTTGTCAAATTTTAACAGATGCATGCATGTAACCTTTCTTAAAATTTTTAAATAAATTCAAATCCAAACATGGGATCATGGTAATTACTTTTTGAGAGCTGCTACATATCACAATTTCTTTTTATGAAATTTATCACAAATGACGCGGCAGGTATTACAATAAGAGAAAAGTGGACGGAATCACGGGCGAGAGAGAATAATAAAACACAAACATTTTAGAGGCTTTCATAATCTTTCATGTGTTGTATTACGAATTTATTTTCATAAAAATAAGCATTTCTCTTACTTTTTATTAGGATTTAACAATGCAAATTCATTCTGACTACTATTTTGTCGAATTTATTATATTTTATTAACTAATTATCATTTATGTGTAACACATAATCTTGTAATACATATATAATATATAATGCTTTATGAGCATAACAATTATCATTCATATGTAATGTGTTGTAACACACATATTAAATAATTAAAGAAGAATTTACATTAAAAAATAAAAGATATTATATGTCAAATTCGGAATTGTCACGGATGCATGCATGTAACTTCTTTAAAAATTTATTAATAAGTATATATTTAGTATGAAATGAAAATAAAAGTGAATTATTTCTATTTCTACCCTAATAACAGATTATAGTGATTATTTTTTATTATTCATTATCTTAACTAACAAGGATTAATAATTATTGAATTTAAATTCCAAAGGCCAAAACTGTGCGCCATTTCTTGTGAAACATACGGAATTCTAGTCTTAAGTAATATTTAGTATACGAAATAATAATTTTATGAAATGAGAATAAAATATGAATAAAATAAAATAAAGTAGAATTAAATGTAATAAAATAGTCATTCTTAATCCATAATTTGGTAGTTTTTAAATTAGTACATGCAATCAATATGGAATAGAATACAAATTGATTAAAATGACATAATTGCCCTTCTTAAAATAAGCAAAAAAAATTTAAATTTAAATATATATATATATATATATATATATATATATATATATATATATCTTATTTATGTAATATAAATGTATATTTTTAAAAGTAATGTTTAATTTTTTTAACTTAATAACAATAAATATTGTTACTCAAGGAAAAAAAAAACAAATATTGTTTTATTTGTGAAAAAATTGAATAGTATACATTGTTATTTGAAATGAATATACAATATTATCATTAAATTTTTAATCATCTTATTTCTTATTTAAATTTTTGTTAAGTAATATCACTCTCTATTTTCCTATAAGATTTAAGTGCATTAAAATAAAAAAAATAATTGTTATTTTATAAAACTAATGATGGTATATTAAGAAAAAAATGATTAAATCTCATTTTATGGAGTTTGGAATCCCATAATTTAAATCTTTTGTCTCATTTTTCTATTCCCAACCCTATCCCCCAATTAAGTATGAACAACTCAAAAAAAATCTCAATTTATAAAAAAATTAATTTTAATTAAGAGAGGCATGTTTTCATAATAAGTTATTTGCACTTAATTGGAATAACAAAATTGGGTATAGAAAAAAAGATAAAGGATTCGAATCTTATTAAAATATTTAAAATTTTATTATTCACTTTAGTAATTCTCTCATATTATTAATATAAAAAATAAATAATAAAAAATAATTAATACTTTCTTAATTTTTGAAAATAAATAAAATAACATAATTTTTTAAAATGACAAATTAAGAAATGGAGGATCAAAGTAAATAATTTGATATTTGATTCAAATACCAAATATATGAATTTGAGGCCAAATACTTTAAATGGAAGGCCTCCAGTGACTAAACCCAAAGAGGCTTGTAGCCACAAGGATTACCGTGACGTGTGGTATATAAAAATGATATTATATTTCATGTTTATTTTATGAAATGTGAGCATTCATATATTAGTTGATAAAAATAAATTTAGAATAAAATTTTCATTCCAATGCCTTATTTTATAAAATTAAAAATAGAATATAAAATTTATTTTTTCTAAGAGAAGTGAAAGTGGGATTTCGGATTCAAATCTTTTGTTCTTTTTTTTTATCTCTAATCTTATTTCTAATTAAGTGCTGATAATTCTTTATAAAAATATATCTCTTATAATTAACATTAACTTCTTTCTAAAGTGAAATATTTTTTTGTTAAGTTATTAGTACTTAATTGAATGATAAGATTAGAGACAGAGGAAACAAGATTTAAGTCCATATATACGGGTTGGCATTTTTCTGAGATTGTCATTGTCTGTTTCTGCAGTGCAGGACTATAATAAGGCAAGGAGTTGGTGATGGATAAAGGGATTGTGCTCTAGCTCGTGGAGAGTATAGAGACTCACTCCAAGATCAGTTGGCAAAGAGAGACATGGAATTGCAGGGCAACAGCAGCGTAGAAGCACATGACTCTAAATATGATGATGACGGTCACTTCAAACGGACAGGTACCTATCTTGTTCCAAAGTAAACATGGAGTCAACAAATACCTGTTTCACACATATTCTGGGTTTTAACTTTTCTCAATTTATGGCCATGAAGGAACATGGGTAACTGCAACTGCACACATGGTGACGTTTGTAATTGGCGCCGGGGTGCTGTCATTGGAATGGGCCATGGCTCAGTTGGGGTGGATTGCAGGAACTCTTGCTCTGATATTCTTCTCGCTCATCGCTTTCTTTTCTTCTTTTCTGCTCTGTGACTGCTATAGGTACCCTGACCCAGTTCATGGAAAGAGAAACCAAACCTATTTGGCTATGGTGAAGAATATTTTAGGTAATTACAAATATAGAGATTTTCTAGACACATATTTGCGTGTTTCAGTCCTGAACTACACGGAATACTTGGAAAAAGTCATCTTCTTTTGAAGTTGATTGTTGCTGTGTAATCTTTCTGTCTCTTTCTCTCCAGCAGGAGTTCAATATTACATTTGTGGATTGGCTCAGTACGGAATTCTTGTAGGAGGAAGCATTGGATACTGTATCACTGCATCCATTAGTATGGTGTAAGATTCCAATAAATCTCTCACTGGATATTTATGTGCATACTTGGCTGCACATCAAAATGAGACTCATTGAATTGATCTTTAGCTGATTTATAGAGCCCTGAGAATGGAAATAATGTGTATTCATTGAACTCAAAGCCATCAATATCCATCATGATATCTTAATTTGCATCTTTTTGTTGAAATCCAAGCACATATTTCTTACAGTATGTTCTTATTTCTTAACCAGGGCCATCAAAAAATCTAATTGCTATCATAGGTATGGCCACGATGCGGAATGTCATACATCAAATTACCCTTTTTATGGTCATCTTTGGGATCGCAGAGATTTTATTAAGCCAAATCCCAGACTTCCATGAACTTTCATGGCTCTCTGCAATTGCCGCTGTCATGTCTTTTGGTTATGCTTCCATAGGCATGGGTCTCTCCATAGCCAAATTGCAGGTTAGACATTGCATTTAGTTCCCCACAAATTTAATCAAAATAACTCATAGCTTCCGATGTGTCTACAAGAATGCAAGAAAAGAGAACTTATCAATTGTTTCACTTATCCACTGAGTTGCTGATCTAAACAAACATTACTCGGAATGATTTGTGGTGTTTTGGAACATGAAGGAGGAAACCATCCCAAGACAAGCCTTGCAGGGCTTACCATTGGTGTGGATGTGCCAAGCATGGAGAGGCTACTGAATATCTTTCAAGCAATTGGAAACTTAGGTTTTACATATGCCTTTGGTATATTACTTGTTGAGATACAGGCAAGCCAACTTAGACAAATTTGGTCCCTAATTCATTTCATATTTCTAGGGTGTGTTTGGAATAATAAAAATTAAAATTGAATTGAGTTGAATTAAATTAAATTAAATTAAAATTAATTTTTATGTTTGAAACTCATTTTAAAAATTATAATTTGAATTGATTTAGAAATCAATTTTCATGTTTGAAATATATTAAAAAGAAATTAAATTGATTTTATTTTAAGAAATTTATATTTTTACACTTATAATTATATGATTATTATATCTTTATTAAGAGTATAATAGTAAATTTATATAATCCAGTAAAATCCTCCTAGGATTTCTGAAGGATTTCTAAACTAATTTAATTAAAATCTATTAAATTTTCATGCATTTTTAAATTATATTTATTCTCATTTTATAATTTTTCAAACCCTTAATTTAATTTACAAATGAAATCAAATGATAAAATTTATTATTCCAAATACACTCCTAGTGTTGTTTCCTTTTGGGAATTCTCATCGCTTTCTAGCTCTGAAACTTCTCATGGCACGGAGATAAAAGACAAATTTGATTTCATTTTTTGAACAGGACACATTAAAATCAAGTCCACCAGAAAATCAAGCCATGAAGAAGGCAACCATAGCTGGAACCTCAATCACCTCACTACTTTATATGTCATGTGCATTTCTGGGCTATGCAGCATTTGGGAACAAGGCACCGGGAAACTTCTTAACAGGATTTGGTTTTTATGAACCATATTGGCTTATTGACATTGCCAATGTTTTCGTTGTTGTTCATCTGGTGGGCGCCTACCAGGTAATTTCTTTATGAACAAAAGTTAGTACGTTAACATTATGCGTAGAGGGAGTAAAAAGGAAGAATTTTTACCATGAAAGAAGAATTCTTTTTTTGTAGAAAACTTGAGCATTTCATTGTGTATACAGGTATATGTCCAACCCGTTTTTCAGCTTGTGGAAAATTGGTGTAAGAATCGTTGGCCAGAAAGCAAGTTCATGGCAAAAGAATCTGCCATCAACATTCCATTGCTTGGCATTTACAGAATGAATCTCCTCCGCGTCACATGGAGGACACTGTTTGTGATATTCACCACGGTGAATGCCATGATATTTCCCTTCTTCAACGGCATTCTGGGTCTAAATGGAGCTTTTGCGTTCCTGCTCATGACTGTGTACTTTCCAGTAGAGATGTACCTGAAACGGGCAAAAGTGCCCAAGTTTTCTCTGATCTGGACGGGGCTGAAGCTGCTAAGTGGGATTAGCTTGATTGTGAGTCTCATTGCTGCAGTTTCATCAATTCAATTAATCATCACAGAACTTAAAACCTACAAGCCCTTCAAGTCTACTTCCTAGTGCCCTTTTACTCCATTCCATATAGGTTTTTCTATATACATGAAGGGCCATATTCGTCAATAAAGTTATGTATTACTTGGTCCTTTTTTAGTCAAAACTGAGTTAAATCATATGCCTCTGTATTTATTGTGACATTTTTTGAGAAGAGCAACGTTTATTCTTTCTTGAAAAATTTGATTTCTTTAGTTTGTTCTTTCTCATTAGCCAATTTTTCCCCCTCTGTTTTAGTCTATATATTAGCATGTTTTTAGTTCCTATAACACAGTTCTCCAAGAGAATAATAGTAAAAATCAAACTCATAAATTAGTGCATCAGTCTGCCAAGGCCATTTGGGTGCCTGTTTTACTCTCCTAAGCAGTTCAACCAAGAATATACACCAACGAAGCTTTTTTTTTTTTTTTTTTTCCCGGGGAGGGGGGGGGGGGGTTCTAAAGGCTATGACGATTGAATATATATTGGTGGTTCCTGATTGTTACTTTCCTGAGTAAATGATACTTCATGTCTTCATCATCCATACGATCCAAAAGGTATAAAAACATTCATTATGGTCGATGATAGAAGATGAGTTTGCAATAGATTTTGTCAATAAATCAGAAGCCTAAAATAGAAAATCAAGCCATCATTGACAACCTTATCTCAGAAACCCAAGAAATTCAGGAAGATGACAAATACCTCAACATCAAAATATGGTCAACCACCATATTCCGCAAGCCATCGCCACTTTTTGTACCTCCACAGACCTGGATTTGGTTCGACCCAAAACTCGTTTTTCAGAGAACACTGCCATCTCGCACGGGTTGAAGGGGAAGTCAAAGGAGTGCGATGAAACCCAATAAGCAAAGCTCCTTGAGCACAACGATGAAGCCATCTTGATCTGCAATCACCGCAGAGTGAATGGCAAAGCTCGCCTCTTCGCCATAGTCACTGCAAGGAACAACCCAAAGGAAGCGAATAGAGATGAGAAGAGTGAGGAATGTGACGAGGAGAAGAACGATGCTTTCAAAGACAACAATGTTCGAAACAAGGTGATGAGAAGAGAAGGTGAAGAGAATGGCGGAGCTGTGGCTACAAGCATCGGCATCACTGATAAATGGAATATAAAGGTGTTGATTGAGGTTTTTTCCATGGTGAGAGATTGGATTTTGCAAGGTGGGTTGCAGTTAATCTCAAATTCTGACGTGTCTTTTACGTTTCTGGAAGCTATGGCTATGGAAGAAATCAAGGCCAAGACAGAGAGAAGGAGCTTATTGCTTATGCCAAAGCACAAGTTGAAACACCGAATATGAAGCCATCAAATGGAAATGGGTTAGCACTTGCGTACGTGAAAGGTCATTTGGGTATTTAAGACGTGCATGACGAGGATTACTCCTATGTGCTGAATACCACCGGTTTCTCGAGTCTTCCAATCTGCTGGCTCATAGAGATTGTACACAATATCTGCGTGCTGGATATTACTCACAGTCTACTGTTTTATTTTTATTTTTTTTCGTCAACTTGAGGAGAAAGTTAGTTTTGATGGATATATATGGATAAAAATTGAAATAGTTAATACACTTATTTAGTAATAATTATCTGTATTAATAAGAATAGAAAGGAGATGATTTTATTATTAGTTTATTATGAAAGAATAGTTAATGTTAGATAATAAGAGCTTTTTGGATTATGCCATTCAATTTAATTTAGTCATATCATTTTATTAATAAAAAAATTAGAGATCAAGTAAGAAAATTCTCTTAATAGTAGTAGAGATAAATCAATTCTTATTTCAAATTTTTTAATAAAAAAATTTATTTATAAATCAAATCAATTTTTTTTTTTAAATTTGGAGTTTCAAACAGATTCCATAAAGTATAAACTAGTTCAAACAATATCATAATATTTAATAATATTTTTATTGATTCAAAAATATTTTTTATTAATTCAAATACAATGTTATTTTGATTTCATACAGTAAGTTTTAAAGAATTAAACAATAATATATATATATATATATATATATATATATATAATCAAATAATTTATGTTTTACTCACATTAAAAAATATAATAACAGAGAGTAAATTAATTTTATATTAATATAAAATTTTATTCTCACAATTTATATGATATGAACATTTAATTTAACAATTTAACTTATGAAAAATTTATACTAAAAATTATTTTTTTGTTTTTGTTTTAAGAAGGTATATACATATTCTTTGAACGTGAGATTAATCATCGCTTATGATATTGAGGCTGCATTTTTCTATAAATATTTTTAAATCATTGATATTACAAGTAAAGTTCGTCCCATCAATACTTCAACTTATTTACTTCTTAACCACATCTTTGTGAATTACTACAAAATTATTTAATAATATTAAATTCATATCATGTAAGTAAAAATTAATCTTACGTAATTGAATAACATTTCATTGAATGAATTTTTCTATGATAAAATCTAATAATTATCATTTAAATTATAAAAATAATAACAATTTTCTAATTTGAAATATTTGATACAAATGAGTGACTAATTATGGATTCGTCCCAACCAATTATGAAACTCTTTGGGTAAGATTTTCTTTCCCTATTAATTAACATTTTACTTATATAAAAATCATTTAAAAATGATTGAAGGAAAAAGGTATGGAGGCATCGTAAAATAGTACTAGAAGAATCCGTAGTAATCATCTTACTGAATAATTATAGAATAATTTAAATAAAAAACCTAAAAGTGCTATTTGTCAAATTTTAATGGATGTACGCAGTAAACTTTCTTAAAATTTATTAATAAATGCGAATCTAAACATTGGATGATAGTGATTACTTCAAATTTAATTTTAATTTACTGTTTGTGTATTACTAGTCTATGTCTATATAAAATTTTATGGTTTTTTTTTTATTTTTTATAGTTAATATTTTTTATTACATGTATTTTTTTATTATTCTTTTATAATTCAGACAATATATTTTTTAATAATAATTTATTAAAGTAAATAATATTTTTATTAAGTAAATGTTTATAAAATTTGTATATTTTTCCTTTTTAATAATAAAAATCACCAATGTTATATATAATTTATTTATATTTTGAATAAATTGTAGATAAAAATAAACATATATTCGAAATAGAAATAAATTAATTTTAATTGTAATTACTACTTTTCTAAGAGATGGAGCATCTTAACAAAAAAGTTACATGACATTACAATGAAAATTACTCAAATCATGTGTTAAAGAAAAATTACTGAAATACGAAAAATTAGAAAAGAAAAATTAAAGGTGAATTAGAATGTGAGACTGTTATGTGACATTAAAATCAATCTCATTATTTACACTATCACTTAATCTGAGGTCTTTAAATCATTTTTAAATAATTGTTATTTTTGTCAAATTTTTTTAATGATTTGACAAAATGTGATAGGATGATAATATAAAACTTTTTACATTAATAGTATATCAAAATTAAAATATTCTTATTATCCATCATCTTTATCTTATTTATTAACTACAAAAAGTGATATAGATCACTAATCCATACAAAAATCAATAACAATGCTAATTCATTCTTACTACTATTTTGTCAAATTTATTTTATTTTATTAACAAATTATCATTTTAGTGTAATACATGCTCTTGTAATACATATATAATAATATATAATGCTTTAGTGCTTTACGAGCATAACAATTATCATTCATATGTAATTTTTTGTAATAGATAAATAATTAAAGAAGAATTTACATTAAAAATAAAAAATATTATATGTCAATTTTAGAATTGTAACGGATGCATGCATGTAACTTTTTTTTAAAATTTATTAATAAGTATATATTTGGTATGGGGTAAAAATAAAAGTTATTAAATTTTTACTTCCATTTTATTTTTACTATGAGATGATAATGATTATTTCTTATTATTCATCATCCAAAAAGGATTAATAATTAATGAATTTAAATCCCAAAAGGCCAAAACTGTACGCTATCTCTTATAAAACAAAAAGAATCACACTCTTTGGGTTTACTCCAATTTGCTCTATGCTAGGGGTCTTCCATTGAAAGTATTTGGCCACAAAGTCATATATTTGATATCTGAATCAAATTTCAAATTAATTACTTTGACTCTTATTTTTTTTATTTGTCGTTTCATAAAAAAATTGTGTTATTTTATTAGTCATTTTCAAAAATTAAAAAAAGTATTAATTTTTTTTACCATTTATCCTTAACATTAACGAAATAAGAGGAAGCCAGCCAACTAAATAATAACATTTAAAATATTTCAATAAGAAAATAATTTACTCAAATATAATTATTTATTCTTTAAATAATGTTAAAATGATATTCTTAATCCACGTGAAAGTCCTTTGAAGGATAAATAAAAATAACCAGAGGCTGTAATACCAGCCAAAAACGTCCCAACACTCATCACTTCACTGAAAAAATTGTACCGGATTAATTTTTCGAACATATTCTGGTAACTCTGTCAATAATGTCAAGTGCCTATTTCCTACAATAATCTAAATACATACCAAGGGGTTGGCATTTTTCTGAGATTGTGAATGTCTGTTTCTGCAGTGTTGGGCTATAAAAAGCCAAGGAGTTGGCGAAGGATAAAGTGAATGCGCTGTAGCTCGTGAAGAGTGTAGAGAATCACTTCAAGATCAGTTGGCAAAGAGACAGAGGGATGGACGAGGAATTGCAAGGCAACAGCAACGGAGAGGCACATGACTCTAAATATGATGATGACGGTCACTTAAAACGGAGAGGTACCTATCTTGTTCCAAAGTAAACATGGAGTCAATAAATACTTGTTTCCCATATTCTGGGCTTTAACATTTCTCACTGTATGGCCATGAAGGAACATGGGTAACTGCAACTGCACACATGGTGACGTTTATAATTGGCGCCGGGGTGCTATCATTGGAATGGGCCATGGCTCAGTTGGGGTGGATTGCAGGGACTATTGCTCTGATATTCTTCACGCTCGTCGCTCTCTTTTCTTCTTTTATGCTCTGTGACTGCTACAGGTACCCTGACCCTGTTCATGGAAAGAGAAACCAAACCTATTTGGCGATGGCGAAGAATATTTTAGGTAATTACAAATATAGAGGTTTTCTAGGCACATATTTGCGTGTGTTTCAGTGCTGAACCATACAGTCATTTTCTTTTGATGTTGATTGTTGCTGTGTAATCTTTCTGTCTCTTTCTCTCCAGGAGGAACTCAATATTACATTTGTGGATTGGCTCAGTACGGAATTCTTGTAGGAGCAACCATTGGATACTGTATCACTGCATCCATTAGTATGGTGTAGGATTCCAAAAAATCTCTCACTGGATATATATGTGCTTACTTGGCTGCTCATCAAAATGAGACTCATTGAATTGATCTTTAGCTGATTTATAAATCCCTGAGAATGGAAATAATGTGTTCTCATTAAACACAAGGCCATCAATATCCATCATAATATCTTTTGCTTCTTTTTGTTGAAATCCAAGCACATGTTTCTTACAGTGTTTTCCTTGTTTCTTAACCAGGGCCATCAAAAAATCTAATTGCTATCATAGGTATGGCCACGATGCGGAGTGTCATACATCAAATTACCCTTTTATGGTCATCTTTGGGATCGCAGAGATTTTATTAAGCCAAATCCCAAACTTCCATGAACTTTCATGGGTCTCTGCTGTTGCCGCTGCCATGTCTTTTGGTTATGCTTCCATAGGCATGGGTCTCTCCATAGCCAAAATTGCAGGTTAGATATTGCATTTAGCTCCACACAAATTTAATCAAAATAAATTTTAGCTTCCGATGTGTCTACAAGAGTGCAAGAAAAGAGAACTTATGATATCAAATATTGTTTCACTTATCCACTGAGTTGTTGATCTGATGCATAAATAACTCTAAACAAACATTACTCGGAATGATTTGTGGTGTTTTGGAACATGAAGGAGGAAACCATCCCAAGACAAGCCTTACAGGGCTTACCGTTGGTGTGGATGTGACAAGCAAGGAGAAGAAGCTATTGAATATCTTCCAAGCAATTGGAAACTTAGGTTTTTCATATGCCTTCGGTACATTAGTTGTTGAGATACAGGCAAGCCAACTTAGACAAATTTGGTCCTTAATTCATTTCATATTCTTCTAGTGTTGTTACCATTTGCGAATTCACATCGCTTTCTAGCTCTGAAACTTCTCATGATACGGAAATAAAAGATAAATTTGATTTCATTTTTTGAACAGGATACATTAAAATCAAGCCCACCAGAAAATCAAGCCATGAAGAAGGCAACCATAGCTGGAACCTCAATCACCTCTCTGTTTTATGTGTCATGTGCAGTTCTGGGCTATGTAGCATTTGGGAACAAGGCACCGGGAAACTTCTTAACAGGATTTGGCTTTTATGAACCATATTGGCTTGTTGACCTTGGCAATGTTTTCATTGTTGTTCATCTGGTGGGCGCCTACCAGGTAATTTCTTTATGAACAAAAGTTGGTACGTTAACATTATGCGTAGGGGAAGTAAGAAGGAAGAATTTTTTCCATGAAAGAAGAATTTGTTTTTTGGCAGAAAACGTAAGAATTTCATTGTGTGTACAGGTATATGTCCAACCCGTTTTTCAGCTTGTGGAAAATTGGTGTCAGGAGCGTTGGCCAGAAAGCAACTTGATGGCAAAAGAATATGCCATCAACATTCCATTGCTTGGCATTGACAGAATCAATCTCGTCCTGGCCACATGGAGGACACTGTATGTGATATTCACCACGGTGATTGCCATGATATTTCCCTTCTTCAACAGCATTCTGGGTCTAAATGGAGCTTGTGCGTTCTGGTTCTTGACTGTGTACTTTCCAATAGAGATGTACCTGCAACAGGCAAAAGTGCCCAAGTTTTCTTTGCTCTGGACGGGGCTGAAGCTGCTCAGTGGGATTTGCTTCATTGTGAGTCTCGCGGCTGCAGTTTCATCAATTCAATCAATCATCACCGAACTTAAAACCTACAAGCCCTTCAAGTCTACTTCCTAGTGCCCTTTTACTCCATTCCTTGTAGGTTTTTCTATATACATGATGGGCCATAATTCGTCAATAACGTAATGTATTACTAGGCTGTTTTTTAGTCAAAACTAGGTTAAATAATATGCCTCTGTGTTTATTGTGACAGTTTTTTGAGAAGAGCAACGTTTATTCTTTCTTGAAAAATTTGATTTCTTTAGTTTGTTCCTTCTCATTAGCCAATTTGTCCCCCGCTATTTTAGTCTATTAGCATGTTTTTAGTTCGTGCATATAACACAGTTCTCCAAAAGAATAATAGTAAAAATCAAACTCAAAAAATTAGTGCATCAATCTGCAAAGGCCATTTGGGTGCCTGTTTTACTCCCGTAAGCAGTTCAACCAAGAATATACACCAACGAAGCTTTTTTTTTTTGGGGGGGGGGGGGGGAGGGGGTGTCTTAAAGATCCAATCACAGGACTCGACAGATCACAAAGAGCCTAGTGTAAGACCAACATGTGACGAACAAGAAGTATATTTTTCCCTTGGAAGCTTCCATTTCTCAACTAGGGCCAAACATTGCAAACGGTGAAGTCATGCAGTATAAAGTTTGTTGCCTAGTATTAAATATGAAACCACAGGGTAGATGGGAAGATCATGAGCTTTAGCATTATCAAATGAAGTGGCTGCTCCCAAGAATTAAATGTATAATTGGTACTCAGTAAATTGAGAGTTTTGTCAATTTACCAGACAACAGATTGCCGGTGGACTATAACTATTAACGTGACCTACTGAAGCAAATTAAAAGAGAAAAAGGGTGACGGAGAAGTGAACCAACTACTAATATATGTCAATGAACTATTAACCAATGGTCTTCAGTTCTAATGGCTTTCTTTCTTAATAAAAAAAATGGACGTTGAGAATAGAGGTTCTAAACTTATCATATTTCTGTAATTACATATTAACCCCTTGAATTTTAGTTCATTTTCACATTTAGCATATAAAATTGTATTTTTAACATATTATTCCCTTGAACTTTGGTATAAAGTATAAAACTGCTACATGGGTGTGTTAGATTTAACATGAATTGTACATGTCACATGGGGTATAATATGTTAAAATTAAAATTTTATGTGTTAAATGTGAAAATAAACTAAATTTTATGGGGTTAATATGTAATTTATCCTTATTTTATTATTTTATTTTTTTTCTTTTCCATAAAAAAGAAACTTTGCAATACTTTACATTGAAACTTCTAAAGATTTTTAAAAGTAAGCTCTTATAAAGATAAACTAAATGCATTGATTTCATTGAATTTTTCAGAAGAAGAAGTAAAAAGAGAAGGAAAGTAAATTTGTTAAAATAGATCCCCATCCAATTTTTGTCAAAATTCTAATGACAAATTAATAATTTTAAAATTATTTTTTATTTTTTTATTTTTATTTTATCAAATTTTAATAAAACTAAAAAAAATAACTTTCAGAAATATATTCAGATTTGTTTCGTCGATGGGGTTAGGACCTAGAGTTTTGATTTGTTTATGAAAGTGAGTTTTGTTCCTTTAATTTTATTAAAATTTGTTAAAATAAAAATAAAGAAATAAAAATACTTTTAAATTATTAATTTTTTGGTTTGTCATTAGAATTTTAACGAAAATTAGATGGGAGAATTTATTAACAAATTATTAAGTTTAAGGACTTAATAGGAAGATTTCATAGTTGATAGTAACTATTTGTAAACCATTCAAAGTTAAAGGGGTGTGTATGTATTTTTTCTTTTTTTTTCCTGATAAGTAGGAAACAACATTTTCATATACTTACCTCATAATGTATAACTTAACTTTTTATTCCTGAAATATGTTTCAAAATATTTAAATTAAAATTAAAATTAAATATAATATGTAGAACAATATAAATACATTGCATTAAAAATATTTAACTTTAGGAAAAATTCTGCCAAAAAGAATATTGCATGAAAGGTTTTTGAGTTGGAAGAGAAGTCTTTGTGAGTAAGAAAAAAACTTTTACAGAGACTGTTACTTTTACATATTATAATAGATAGATGTGATTAAGATTTAACATTGAAATTCATAACATGCCTCTTATACTTGTTTTAATAAATTTTAACTTTGAACAATATAACTATTTTACATAATTAAAAAAAGTTAAGCTACACAAATTTAAAAAAAAAATCCCAAATTTGAGTGAAAAAAAATCATAAATAAAAAACTAAAAAAAATGTCTAATTCTATTCTAAAATCAGATAACGTATAGAGTTATTGAATATAAAATTAAATATAAAATTTAAAATTTAATATGGAGTTATTAAATATAGAATTAAATATGTAATTTAAAAATTAAAAAATACAAAAGAGAACTCTATAAAAAATATGGTAACTATTAATTAGATGCTATCACTAAATTAATATAAAATTAAATTTATAATTAAAAAATATAATAAAAAGCTTTAGAAAATATTTCAGCTAAAAGAAGATTGCATGAAAATTTTTTGACTGAAAAGATAAGCCTCCATGAGCGAAATTTTTTTTTTAAAGAGACTATTACTTTTATATATTATAATAGATTAATATATTTATGTTATAGGAGATTGAAATATGAAAACAGTAACATAATTATACTGCTCTAATTTATTGGGCTTGAAAAAACAAAAAGAAACAAAGTTAAATAGTCTTTTTCACAATATACATATTATGAATGACTAGTCCTGCGATACAAGGTATTCTCTAAATGTGGTAGAGGAAAGCCATTGCACAATATGGACATCAACATTGGTTGAGACAGCATTTCTGTTGGGGAAGTCTCTATCTTCTTCATTCATATATATCTCTGCATCAAGTCTATATTTAGTTACTTTGCTTGTAATCCTCAAGCAATGACATAGGGGTCATTCTCCTCCTCTTCAATTCCTTCATAAATAATGACTCTGGAGGTTCTCCTAAAAATGCAGTAGTGGCATGAACCACCAAAGGTAAGAGAGATCTAAATTCTTTAGAGAACATTTTGTAACTTGGTATCTCAGATAGATGATATTAATAGACATAGCCACATGATCAACAAAAGGAAAATTAACCAGCACGTGCACCAGGCAAAACAATTGGAGGCACTTTGCAAGACTTGATTGAATGGCTGCTATATATCTTTTATCCACAATATTGACATCAGCCTCATCGAACGAATGCATCACAAGCCTAGGGTCAATAAGAAATGACGTGTGCCGAACAAGTTCGTTCTTACTTCAAGTTTCTCTCTATGCTACTTGGGGGGCTTTATTTTTATTTTTATTTTTTTTGTGGAATTGCTTTGACCAAAATTGATTGATCGCGCAATATATATGTCATTTCTGAATGGATGCTGTCTTTCATTCTTGATACTATTTTGCACCAACGCGGGCGCAGAAAATGTCAAAACATCATGTCATAGAAAATTTAAGAAACATTTATAATAAAATGTAAAAATAAAATGAAAAGTTTAGAATAGGATAACCTCCATTTTTTCTAAACTTTTTTTTATACAAAAAATGAAAAGTATATATATGAGATAATATAATAAACAAATATACATTAAATATCAAATTAAAAATATATTAACAAAAGTGTAAATGAAAAATTAAAAAAAAATATCTGATGAAAAAAATACACTAAATATAAAAAATTAAAAACATCCATAAAATTCACGAAGGCACATACTAGTAAATTATGGTTTTCTACAATCTTTTTTTGAGTGTTTTTGAAATTATTAAAAAATAGAATTGATTTAATTTAATTTAATTTTAAAATTTATTCTCATGTTCTGCACTCATTATAAATAATAGCTTATGGTGTCTCTGAATCCATATTAAAATAATTAGTCAAATAAAAATAACTTTAGATATAAATATATTCTAATTATAAATTAATTAATTAAATGTAATTTTATGAAAGGGTTAAATATTTTTGAACGTACCTAATGTAAAAAGATAATTCTTGTAAGAGTGAATATTATTTGAAAGCAGCAGTTGTAATACATAGTATATTTATTCAAAAAAATGTTTGTTTTTACAATTTTGTTTATTTTTCTATTTTTGTTTAGGAATATTAATAACCTTTTATGACTAGAAAAATTAGAGACCAAGTAAGAAAATTTCTTTATAGTAGTATAAATAAATCAATTCATATTTTAAAAACTTTTAATTAAAAAGATTTATTTATACATCAAATTAATTTTCAAAATTTGGGCCTTCAAGCACACTCTATAAAGTACAAACGAGTTTAAAATAATATCATACTATTTAATAATTTTTTTGTAAAATATTTATATTGATTCAAAAGTTATTTTTAAAAAATATAGTTGTATTAAATTCAATTATAATATTATTTTCATTGTATACAAAAAGTTTTAAAGAATTATACAATAACACATACATAATCAAATAATTTATGTTTTATCATATTAAAAGAAATATATTACATTGTTAATAATAGAGTGTAAATTAATTTTATATTATTATAAAATTTTATTTTCACAATTGATATGATATTAACATTTAATTCAATAATTAAATTTATGAAAATGATATATGACTTAAAAATTATAATATAATATTAAATTAAAAACAAAAAAATCACTTATAACAATTTTAAACTAGATGTTTAATAAATCATTATTCTTTTTAATTTTATATAATTTAAGATTGTATATTCATTGCTTATTTTAGGTTTATTTTAATTTGTATCAGTATTTTTAATATATTTTAATATTCTGCTTTATTAAAAAAAGTTTTATAATAATTATTAGTTAATTTAGACTGATAAAAAAATTAAAATTTTAAATTTAATTTATAAAAAATCAAAAAGTGTTAAAAAATATTATTAAATAAGAAAGAAATAAAATAGTAATAATAAAAAGAAAAAAAAGAAAGATTCTAAAAGATTCGACTCATGAATTTTTTTTAAAATTTAAAATCATGACCTATCAACTACTTTAATAAATATATTATGACATTTAAGATCTACATTATTATTATTTATCACATAAGTATTATTTATTAGAATCAAATGTCAAAACATAAATACTAAATGGTATGGTCAAAATGATACATGGCAGAGTCAAATCTATTAATTCTTTTTATATATATAAAATAGATTAATTACTAAAAAATTATTTTTTGTTTTTGTTTTTAAAAGTTATCTACATATCCTTTGGATCTGAGATTCACTGCTTGGGATATTGAGACTGCCCTTTCCTATGAGTATTTTTCAATGAGATTGAACCTTTAATGTTTCAGGTAAAGTTTGTCCCACTAGAGCTCTACAAATTACTATTGAAATACACCTTTGTGAATTACTATAAAATTATTTAATAATATTAAATTAATATCATGTAGGTAAAAATTAATCTTACATAATTGAATATTTCATTGGATGAATTTTTCTACAATAAAATATAATAATTATCATCTAAATTATAACAATAATAACAATTTTCAATGCAAATGAGTGACTATTTATGGATTCGCACCAACCAATTTAGAATTTTTTTTAATGAGGAATATCTCACAAGGTTTGACCATATTTAAATCACCCTGTAAATCTAATCTATTTAAGCCTGTATAATTAATCATATATAATTGAATATTTCATTGGATGAATTTTTCTACAATAAAATATAATAATTATCATCTAAATTATAACAACAATAACAATTTTCTAATTAAAACATTCAATGCAAATGAGTGACTATTTATGGATTTGTACCAACCAATTTGAAAACTCTTTTTTTTTTGAACCACGAGTATCTTATAAGATTTGGTCCCATTTAAATTACTCTATAGGTCTACTTTCTCTAAGCCTGAAGTGATAATGATATGATTCTCCTCATAAAATAAAACTCCTAAAAATCAAACCTCAATCTTCATGTTTAAGAAGATAACTCGTTTTCACTAGGTTAACACCCTGTAAGTAATATTGAAACTCTTTGGCGGGGTAGATTTTTTTTCTTTTAATTAACACTTTACTTATATAAAAATTATTTAAAAATAATTGTAGAAAAAAGGTACGGAGGCATTCAAAAATAGTAGAAGAATACATAATAATCATCGTATTAAATAATTATAGAAGAATTTAAATAAAAAACCTAAAAGTGTTATTTGTCAAATTTTAACGGATGCAGGCATGTAACCTTTCTCAAAAGTAAATGCAAATTCAAACATGGGATGATAGTGATTACTTCTTATTAATTTAATTTTGATTCACTATCAAAATTTAATTTTAATTTATTATCAGTGTAATATCTTTTTACATTATCATCTAATCATATATTTTTAAATCATTAAAAGAATTTGACTTTTTAGATAGATGTTATCTTTGTCAATTTTTTTTAATGATTTAATAAGATATAATTAGATAATAATGTAAAACTTTTGGTACTAATAATAGATAAAAATTAAACTCTTCTTATTATCCATCATCTTTATATAGTACACTGAATTAACTATCACTATTAAAATATTCACATCAATATTATTATTCACTACACAAAGTGATATAAATTACTCATCCATAAAAAAATCAATAATAATGTCAATTCATTCCTACTACTATTTTTTTGAATTTATTATATTTTATTAACTAAATATCATTTATGTGTAATACATGGTCTTATAATACATATATAATATATTATGCTTTATGAGCGTAACAATTATATTCATATGTAGTGTTTTGTAATACATACTAAATAATTAAAGAAGATTTTACAATAAAAAAATAAAAGATATTATATGTCAAATTAAGAATTGTAATGGATGCATGTATGTAACCTTTTTAAATTTTTTTTAATAAATATATATTTGATATGAGATAAAAAATAGAAGTAAAAATTTCATAATATCATAAAATTTTTACTTCCATTTTTATCCTGATACTATATGATAGTGATTATTTCTTATTATTCATCAACCATCATTTTTGTCGTACATTGAACCAGCTAACCCTATGAGTACATCAAGAACTTGTTGATCTCCTTAAAATAAAAACTAGTTGATCTTTTAGATTTAAAGCCAAACCGTGTTCTGATGCCATTTGTCAAGAAAAACATGACGAACAGCGCAAGCAGCTTGGTGAAAATGCCAGGATCAACGGTACACCGCACCATGACAAATAATAAATAATAAACAAGATATAAAATAAATAAACAAACAAGGATTAATAATTATTGAATTTAATTCCTAAAAGGCCTAAACCCTTGCACACCATCCCTTATAGAGAAATTCTTAAATAAGTTATTTTTCAAGATCGTCAATACAAATATATCAAAAATTGATTTGAGTATATAAGATAAACATTAACCTACCCAAAAATATCTCATTGCTTATAAAACATAAAGAACCGCACTCTTAATTCTTGTGGCTACCTGCCTCTTTGAGGTTACTCCAATTTGCTCTACGCTAGCTAGAGGCCTTCCATTTAAAGTATTTGACCTCAAAGTCATATCTTTTACGCTAGCTAGAGGCCTTCCATTTAAAGTATTTGACCTCAAAGTCATATCTTTGATATTTGAATCAAATATCAAATTAATTAGTTCGATCCTTTTTTATTTATTTGTCGTTTTCAAAAAATATTTATTTTATTTTATTTTATTAGTTATTTTCAAAAATTAAGAAAGTATTAATTTTTCTTTATCATTTATCTTTGATATTAATGAAGTTAGAGAAAGACAGCAAAGTGAATAATAAAATTTTAAATGTTTTAATAAAAATATTTTAATCAAATATAATTGTTTATTCTTTAAAAAATTTATAATGATTTTCTTAATATTCGTACAAGTACTTTAACATAAATAAAAATGAATAGAGATGCAATCCCAGCCGGAAACATCCCAACACTCGTCACTTTGCTGAAAAAATTGAACATAATTAATGTTTCCAAATTCCAAAATATTCTGGCAACTTTGTCAATAATGTTAAGTGCGTTTTCCATAGGATAACCCAAGGGGTTGGCATTTTTCTGAGCTTGTCAATGTCTGTTTCTGCAGTGTTGGGCTATAAAAGGGCAGGTAGTTCGCGAAGGATAAAGTGAATGTGCTCTAGCTCGTGAAGAGTGCAGAGACTCACTCCAAGATCAGTTGGCAAAGAGACTTGGAGATGCACACGACATTGCAGGGCAACAGCAGCGTAGAAGCACATGACTCTAAATATGATGACGACGGTCACTTAAAACGGAGAGGTACCTATCTTGTTCCAAAGTAAACATGAAGTCAATGAATACTTGTTTCATATACTCTGGGTTTTAACTTTTCTCACTGTATGGCTATGAAGGAACATGGATAACTGCAACTGCACACCTGGTGACGGCTCAAGTTGGCGCCGGGGTGCTGGCATTGGCATGGGCCGTGGCTCAGTTGGGGTGGATTGCAGGGACTCTTGTTCTGATATTCTTCGCCCTCGTCGCTCTCTTGAGTTGTTGTCTGCTCAGTGACTGCTATAGGTACCCTGACCCTGTTCATGGAAAGAGAAACCAAACCTATTTGGTGATGGTGAAGAACATTTTAGGTAATTACAAATATAGAGGTTTTCTAGACACATTTGCGTGTGTGTTTCAGTGCTGAACTATACAGAATACTTGGAAAAATTCATTTTCTTTTGAAGTTGATTGTTGCTGTGTAATCTTTCTGTCTCTTTCTCTCTAGGAGGAATGCAATATTACTTTTGTGGATTGGCTCAGTACGCAATTTGTGTAGGAGCAACCGTTGGATACTTTATCACTGCATCCATTAGTATGGTGTAAGATTCTAATAAATAGCCCGCAGGATATTTATGTGCACACTTCCTGCTCATCAAATTGAGACTCATTGAATCGGTCTTTAGCTGATTTATAGAGCCCTGAGAATGGAAATAATGTGTTTTCATTGAACTCAAAGCCATCAATATCCATCATAATATCTTTTGCATCTTTTTGTTGAAATCCAAGTACATGTTTCTTACAGTACGTTACTTGTTTCTTAACCAGGGCCATCAAAAAATCTAATTGCTATCATAGGTATGGCCACGATGCAGAGTGTCATACATCAAATTACCCTTTTATGGTCATCTTTGGGATGGCAGAGATTTTATTCAGCCAAATCCCAGACTTCCATGAACTTTCATGGCTCTCTGCAATTGCCGCTGTCATGTCTTTTGGTTATGCTTCCATAGGCATGGGTCTCTCCATAGCCAAAATAGCAGGTTAGACATTGCATTTAGTTCCACACAAATTTAATCAAAATAACTTTTAGCTTCCGATGTGTCAACAAGAATGCAAGAAAAGAGAACTTATCAATTGTTTCACTTATCCACTGATTTGCTGATCTAAACAAACATTACTCGGAATGATTTGTGGTGTTTTGGAACTTGAAGGAGGAAACCATCCCAAGACAAGCCTTACAGGGCTTACCATTGGTGTAGATGTGCCAAGCATGGAGAAGAAGCTACTGAATATCTTCCAAGCAATTGGAACCTTCGGTTTTTCATATGCCTTCGGTATATTACTTGTTGAGATACAGGCAAGCCAACTCAGACAAATTTAGTCCTTAATTCATTTCATATTCTTCTAGTGTTGTTGCCATTTGTGAATTCTCTTCGCTTTCTAGTTCTGAAACTTCTCATGACAAGGAGATAAAAGATAAATTTGATTTCATTTTTTAAACAGGATACATTAAAATCAAGCCCACCAGAAAATCAAGCTATGAAGAAGGCGTCCATAGTTGGAACGTCAATCATCACACTGTTTTATATGTCATGTGCAGTTCTGGGCTATGGAGCATTTGGGAACAAGGCACCAGGAAACTTCTTAACAGGATTTGGTTTTTATGAACCATATTGGCTTGTTGACATTGGCAATATTTTCATTGTTGTTCATCTGGTTGGCGCCTACCAGGTAATTTCTTTATGAACAAAAGTTGGTACATTAACATTATGGGTAGGGGGGGGGGTAAAAAGGAAGAACTTTTACCCTGAAAGAATAATTATTTTTTCGTAGAATTAAGAATTTCATTTTGTGTCTGCAGGTATATGCCCAACCCATTTTTCAGCTTGTGGAAAATTGGTGTAAGAAGCGTTGGCCAGAAAGCAACTACATGGCAAAAGAATATGCCATCAACATTCCATTGCTTGGCATTTACAGAATGAATCTCTTCAGGGTCATATGGAGGACACTATACGTGATATTCACCACGGTGATTGCCATGATATTTCCCTTTTTCAACAGCATTCTGGGTCTAATTGGAGCTTGTGCGTTCTGGTGCTTGACTGTGTACTTTCCAATAGAGATGCACCTGAAACAGGCAAAAGTGCCCAAGTTTTCTCTGATCTGGACGGGGCTGAAGCTGCTGAGTTGGATTTGCTTCATTGTGAGTCTCGTTGCTGCAGTTGCATCAATTGAAGAAATCATCACAACGCTTAAAACCTACAAGCCCTTCAAGTCTACTTCTTAGTGCCCTTTTACTCCATTCCATATAGGTTTTTCTACACACATGATGGGCCATCTTCGACAACTATGGATCAGTAGGCCGTTTTTTAGTCAAAACTGGGTTAAATCAAATGCCTCGATGAGCAACGTTTTTTCTTTCTTGAAAAAGTTGATTGCTTATAGACCCAAAAAAAAAAAATTGATTTCTTTAGTTTCTTCTTTCTCATTAACCATTCCCCCCCCCCCCCCCCCCCCCCCCCCGGCAATTATAGTCTATTAGCATGTTTGTAGTTCCTATAACATAGTTCTCTAAAAGAACAATAGTAAAAGTCACTGCGAAGGCCATTTGGGTGCCTGTTTTACTCTCATAAGCATTTCAACCAAGAATATACACCCGCGAAGCTTCTTTTTTGTGTGTTTTTTTGCCTCAACGGATCACCATTGAATAGATATTGGTGGTTCCTGATTGTTACTTTCTTTTACTTACTAAAGTCCTGAGTTAATCATAATTCATTACCCATATGATACAGAAAGTATAAAACATTCATTATTTGTCCTGTGGACTTCTTTTCATCATCAACTTCATCCAAGTATTCAACTTTCTAACCGGAAAGCAAAGAATTATGAGTAATGTTGTTCCTAATGATGCTTTCATATAAATTTAAAGTATATAATTTCATATATGCAAAATGCGAAGGGCAGATGTAAAGAATTGAGTCAATGAAGATGAAAGCAAAAGACAAGTTTCTTCCAGGGTGATATTTTACAAAAGAAGTAAATCAACAGAGGCCAAGGAAACAGAAATTTGATATATGTAACTAGATTCCTAGGAGCTAAGTATGTGAAATGTTGCCTTTAATTCAGCCGAGGTGCCATCTGAGATATCCTTTCATCTTCAAGGAGTTCATAAGGGTCCACATATTGGGGAGGTGAAAGAGTCATCTTGCTTGCATCGTGGACAAAAGTCGGTCCTAAATACTGCAACAGGAAACTGCAGGATCAAACCCAGCTCTCAAAACATTAAAGGCATCAAAGTTCAGTATTACAGGAAGGCATCACTTATTCTTATATATCCAATACAAGCACAATCAATTCAAAAAACAGTGAGGCTTGAAGAACCGAAGCAAAGAGGCTAGTGTAAGACCAACATGTCACAAACAAGAAATATATTTTTCCCTTGAAAGTTTCCATTTCTCTACTGGGGCCAAACATTTCATACGTTGAAGTCATGCAGTATAAAGTTTGTTGCCTAGTATTAAATATAAAACCACAGGGTAGATGGGAAGATGAAGCATAGATTATGAGCTTTAGCATTATCAAATGAAGTGGCTGCTCCCAAGAATTAAATGTATAATCGGTGCTCCGTAAATTGAGAGTTTTGTCAGTTTACCAGACAACAGACAAAACCCATGGACATACAAGTTATTGCCTGTGGGCCATAACTATTAACATGACCTACTGAAGCAAATTAAAAGAGAAGGGCGACGGAGGAGTGAACCAACTACAAATATCAATGGACTACTAACCAATGGTCTTCAGTTCTAATGGCTTTCTTTCTTAATTAAAAATAAAAAAATGGATGTTGATACTATAGGTTCTAAACTTGTCATAGTTCCAATTTAAACTCGTAGGTTAGGTTCTGTCCACCAAATTGTTATTTAGTTTAATAACAAACAAGTTAATAGTTGAAAGAACAATCATGGTACGTACACATAGGATGGCCAAAATACTGTATATATTACTTAACAAGCAAACAGCATGGTCTAATAACACAAAAAAGAAAATCATGTGCGCATAAATTGACAGGAAAAGAGCTTACAAAGTAGAGAGCAGAAAAAAAAGCAACAGTTATGAGGATTAACGGCCAAACTCCCAAGAAGAATGTTCCTCCAATTGTCAACAGATGTTTAGCCCGAGGGACCAAGCCCTGAAAGAGATAAATACATAAGTGCGTTCCCGTATGTTTACCCCAAAAAAGGCAGGTTAAATAGATCTAGACATCTATACTCACTTCAATAATACAAGATCAATTCTGATTCAGTGGCATTTGATTTTCCAGAAGAGGACAGATGTGATCTACATTTCTATTAGCTAAAAGACCCTTAATAAATTATGTCGTGCTTCAACTGCTACCTTCTCTGTCATTAATATTCAATGCAAAAGAAAGTGCACCAATGTCTACACCGGTCTGACAGAGAAAGGCCATTGCACAATATGGAAATCAAGTTCATTTTTCAATAAATCATCCCTGTTATCATCATCATTGTTAATATTACTACAACAGAGTACCTCTTCATTTATTACCGAGTTTCTCTATTCCTCTTCATTTATTCTTTATTTCAGTCTTTCTTTCTCTTCCCTTCCTCCCCACTTTACTGTTTCTTATTAATAAAAAATTGCAATTAGTATTCTTCACATTAAAGCACCCTTGATGCAGTACACACAATGGAACACATGATGGACTAATGTAAACAACCGACTGGCAACAAAACCTTGGACATGGGATCACTGATATTTGATATATAATTCAAAAAATGTCAAGACAATGAATCAACCTCAAGACCTTCGCTGTTCAGTGCCATAGATCGCTCCCTCTGATTGTCTAGACTCCTCTCAACATTGGTTGAGACAGCATTTCTGTTTGGGAAACCTCTATCTTCTTCATTCATATATATCTCTTCATCAAGTCCATAGTTACTTCGCTTGTAATCCTCAAGCAATGACATAGGCGTCATTCCCCTCCTCTTCAATTCCTTCATAAATAATGACTCTGGAGGTTCTTCTCCTGAAAATGAAATAGTGGTATTAGCCACCAAAAGTTAAAGTTAGCCACTTGATGTTCTCTTTAACCAGCAATTTGTTGAAGGAAATACAAAGAGAGGTCTAAATTCTTTAGAAAACATTTTGTAAATTAGTATCTCAGATAGATGATATTGATAGACACAATCACATGATCAACAAAAGGAAAACTAGTATGTGCACTGGGCAAAAAAATTGGAGGTACTTGCAAAACTTGATTGAATGGCTGTTATATATCTTTTATCCACAATATTTACATCAGCCTCATCAAACGAATGCATCACAAGCCTAGGGTCAATAATACATGTGCCGAAGAAGTCCTTTCTTAGTTCAAGTTTCTCTCTCTACTACTGGGGGGGAGGGGGGGTTTATGGAATTGCTTTGACCAAAATTGATCGAGCAATATGTCATTTCTGAATGGATGCTTTCTTTTATTCTTGATACTATTTAGCACCAACATGGACACAGAAAATGTCAAAACATCATAGAAAATTTAAGAAACATTTATAATAAAATGAAGGTATACTTGTAAATGTTAAAATTGGAGGAATGGAGTTGGAGGACTGTATACATCATCAGTTTGGAGTCATCTCTCATTTCTTTTCCATTTTCATTTCTACCAAGCATTCCCTCATTATCATTTGTTCTAATACACACAACAAAACCACAAGCATAGAAATATGCCCCCAAAACAGCAAGTAGGTGTACTGTATTCATTTTAGAGTCTAAAATGTGTCTGACATTTTATACACCCTACTGATGGCATGTCAGTGCTCTTTTCTGAACCATATTGATCATGTCTTTTCATATTTAGTGATCCTTTCTTATTTTATTAAGCAAAGGAAAACATTGTTCCTTCATTAAGACAAAAGAACGACTAAAATCTAAACAATCAGAATAACTTATATTCTCCTCCCACCCCCCACATTTTGGCACACAACAACGTACTGATATGGCAAATTCAATTTGTTAAACCTCTTCTTTTCTGTTTTTTTCTTCTTCTGTTGAAGGAAGGAGAGCCAATTAATCAGTATTATTGTTCTGTTATACACCTTCAGTATTCTTTTGGCCTTGGTCACAGTATCCTTACTGGTTAAACCTCAAGAGAAATAAAAACATCATGATGTTTATCAATTACAGTAGTTAAGAAAGGATGTAGATGTTTCAAGATAAACATGACGGAAAGCAATCCACTTGAGAAGACTATAAAGTAAAAAAATTATTAAATGACATAATCTCCTTAAATTCTTTTTAAAAATTTTTTTTAGGCATAAAAAGGAGAGAAAAGAATCTTTCATGTTTCAGGCTGGGCTCAAGAGAGAAATTGGTAGAGGGAACATCTTCTTGTCAATCCACTATCTTGGCATCATATTTTTGCCACTTTACCTGATTTTGGAAACAAAATCATTAATGATGAAGAATTCATTGATTCAACCAAAAGAAAGTTCAATCCAAGATTTTTGCTGGTCTCTCAAGTCTCAACATAGGTCTGCAAGTCACTTATGTGAAGAAACATTTTCTTAAATTCTTAAATATATCTCACATAAAACTACCACAGAATAAACTCTTGAGCTAGTGCTAGATGTATTACAAAGTCCAATATTCAGCAGCATCACATAGCATGCCACTTGTAATATACATGTGACACGAAATATGCACAAAAAAAAAATAGCAAACTGGATGTCAATTCCTACTAACATTTTCTGCCCATCAGACAATAACGCCAGTCCTCAATAATTGGAAATAATTTATTACCACCAAATTAAAAAAACCTTTATTACTAATTTATCAATAATTATTCAGAGCTCAGAAAGATAGTAACTTTAACTAATATTATTTCAAGTTATCAATAATTCTTACTCATTTTTATAGAAACAATAAAAAACAATAACCGTCAGGATTGGCAAAGCAAAAACTATTACAATTCTGAAGAAGCAATTATTCTCCTTCATTAAATGACATAAGTAAAAACAATTAAAGGGGAAGAAAAAAATCTTGCCATTGCTTTGGTTCTCGGTATCTTGAGCTCCACAGAAGACCCTGAACAAGATGCAAGACTTCGAACCACCGAAAGTTTGCAACTTTGCCGTCCTTTTCTGGAAATAGGAGTCTGGGGAATTCCATGTCGGTTTTCTGCAAAAATTCGATTGGGAAAGGGAAAGCGAAGAGATGGCGGGTTTCAGAATCTGCAAGGAAGCCATAACCAACACCAACAACTCCTAAGAGAGAGATTTCATTGGGACCCAAATGGACGAAAAGAGGTTTGGTGGAAGAGAAAGGCTTCTTCTAGAGGAACAAGCAAGCGGAGGAGAGAGAGCAGGAGCTGGACGAGCGCAGTCTAGCGTCAGAGAACGGGCGGGAGCTAATGTGAGCGGGAATGGTCTGCGTTGCATTATCATCGAGCGTCACCTAGAGAATAATTATTAAATATTTTTATATTTTTAAAATATTAAATATTTTACTATTTTATTTAACATTTATTTTATTAATATATAAAAAATTTATTTTAAAAAATTTTAAAATAATAGAATATTATTCGTCATTGAATTATGCTCTATTATAAAAAATAAAAAAATATAAATATTTAATGTAAAATATAATTAAATAAAAATATAAATTTTTTAAAAAAAATACAACATTATTCCGCACTGAATTATGCTTTATTATTAAATAATTAAAAAATAAAAACACATTTAAAATTAAAAATAATTAATATTAAACTAATAATTTAAAAAATAAAAAATAATATTAAATTAATAAAAATAATTAATAAATATATATTCTAATTATTTAATATGAAATAAGAACATGTGACGCTCCACAATCATGTGATTTTGTGGCTAGAAGCCGCCGGTTCCGGTTAGAGGCTGACAAAGAAAACAAAAACAGACAAAAACTTTATGAGTTTTTTTCTAGGAAATTTTTTTCCTTTCCACTATTTTTTCTTTTTTGAGTCCATGACACAAATCCAATCATTCTGTTGCTTCCATGAAAATCTGGGAAACTTGTGCTGTTCTATGGTTTGTCTTTTTTGGGCAAATTCTAGAAACCTGTTTGTCGGCTTTATCAACACAAAAATTAGTACTTAGGTAGATTAAGGGTAGAATGTAAAAAAACTACACATGGGCAATTTACTCTTAAGTTTTAAAAAGGATAAATTTGGCTCTCCATTGTACCATAAAAAAAATATTTTTTAAAATTTATTAAATATGCAAAAACAATTATTTTACTAAATATATTTCAATTCAGTAACAATAAATATGGTTTACTACTAACTTAAAATAGTAAGTTAAAAACTCAAAAGCTTCCTTAAACTTTAATTTATGTTTGATTTATTTCCCAAGTTTTGAAAATGGTGGGGGGTAAATTTTTGTATGTTTTAATCATTTTTCAAAATTCAAAGAATAAATCACATATAAATCAAAATTTAAATAGGTTTTACATTTTATCTTATTATTTTAAGTGAATATATAATGGACACATGACATTTTTCATTAGTAAATTGGAGTATTTTTTACTATAGTTTTTTTTGTATATTTAATAAAGTTCAAAAGTTTTTATTTTATTCTTATTAAAACTTAAAAAGTAAATCGCACATGAGACAAATTTTGAAGGGAGTCTTTTACATTCTAGTCTTAGATTAATTTATTTTGTAATGAGAATAATTAAAATGTTACGTAAAAAGCTTTTAAGTAAGTAAGAAAATAAATTTTCTTACAAAAAATAAGAAGAATGAAAATTTGCAATCAATTTAGTTAGGGTGCATGCATTTTACTAATTTATATTTCCTCCTCAGTCTATTTCTCAAACAAAGTTTATGGGCATGCTTAGTAAAAGAAAAACAGAAATTGAGAAGTGAGAAAAGAAAAAGAAGAGAAAATAGAAAGATTTTGATATATACCCTTAGTACAAAGGGTGAAAAATGAAAATAATGTGATTCTCATTTTTCAATTCTATCTCATTTTGTCTGTGCTAAGCAAGTGCACACAATTTTAATTGTATCACTGTCTCACTGCTCTCTACCGTCCAACTTTCAATTGTAGGCTTAATTAAAAATTGAGCATATGCTTAATTAACATGAATAACACATTTTTCCTCTAATTTAACCCTCAATATCATTCATCATCCAGTTGTTCTAAGTTTCAGTTATTTATTAGGGTCCACGCCAAAGTGTTTATACTATTTTTAACTTTTTTTTAATGCCTGAATTAGGCCTAGTTTCTTCTTACTCTGTTAAACTGCTTAGCTGATTCTTGGCAGCTATCAAGCAAGAGATCAGGCCCACAGTAGTCACAAGGATAAATAGAGTATCAGAAGCCATCTGAGGAGATCCCATTTAGTAAGAATGTCATGGAAATACAAAGATTGGGATTAGATTTGCGTGTAAGCTGAGGGGGGCTTGCCATTGTAGTATTCTGTTGCTCAAGGCAAGTAACTACATGCATCATAATCATAGTTGATATATCAAATATAATCGAAATAATCTTGTGTAAAGTGGGCGTTGCATAAAGTGTAATTGATAATCATCTTTTGAAATGGGTTCTTGAGTAATGACAGAAACTACTAGAGTTCTAAAAATGAGTATCTAATTATTTTTATACTTTGTCGCATAAGAACAAGAAACTAGAATCACCATATGCTACCCTCAAGCCTAGAAAATATACAGACACGTGTCCCTTCAGTGGACTAGGAATTTTTGGCTGCTTTGCGTTCTAGGTTATGGTCTTCGCCTGAATAGACTGGAAAAACATCGTAGTTGCACGTGTTGGAGCAACATCTGAGACCGCTAGAACAACATCTCCTTGGCTGATCAATCCTTTAGATTTCGTAAGTTCGATGGATTTTGAGATGTTAGACTCTGCATCATCTGACAAGTCAACAAGGAGGGGTACAACACCCCAGTGCAAATTCAGAGCCATATGGGTCCTGTCATCATCGGTGAAAGCAAAGATGGGAGGATTTGGACGGTTGCGTGATAGAAGTGATGCCATGCATCCATGGTTTGTGTATACAAAGAGGGCATCCACACCAAGGTCGTTGGCTGCAGACATGCACAAATGGGTAAATTCTAGTGACTGCTTTGGAGCCACTTTGCAGATTTTGCAACAGCAGGACTCTTATAATCAGAACCTGTGGGAAGAATAAGAAATTACCCATTTCAGCAGCACAATTGCATATCTGCTCAGTGATGCGATCTGGCAATGAAACTTCGAGTTGATGGTGATTGAGAGGTCTTTTTCCGTTTTCCTTCCAACCCCACGATTCCATTCTACTGCTAGTCATATCAAGGACTGCCAAAGCTTTCTTTCCATATAATCCAATAGCTGACTCACCAGACAACATCAGAGCATCAGCATACTGTCGAACTGCTTCAGAAACATCTGCTACCTTATTGCATAAAAATAAATATTATCATAGAGGAAAGTTCAGCATTCCAACTGGAAAACCCATCATTAATATTATATACGAAAAGATGGAAACTCTGTTCTAGAAATATTTCTTCTTAATCTAACATGCTGTCCATTCAACCAAATTGATAATAAGCATCCTGATCGTATAAACTGATTTTACCTCAGCACGTGTTGATGTTGGATATTCAATCATTGACTCAAGAAGCTGAGAAGCTACAATCACTGGCCGGTTTAGTTGTCGGCAAATGTAAATTATAACCTCTTGGACTGCAGGAATCTGTTCAAGTGGTATTTCGACTCCAAGGTCACCACGAGCCACCATGATTCCATCAGAAGCTTGCACTATTTCCTCCAGTTTATGAAGGAATTCTAAGCTTTCTATCTTGGACAATACTTTTATGGATCTGCAACAATCATTTACCATTCTCATTGGTGCTAAAATAGCTTTAAAACAACAATTTATATAGCAGAAAAAAAACAATTCAAATAACTACTGAATAGATATGCAGTTGACAGCAATATTCTCAAACAACGACAGAAAGGATGCAGACCACCAATATTAATAACTCAGTCTATACATTTTTGAAATCACGATAGGTGCAACTGTAACCCAAAAAATAGTGCTAAACGTGCCAGTTTCTCGTAAGATTATGAAAACCCAAACTTGCAAGGTTTCTACCAGTTGCAACCTATATGATTTCAAATTGAAGGTGAAAAAATGACACCTCTAGATTGATGATGACATGGTGTGACATGGACATAAGTGCAAGTATCGGACACCAGGGTGTTGTCTTATCAGTTAAAAGGGTACATGAAATTCAATAAAAGTAAATGTAATTCCCATAATACTTAAAAGATTCCTAGCCAGTAGCATGACATTTTGTTCCAGAAATTACGCCGACATTTTTTAAGAGGAGTAATAGATTATATTATACGGATAAAACTGTATAAACGATACTTTAGTGAATTTGTGCTTCCTTACTTGGTTGATTTGGCAGAGAGATAGTTCTTTAGATCCTTAACAGAATCAGCATGATTGACAAAGGACAATGCAAAAAAATCAACTCCCTCCGAGATACCAAAATCAATGTCAGCCCAATCCTGCGGATAAAACAATCTGAATTTATGAGAAAAACATATAAGGGAAAGATTTCAGGTTGATTAGCTATTATTCACCCCAAAAAAAAAAAATCACTCAGACAAAATCTTTGTAGAATACGAAATGCTCAGTTCTGAAAAAGGTGGCTTGGCTGTGTTGTGTTGCCACCGAAATTTGTGTAAAAGTAATTATAAAAGCAAAAAATTTACACCATTGATTGATAATTTAACAAAATTATTGCATTTATGGTAGTTGAAGGATATTCAGTCTAAAAGTTCTTCCTGCTCTTTTGAAGGGCTCTGAGGTACATGAATTTGAACTTTGGAAAAATATATTATGCAATTTATCTATGTCTTGACAAATGCAAGGGCTTGTATTCATGATGCACTATATTATTCATCGTAGTAACAAAAATATCAAATATGGGTTTTGACGACCAGTTGACATTGTTAGCTTAAGGTGTTTTCCAGAGATTCACTGCTGCAAAGATGAAGAAGTACTACTTTTGCCATAGAAGTAGCTGTGAAGAACCCAAAATTTATCCTCTATGATCTTCATTAAATAAGTGAAAAACAGAAGCAGCGATATATACCTTTGGTGATAGAGTGGGGAGCTCGTAATTCCTTCCAACAAGCTTTCCGTCTCTCCAGAAACTAAATTTGGCTCCTGGTAGGAAGAGACCAGGATCTATGCACTTACAATGCAAATCACTTCCAGTCTTTTCAACTACTACAAAGCGTGCCATTCCACCATCAATAACAAGTTCATCACCCACTTCAATACCTGAAAACCATTAACTAAGTAGTAAGTTCAGTACACTTGAATACATGCCAATAGTGAATATTATTGGGAAAGAAAAGGAAGGGTTGATTCTTCACTCAATTAGCAAAAAGCCACTACCTTCGGAAAAACCTCTGTAGTTTGCTTGAACGGTGAATGGACGAGAAGCCTCAAAATGTTCAGCAGTAAACCGCCAAAGTGAATCTTCCTGACAATGAAACAAAATAGACATTTTTCAAGAGTGCATGCCTCCAAATTCAATTTGGCAAATTCTAAGACATGTGATCATAGCGGACTAGCATAAAAACCCTTCCCAAATTAATAGTAGCAGCATCCACAACAAGTGGCAGATACATATACTAAAATTTACCTCTACTTTAACAGAGGATGGAGCCCCATGATCAACAACATGAATCTGACTACCCTCAGTGTCAATCATCACAGAAACAGAGAAACCATTTTCCTCATTCAACTTCTTGATCTTCCTAATCACGTCGCGGTGCCACTCCCTAGTGCCATGGCACATGTTGAGCCCGGCAACGTTCATTCCCTCAATGCCAACTTCTCAAGATCCTCCAATGAGCAGCACGCGGTCCAATTGTGCACACGAGCTTCGTCTTCCTCAACCCCCAAAACCCCTTCTCCATCAACTCTCCTTCTGAAACCACGTCCAACCCAAAAGTTCCTTCCAAACCCCTTGGATAAGCCTTACTCTTTGACCCCTCCAAACGCACTTGCACAGCTGCACGAACCTTAATCCCAAGATGTCCCTTCCATTTCTCTCTGTTACAACCACACCCCAGATAAGAAACTGGGACACCAAAACCCGATTTTTCAAATCAACTCGAAGGTTTCCAGCAACAGGAAATTGGCAAACAAGGCTTAGATCTCCTGCTGCGGCAGGCATTGACTCCAAAACCATTGCCAGAAATAGTGGTTACAGAAACTTTACCCAATCCTTTTGGTGGGAAGAACCAAGGTCAGAGCCTATAATGTGAGACTTTGAAAGTTTTGAAATTTACACAATTTAGATGTCGGGTTCCAAGGGATTTCTGCAGTAAACTCCGCCCAAAGTTTGGATTTTTGCTGCGAAAGAAATAGGGGGAGTTTACTATAAAAGGTGTACGTTGGAATATGCGAGTTGAAGTTTATACCCAAAGTTCGTTTTTTTTTTTTAAATACTATAAATATTTAAGAGTAGTTGATTATTACAATCAATATTTAAATTAGAGATTCTTATATACCCTGGCTGTTATATGATATTATTTTTTTCTTTGGTAAATTTTATATTAACCATGAATCAAATTAGCTATTTTTAATGTTAATCACTATTAGAATATTAATAATAAAATATAATAATAACTCATATATTTAAGGTGATACATCTTCGATAATATAATATAAGAGATTTTTTTCATATTTAAAGTCCATTAAATATAATTAACAATTAATATATGTTTTACATTTAATTAATATATTATCAAAATAAATTTAAACGCCAGAATAATTCCTAAGAATATTCAATCCAAAGTATAAAAATTAAAGAGCATAGAAAAAGCTTTTGACTTTAAAAACCCTAAAATGAGTTTTTTTTTTCTTTCAGCTTGTTACACTTGAAATAGAGAACCAAATATAGGTTTACACATTGAATAATCTTGAAAGATGGAAGAAAGTGAAAAGGGGGAAGAGCATACAGTGCATAGCATTGAGCAATTATTTGTCGGAATTTAACGGTCAACTCCCTTCCGTCAATCTCTAATGTGCGTCCGGGGTGTTGCTGTGGCGCTTGATTTGCCTTGTAGCGACCGGGGATTGTATTGTACGTCTACTAAGGTTGCAGAGGGCATGTTTGGAACGAAAGTACAAGTCGTTGGAAGCGGCCATTTGGAACAGTATAGAAATGATTTCCTTCACTTTCTCTAGAAATGATTTCCTCTGCTTTCTTTCTCTATATTTGAATTCTCTCGTTTTCTTTTTCTAGAAATGAATTTTACCGCTTTCTCTTTCTATAAATAAATTCCACTGCTTTCTCTCTCTAGAATTGAATTCCCTCACTTTCTCTCTCTAGAAATGAATTCCCTCACTTTCTCTCCCTATAAATGATTTCCCCTACTTTCTCTCTCTAGAAATGAATTCTCTCATTTTCTCTCTCTATAATTGAATTCCACCCCTTTCTATCTCTACAATTAAATTCCCTCACTTTCTCTCTCTAGAAATGAATTTCACTACTTTCTCTCTCTAGAATTGAATTTCACTACTTTCTCTCTCTAGAATTGAATTTCACTCACTTCTCTCTCTAGAAATGAATTCTCTCACTTTCTCACTCTACAAATGATTTCCCCACTTTCTCTCTAGAAATGAATTCTCTCACTATCTCTCTCTAGAGTTAAATTCCATCACTTTCTCTTTCTAGAATTGAGTTCTCTCACTTTTTCTCTCTAGGAATGAATTACACTTCTTTCTCTCTCTATAATTGAATTTTCTTACTTTCTCTCTCTATAAATGAATTCTCTCACTTTATCTCTCTAGAATTCAATTCCACCACATTCTCTTTCTAGAATTGAATTCCCTCGCTTTCTCTTCCTAGAAATGAACTCTCTTGCTTTCTCTCTCTAGAAATGAATTCCCTCACTTTGTCTCTTTAGAAATCAATTCCACTGCTTTCTCTCTCTATAAATGAATTCCACTACTTTCTATCTCTAGAAATGAATTCCCTTATTGTCTCTCTCTAAAACTAAATTCTCTCACTTTCTCTCTCTAGAAATGAATTTCGTCACTTTCTCTCTCTAGAAATGAATTTCGTCACTTTCTCTCCTAAGAAATCAATTCCACTGCTTTCTCTCTCTATAAATGAATTCCACTGCTTCCTCTCTCTAGAATTGAATTCCACCACTTTCTCTCTCTAAAAATGAACTCTCTTACTTTCTCTCTCTAGAAATGAATTCCCTTATTGTCTCTCTCTAAAACTAAATTCTCTCACTTTCTCTCTCTAGAATTGAATTCCACCACTTTCTCTAGAATTGAATTCCACCACTTTCTCTCTCTAAAAATGAACTCTCTTACTTTCTCTCTCTAGAAAATGAATTCCCTTATTGTCTCTCTCTAAAACTAAATTCTCTCACTTTCTCTCTCTAGAAATGAATTTAGTCACTTTCTCTCCTAAGAAATCAATTCCATTGCTTTCTCTCTCTATAAATGAATTCCACTGCTTCCTCTCTCTTGAATTGAATTCCCTCATTTTCTCTCTCTACAATGGAATCTCACCACTTTCTCTATCTATAAATGAATTATCTCACTTTCTCTCTCTACAAATGAATTCCAAACTTTCTCTCTCTAGAAATGAATTCCAAACTTTCTCTCCCTAGAATTGAATTCCATTGCTTGCTCTCTCTATAAATGAATTCCACTGCTTTCTCTCTCTATAAATGAATTCCATTGCTTTCTCTCTCTATAATTAAATTATCTTACTTTCTCTCTCTAGAATTGAATTTCACCTCTTTTTCTATCTAGCAATGAATTCTCTTGCTTACACTCTCTAGAAATGAATTCTGCCACTTTCTCTCTCTAGAAATGAATTCTCTCACTTTCTCTCTCTAGAAATGAATTCCTCCACTTTCTCTCTCTAGAAATGAATTGCCCCATTTTCTCTCTAGAAATAAATTCTCTTGCTTTCTCTCTCTATAAATGAATTCTCTCCTTTTCTCTTTCTTGAATTAATTCCTTCGCTCTCTCTAGAATTGACTTCCCCTTCTTTTTCTCTCTCTAGAATTAGATTCTCTCACTTTCTCTCACTATAATTGAATTCTCTCCTTTTCTCTTTATAAATGAATTCCCTCACTTTCTCTTTCTAGAATTGAATTCCCTCACTTTCTTTCACTATAAATGAATCCCCTCACTTTCTCTCTCTATAATTTATTTCCCTTACTCTCTCTCTCTAGCATTGAATTGCTTCCCATTCTCTCTATAATTGAATTTCCTTACTTTCTCTCTATAATTGAATTTTTTGCTTTCTCTTTCCATAAATGAATTTCCTCACTTTCTTTCTTTAAAACTGAATTCTCTCACTTTCTCTCTCTATATTTCAATTCCCTCACTTTCTCTCTTTAGAATTCCCTCACTTTTTATCTCTAGAATTCTATCATTTTCTCTCTCTAAAATTGAATTCCTTCTCTTTCTCTCTTTAGAATTAATTTCCCTTTCTTTCTCTCTCTATAATTGAATTCTCTTACTTTTTCTTTCTATAATTGAATTATCTTATTGTCTCTCTTTAGAATTGAATTGCCTTATTTTCTCTCTCCAAAATTGAATTATATCTCTTTCTCTTTTTAGAATTGAATTCCATCACTTTTTCTATCACATTCAAGTTAGAAAATAAAAAATAATCATTTCAAATTAGACAAACTTTTGACACCATAATTATAATGGAAGAATGATAAAATTATTAAAATAAGAAAGACATAAAATAGATAGAAGTCTATTTAAGCCTCTAAAAAACTTATTTGTGTGGTGTAAATATCCACCCAAACTTGCATTAAATGTAGTGCTAATAATAGGGTGTAAAGCAATATCTGCCTATAAATTTCATAAATGCAAGAAGTATCATTGTCAAATAATGAATCTGCAATGTATTTGAAATCATATCATAAAATAATTCAATAATCCTCGCATCCTTTTTGCCTTGATTTTGGCAGGAATATTTTACTTCCTTTAAATTCTATTTGTATTCTGGGCCATTAAATCATACTTTCTTAAACATTCTGCTATTTCTTTTCCTTCTTTTTTTGACTATATCATTTTTTTTATTAAAATACTTAAACTTCTCTCTTTTTTTTTATTGATTTTATAATTCTTTATATATTTTTCTTCTTTATATATATTCATTATATATATTGATAATTCTAATCAGTTATATCTTGATTTAATTTGGTAAGAGTAAAATTATGCATTTTGGACAGAAAATAATACTCAATAAATCGCAATCAATGAAATTTTTTTTGATAGATAAGATATTTCACAATAACTAGTTTCTTCTATTGTAAAATAACAAATTTATAAATGTAAAAAAAAATAAATTTATATTTGAGAACTTTGAATTTCTTATACAACTTAGAATGTCAAAATAAAAGTCGCTTTTATAATAAATGAGAATTCACTAAATTAATAAGATCAAGTTTTGTATTCTTAAAAGTTTTAAATTTGATTCTTGTTAAGTTCTTTTATTAATAAGAAATTTATTTTGTTAAAACTTGTATTCTATCGTGATCCTAATATGAGATAGTCTTCCTTCTTTCTAATAATATTATATAATATAAATTTTATTATGTAATATTATAAATTTAATTTGATGAAATGTATTCTTATATTATCACATATATCATATTTTTATTACGAGGATTTCTCTTGAAATCATAACACACTTAAAAGTAAGAGAAAAGTCATAAATATAAAAATATACATAGTTCCTTATTTTAAGGAAGTAGTGCCATGATTTATTATCATTGTTTCATAAATCTGATGCCTAAATTAGTTCTTGTTTTATAAAAAATAATTCATGCACTAGAAGTTTTATAAAATTATTTTCTAACAATTAAATTCTCACCTCAATCTTGCCCCGTAATTATTTTATTGATTGATTTTTCCATCTATCCACAATAGCGATTATATATACTTGCATCACAGTCAACAAATGTTTCTTGATTTTCTTTTAATTAAATCTAAAGTTTTTTTTTTGCGATGAATTAAATCTAAAGATTAATTATCCTGAAATCACAAAGGATGTTCCATTATTGGTAGTGCATGGTATTAATTAAGATCAAAGATTCATAACACAAGGTTACACATATATAAAAAGGTACAAACCCCTTCTTACCAAAAAGAAAAAAAAAAAGTTCAAACACCAAGAGAGTCACTGTAGTCTTTGTGTGATCTTTATTTGAGATTTATGATGTCTTACTTACCCACTAAAATTTGACATAAGAGAAAATATTAGACAAATATTATGTTATGATATGTTTGGAAGAGAGGATGCAGCTATGTCGCACTCAAAATGGATTAGAGCTAACTTTTAATTACTTTAAAGAAAAGGAGAGAGGGATAAGAATACGATGAGTATTTCTTTTTTGGTGCTAAAGGGTACATAAAGAAAGACTATAATCGAAAGAATTTTAGGTGCATAGCATCTCTTAAGATTTTTTTTGTTTGGGTACAGGCATCTCTTAGGAATTTTATTTTAAGCTCTGGAAAACACTTACATAAAATACAAAGACGAGACAGATACGATAAGTATTGACATTAAGTATTACATGTTGCGAAAACTAGCCAATAAGTTTTCATTCGGAAATTACTAAAATAGTCTTGATGTTGACAATGGTGCTTATCCCCAATCTCAATTATTTAATAGGATAATAATATTGGCGATACAAATAGTATACGCGTGTCATTTTTGTAAATTACATATAGACTTTATTATATTTTGTCGTCCTTTATTATTTTATTAAATTCAATTTTAGCCTCGTAAATTTTAATTATAATAATGTTATTATCTTAATATATAATTTATGACAATAAGTACCCTATCATATGTTGACGTTGATATTACACTTTTTTGGTTGCTAACAATGCGACATTTTATTTCTACACAAACACAATTAACAAAAAATATCACATTGTCAATTTTTTTTTTGGACATTATCACATTTTCAAATTTTATTCCACGTAAAAAAATATATTGTCATATCAATAAAACAGTCACATCGTCGTCAAATATTCAAATTGACATGATAATTTAATTTTAATTTAAAAAATTATGTAGATAAGATTATAACAATTAAAATGAGTATATTACCTAATAATTAAAATAAATAATTAATTTATATACGATCGTTTGATTTAAATTTTAAATTTATAATTTTTTTATTATATTAATTTTTATAATTTTATTTATTTAATTTTGAGTTCTTACAATTAATATATCAGTTTTTATATTTTTTTATTCATTTAAATTTTAATTCTTATAATTTTTATTTATCTAAATATTGAGATTTATATTTTTATGAAGAATTAGTATTTATAATTTTTAATTATTAAAATATAATTTTTTTTAAATTAAAATTTAAATAAATAAAATTATAAAAATTAATATAATAAAAAAATTATAAAGACTAAAATATTATAAATTAAATAAAATTATAAAAATTAATTAATTATTTTAACCTTAACAAGTCTAATTTATCCATGAATTATATCATAAATGGTCTATGAACCCACTTTGTTTTTACTTGTTTGGCTCATAACGTCCAACTTTTGTGTAAAGACAAGTGGCCTATGTTTTTCAATGACCTTTTAGCTGATACAAAATGCTAGTTATCAATCAGCAACATGCAGTTTCAAATTTATATCTTCTGAAACAGTGACGAGCTAGATGCTACCTGCTTGAAAAACTCATTTCTATTAAGAATGAATATGCAGATGCTGTCCCCACAGTCTACTCCTGTATTTGTTTATGTTATCAAATTAGCTAAAGGGTACATTTCACATATAGAAAAGTGCCACGATGATGAATAAAATTATAACAAATGAATATATAAGCAATGAGATGATCTTTAGTATCTCTGATATGAATTACTTGTTCATCACCTCAAAACATATTCCAGCATTGACAGAGCTTTTTCGAGATGATAAATTTCATGGAAATTGCTTTTATTCTCCCTGCATGCCAAATCTTCAGAGATTGCAGATTATTTTGATTCTCGTTTACTTAAAAAATAAATAAGTTTGGAATCATTCTTTTGATGGAAAAAACTCATTCTCTGATATACTCTTTAATTTTTTTCCAAACTAATTTTTAGCAAGAGCATGGCTTATGTCTCTGTAGACTATGTATGTACACGTACTTAATAGATACGTATATGCAGGCTGAATATTTGTCTTTCTTAACATTTCAAGCGTCTCCTGCATTTGTTTATGTGGATAATTTAAAGGGAATCAAAATCCAATGCCCCACAAATGATTCCCAGCTATGAGTCAGTGCATCTTGGCAACCATAAACGACAAGATTCTAAGCAGAGTAGGTCATAAAGCGTTTTCACAAGTGCTGGGACTGGTACACAAGGTCACGAGGGATTTAATTAAGCTCATCCAAAGGCCAGATTTGAATAATTGGGTGTGCTGCACTAATGTCACATGGCCTGACATAGTTTGGTGTGATACTATTTTAAGTCATGAAAAAGAGCACTGTCCAAAAAGACAAGACCTAGACAAAGTGGATGATGGGAATTTGAAGGAAAAACGTGTTGATACTTGACAAAGTCAACTAATAAAAAGGATAAATTTGGAGCATGTGAGGAATATGGATCACGTTATTGCTTCTGCTATCATTCTGTCAAAGAACTACATTGTGTTTCTGATGCACCAATTTTACCATGAGAATAAAACCGAGTCTGTATCATTATTGGCAATGGTCAGTACAGTAAGCTGAGACTGAGTGTGTCGTTTTCTGGGCACAATTGGTCATTAGAATCCAATATCCCTTTGAAGATGAAACTAATGTCATTGGGTCAGAGCCTCAGAGGTCTCTCTTAATTCAAACAAGAGTTGAAAACATAAGCTCAGGAAGATTGCAAATCTTTGGTCGCATCACAAAGTACCTCAATATTGCTTGCAAATCTTCAATTTTTTTTTTAAATATAACCGAAAAAAAATGGAAAAAAAAAACTTCATGATTTGACTGACTTGATGTTGATCTTGATTCTTGAGCACATATATCTAGGAGAGGCTTTCACATGGCCCATGTACCCGTGAAGATAGAAGGTTCAACATCACAAATTTGACTGTCCTATATACCCTCTGAATGTCAATTAGTGGTGGGAAATGTAGGGTTTGATCCCCCAAATCACGCATTTACTTGGCCTAACTCCAAGCATATTCTCAGACTCCTCTGCAAATATTCCTCACTGTTGGCCTGTGGAAAATGAACTTTGACTGGAAGGTAAATGTCATTTGAACCCCATGAACAATAAACTACTTATTTGTTGGAAAATTCAATTTTTTTTTATGGAAGGGTAAACAAAGAAAGGCATTGACAATTTGGGTAGGACATTTAGTGTGTAGCTTCCTTATGGAAGTAGAAATAATATTTTGAGATCCTAAAAAATTGTACATGTTAATTGCACAACTAAAAGCTCTACAAAAGGAATATGTCTCTGCACACAATGGTATCAGATTCTTATAATTTGTCAAATTAATATCCTGTCCAGAGTAATATAAAATTCTCAATAGGGTGACTCTCCAAAGAGTTCAATTTTTTTTTAAGATTCAGCTTTTTCATTATAAAATATACATATGAGATTCAAACTTTCATTTTTTTTACTGTGAGACTCACTCAACAAATTTTGTTTGATGACACAATTTACTGTGCCAAATCAATTTAGTTGGCTCAAGTAATAAAACTTTCCACGAATAAATGTGGAAACTATGATAACGAGGATAAGGTGAAGATTATCTTACCATATATCCCATGCAGCAGGCTGTCGGTCATCTACTTTATAAAGTTTTCAACTTTTGCTCCCGTAGAGTAGGCTAACAAACAGATAAACTATTTTGTTTGGGGTACATAACAAGCAGATAAATTATAAAAAAAAAAAGCTGAGAGAGGGTAAAATTGGGAAAAGGCAAAAGCAGAGGAGTTTCCAAACCACCACCTGTTTCTGTCACTGTTCTGTGTGTGTAATTTATATATATACATTTCACTATCTTCACTCTTAACAATGGCGCACAACCCCTTTCTTCCTCGGTGCAAACTGAATATTCCCTACAAAGTCCATATACCCATTTTTCTCTCTGTTCCTTCATCCCACACACATGCTCTACACTTTCTTTCATGTGAACTGAGTCGCTGACATAACACAACATCAATCTGTAGAGTGAGATTCTCTCTGCAGGGGAGAGAGAGAGCCCAACACCACTCTCTTTCTCTGTATTCCCATTCTTTACTTCTTCCGCTGATTTCTGCAGAGTTACACGCGGTGCACAAACACATAAAAACACGAACTTGCCTTCGGGATTTCGTCCCTTCTTGCGTGATTCGCAAATTTCCATTTCCAAATTGATTGAGATTGAACCCAGTTGCGGATTTTACCGTGGGAAAGGTGTATAGAAAGAAAATCGAAACGAAGAGGGAGAAGAAACCGAAAAAAAAAAAGAAATTTGATCTTTAAATTAGGGTTTTTGGGAGGTGCGGGTATGAGGTTGAACGGAGAAATCTCCTGCGGAGAAGAAGAGGACGAAGAAAAAGAAAGAAAAGAGAAAGAAGTGGGTCCGACGGCGTATTCGATTGGCGGCGGTGGCGGGTTTGCGCAGTCGCAGAAACTGGTGGTTGGGTACGCCTTGACGTCCAAGAAGAAGAAGAGCTTTCTGCAGCCAAAGTTCACTGGCCTTGCCCGGTATTTACCTTCTTGGCTTTTTCAACATTATAATTATTACAATTTTGTCACACGCGGGGAAAATATTGACGCGTTGGCCCTGCATCTTCATGCATATGAATGATATTCATGTAAGCTATGAACCTGAAGATGTTGTTTCCAATTTCCAGAAATGGGTTGCCAACGGATTCGGTTTTTTTCTTGTTTTCATCGTTTCCTTTCGTTTTTCGCTGCTTTGATGTTAAAGCGGCTTTTCCAGTGGTGGGCACACGGCACGTAGTGTCTTTGTCGATAGTGCTAGAGCAATTTTGCACCCTGGCTATCACTTTCGTGAGTCGAACCCGGGCAAACATTTTTTTATTTCCCTTTTTTTCTCTGAAACTTACCAATTACCACACTGATTCGCTTCTTGGTATCTGATATCTTGGTCTATTCTCCATTCTAACTTAAATGAGAATATTCCACCATATATGCCCTTCCTTTGGATTTGTCCACAATGACAATGAGAACACAAAGTCAAATCTTAGTACTTTGTTCTTTATTCTCAATTTAAATTAATTCCCCCTCCTTGCTCGTCTTGAATGTTAATTTACATTCTTGTCCATATATTTCTATTCTGTTCATAGAAAGGATTTTGGCAAACTGGGGATCAGAATTACAGGAAATAGTTGCTTATTTACATGTGTGTGTGTGTTTTTTTTTCTTTCAATTTGATCCCTATCAATGTAAAAATTTTTCTAATTCACTATCAATGTAAAATTTTTTCACTATGGTAAACAAGAAATTGCCACATAGTTGTAGTAACTAAGGTTTTTCACTTGCAGTAAAAGACTTTTAAGAGTTTTTTTTTTTTTAAACAGGTGGCACCATTTGATTCGGTCTTAGTGTAAAACTCTTTATAGTGGATCAAAATGAAATCTTATTTATATAGTTCTAAATTTATTTTTGCCGTGAAATATATTTTCCTGGCACTTTCTTATAAAAAAAAGAATTCTATTGATCAAATATCTTAGAATGTCGCTACTATCTTGACACTCTCAGTAGTGATCCTTCAGAAATTGTTTTGTATAATGCAGGAACAAGGGGATATTCTTTGTTGCCATTGATCTAAACAAGCCGCTGCCAGAACAAGGTCCATTTGATGTTGTCTTGCATAAGGTTTGTGAGGTTTCTTTCAAAATTTTATCATTATTGACATGTGAAATTATTCATGTGTGGCTGCTTTTTTTAATTATTTTTTTATGGAATTTTTACTGGTTTTGCTGCTGTTTGTGGCTGACAGGCTATTACTGTTTTAAGAACTAGTTCTGTTTCTGTCTTCTACTCTCTTCTACATTAAAATCTGACAGGCTATTTGTTCTTTCCAGTTGTCAGGAAAAGAATGGCATGAAATTATTGAGGTTTGTGAACCCCAAATACTTCTACCCCCTTATTGTACTAGCAATCTTGTGTTGTTTTGATCTTTTGATACACCCATGCATGGTATTGCATGAAATCGTTAGCATTTGCTAATGCTGGGAGTTAAGTATGAAAAAGGCGGTAATTGGCTGGACAACCTAATCTTCTAGATTCTTAAAATCTTATTATTGTCTGACATAATTTGCAGAGTTCTTGCTCTCCTCATCATGAATCATGAACAGATAGTTGAAATCAGTCCCTCAAGAATTCAAGCAAGTGAGGATTTGCTTTTATGATTAATCTAAATAATTTGATTAGGTATTGGTGGACTTTGCTTCCAAAAGAACAAATTTTAGTTCTTTTTGTCTTTTGTTTCATTGTTTTTTAGTTGAAAATAGTTTCTTTTTCATTTTTAATAGTGACTATCATGGTACTATTCACTTTCTTATTTAATTTGCCACAAACTTTATAAATTAATTCACCATTTTTTATTTCTTATTATTATCATCTGATTCCTTGACAAAACTTTGGTTTCTTCTGAAATGTTAAGTGAGTGAAAAATGCATTTCTGAAAGGTGAAGTAATTTTAACTTATCTTGACTGCAAACAGAATTTGTGAATTTTTATTTTAAAATGAAATTGGGGACTTTAGCAAATGTGTTTTAAGTTTAAACATTTCTAGGATAATTTATTATTTCTTGTTTGTGTTGAAAATTCTAGTCACTTGAATATATTACTCCATGGAGAAAGAAACTATGATTCAAGAAATGGGTGAATTTCAGTTCTTCAGAAATTGCAGTAACCATTAATTGCAAATTCGCACCCTGCTTTAAATGATATTACCATTAAATGTATCATCTACATCTCAAATAACTAGAGATTGGAGATTAAGTTTGCTCTTGGCCATTTGGAAGTATCATGGCTCATGATAGATTATAGATACCTGGCAATAACGTCCTTTTAGTGCTGTTGTTTCGATATTCAGGTCCTCTGTATAGATATGTATTTAAGAATGAGGAAAGAGAAAGATCTCTCTCTTGGACCCTGTACCAACAAATAACCAGTAAAATTATATTACAAATGGGGGTATGTGGTGGATGAGGAGGAAAAATGAATGTCCTGTAAAACAATTAAAATCTGGTTCCGTAGATTGTACACATTCTTAACAATGATTGGGAAAGATATAGCAATTTTCTTATAACATTTGATGTGCTTTCTCTTTTTATCAGTTCAATGGTTTTGCTTCTATTACTTGGCGTTTTATTTCTGTGTAGTAATAATATATTCTTTACTATATCAAATTGGGGAAATTTAAGAGCCTTTTCGAAGGAATGAATCATGAATGATTATAGTTATCTAATGTGTACCTTTTTTTTTTTCTCTCCTTTTTATTTTTGAAGGATTATAGGCAAAATCATCCAGAGGTAACCATCCTTGATCCTCCAGATGCAATTCAACAATTGCACAACCGCCAGTCCATGCTGCAAGATGTGGCAGATCTAAACTTATCTGACTGCCATGGTAACTTATTTACTACAATTTACTGCAGTAGATGACAAAAATTAAAACTCTTCATCTGAAAGTTTTGGGATTGGACATGAATCTTTAATCAAAAGTGTTAGAATCTTCAACATGCATTTTGTCCAACATTATTTATTATCTGTTGTTTTTAGGCAAGGTTGCCGTTCCGCGACAGTTGGTTGTCACAAAAGATCCATTCACTATCCCTTATGAAGTCACTAAAGCTGGGATGAAGCTGCCATTAGGTATGTATCTTTGTAAAAGACTTTTGTTCTGGGGATAGATCTGGTTATTACTTATCATTTTAGCCACATGTGATTGGAGTGCATTCAGCCAACCTCTGCATTGATGTGGTGTCTTGGTTGCTGCATGAAAACAGCTTTGAATATTTGAATGGGCTTAAAGAGCCCGGTTTGTATCTATTGAATAATCCGTTTTGAGATGTCATATTAGCCAAAGATTATATGTAGTTAGTTGACTTGTGCATTTTCATGGTTATTCGGATTATCTTGATTGGGTTATTTCAGATATACTGTCATCTCTCTTGTTGTGTATCTTAAAATATTCATTTGTTTTTGTAATTTTCAGTTGCAAAACCACTAGTTGTGGATAGCAGTGCAAAGTCACATGAACTATTTCTTGCTTATGATGAATTCTCTCTTTCTGAGCTTGAACCTCCACTGGTTCTACAAGAGTTTGTCAATCATGGTTTGTTAACTGATCCATAAACCTTAATCTCTTTCCGTTCAATTTACGTTGTTATCTGTTCTCTTTTTATTTATTTTTTTTGGGGTGGGGGGTGGGTTTACATTGCAGGCGGTCTTCTCTTTAAGGTTTATATTGTTGGGGAAACCATAAAGGTCGTGAGGCGTTTCTCTCTTCCTAATATCAGTAAACGTGAGCTATCAAAAGTTGCTGGTGTATTCCGTTTTCCTAGAGTTTCATGTGCAGCAGCTTCTGCAGATGATGCAGATCTAGATCCTAGTATTGCTGGTGAGACTCAGAAAACTCCCTCGTCCCTCTCCCACCAGAAAAGAAATGGAACATCTATTAAAACCAATACTATTGCATTTTTTTTATGATAGTGTCAAAAGTCTGCTTAGTTATGAACTATTGTTTTATCTTTTACGTTCCAATTGATATGAATTGTCTTTCGAAGCTTTAGGAATAGCTTCTGAATGGTTGAGAACTGTTCATTAAATCCTTTATATTTACTCATTACAGGGTGATCCCATTGTGCAGCAACTACTACCCCTTCCCTTCTTTTATCTTACATGAGGCCTTTATGTGGCTTGGTGACTGTGTTAGTTGGCACATGCAAATAACTGCTTTGGGTTTAATGGTTAGAACTAGTGGCTCCTTTGAACTTACTGTGATTGTTGTTGCAGAACATCCACCAAGACCTTTATTAGAGAGGCTTGCAAGGGAGCTCCGTCGTAGATTGGTATTTTCTTTTATTATTTTACTTACATTTGCAGTCACTTTTCATTTCTTAATGATATTCTAAAACTGAGCTGCATCACCGTCTACAGGGACTCCGCTTGTTCAACATAGATATGATCCGGGAACATGGGACCAAGGATGTGTTTTATGTCATTGATATCAACTACTTTCCTGGCAAGTATAACCAATTTTTTTTTTTGGGTACATAAGTATAACCAATTTTACATTTAAGCAAGTTCCACAGTTTCTGGTTATTTTAGTGCATAGTTGGAGTGCTGGTTCTTTATACTATCTCGTGTGCTTCCTCTGTCCTAGAAATTCTCCTTGATGTCCCATGGAAAAATAACGAGTTTCTTGGTTTTGTGTATGTACTGTATGTTGCTTAATTAGGTCCAAGAAGATAATTGAATTTTAGCTCCTCTCTTGAAAGCAACTTGCTCTATATTAGTCAGTTATAGGATTATAGTAAGAAATGGAAATATATAAAGAAACTTATTGAAGTCAGAAGATTTTCATTACGATGTTTGGTGGATTATGGGTTTTACATTTACATGATCTCAAGCCATACACATTTTATACAGAAATGGCAGGACCAAGAGAAATTCTCTTATTACAAATAGTTGATATTTATTGTTATATGGAGCCCTGAACGAATGGCAACCAGAGTCCCTATAGCCATGTTTTCTCCTAGGCTTACTGGAAGCACATTTTGAAATATCCAGATTTTCACTCTATGGTTGGTTCAAAATGGTGCATATGCATTCTAATATTTGACACTGATTTTTTGCACTCGCCCACTGGTTATCTCTCATGGTTGTTTGGTTTATATGGAAGTTTGTCTATGTATGTTTTGGCATGTGAATCATTTATTGTTCCAGTTCTTGTCAATGAACATTTTGCATATGCTGCCAACCTGCTATGCTACACTTACTGGTTGAACATTATGTTCTTTTGTCCATTGCAGGGTACGGAAAAATGCCAGACTATGAGCACGTATTTACAGATTTTCTACTTAGCCTAATGCAGAGCAAGTGCAACAAGAAACCCACTACTTAAACTAAGGGACGTGAATAGATCCTTTCAGTATGTTGTCATGGCAGGTGGTTTCTTGAAAATTGAGGAACATTCTGGTTTTAACTTCACCTACAAACTGGTATGGAATGTCACTGAAGCCGCCAAAATGTACGAATGGGTTCTCATGGCTGTCTAATCTCGCTGTATCTCCCGTCTCTGAAAAATGATCAAACGCCTTTGTTGTAAGTTGTATGCTTATCCAATTTCATGGAAATTTTGGGGCTGCCAAATAATTATGAAGATTTATATCATATTTGTAAAAATTCACGCTAAAATTGTTTATTTTTATTCCACTAGGCAGCAATAAAACATTTCCTAAACGGGGACGCAATTATACTTCAAGTTCTTTGGATTGATTGTGATTTTGTCGGAGTCGTTGCAAATAGTTTTGAAATAACAACAGTCGGAAAAAAATACTGATTGTGGAGCAATATAAGCAATATATTCGATTGTGGAACATTTTCCATGTCAAACAAGGCGACGATTCCACGGGCAAAGAGAATAAGAAAGGAAGACAACTAAAAGAACATTGCAGTACCTCAGAAGCTACAGTGGTCATGCGTGAAAAATGTAGAGGCGAATTTATCTAAAATCTAATATTAAAATATCCATTTCATATCCTAAAACTTGAGGTAAATGGAGTAAACACGAAAGCCATTGTCTAAGAAGTGGAGCTGCTTCACACCAGGAACCCTAGAAGAACCCAAAGAACCAGTTCCAAAGAAGGCAAAGCCATTCCTTTCATCACCTCGATCAAACTCACACGCCACCTTGGCCGCTTGAAGCCTCAACTCGATTCCACAATCACAATCACACAGTAAGTTCCCATACCCGCAAGTTTAACTCCATGAATCACTCGGAACAAGAGAAGTCCATTGCTGTTCTAATTTCAGACGTATTTCTTACGGGACGAATGTTCCTCAAAATTAAAATTGAATGTTATCGTCTTTCATTTGTTGCTACTTTCATCATTCTTTAGCAAACATTTCGAGTGGCACAAACAATATCAAACCATGACTTAAATGTTTGAAAGGGACAAGCCCATGCAATGCATCATCAGTATCATACTTTCGAAATTTTATTAAGAACCACAAATTTCATACTTTACTAGATTCCTGATTGAGGTAAGCTTTGGAGACAAAGTCACTCAATTTTTAACCCCATAAATTGCTCCCACGATCACTGGTTCTCAAATATTCTATCTTGATATGTTGCTGCTGTGAGCGAAGGCAGCTTGATCTATTATAGCAATTTATGCGTGTCTCATCGGATACAAAACGTTAAAAATTTACCATGTCATTACTATGCCATAATTTTTTACGATGTCCATCTCGCATGGATGTTAGCTGAAAAGTATATTACAATACCAACAAAAAGAAAAGCAAAGACCTAATGAAAAAAGAATTATTTACAATGACCCAGTTGAAATAAGGGACCATGCAAGCATGTGCTATATTCCATTGTGATTTTCCACTGGATATTCAGGAGACAAATGACTGTACACCATATCATACACTATATAATAATAATAAATTGAGGGTGGAGGGGTAAAGACGTCCCTAGGAATATAGGATCGATGGCCACTCTTCACTATGTATAGATAATATACAATATTTACTGCTCCATTGGGTATTTACCAGAAAGGACACCGCCTGAAACAAGAGAAAACGAAGCAATCAAGAAACCATAGTTTGCTGCAGACATAAAGGAGGTTACGTGATAATAAACTCCATTATCACATTAAAGTTAAAAAAGTTATGAAAGGCTCTTTTCATCTCATCAAATGAAGCAAAGAAAAAAACGACAACCCAAAAAGGTTGTTCAACCAATTTGTCACAAAAAAACAGCAATCCAAATTTAGTCAGTCCCAATTATCTAAGAATCACTGGTCACAATGAAGAAAACCCATTTCTTAATTTTCTGATAATTGGTCCATACACCATAACAATTATGGAGCCAAAAGAACAGTTCATGTTGTCAAAAAGTTCCAACCAACATTTTTGAAGGTTGTCTCTTGTATATATATACATATTTTTATGCATCACAAGACGGTCCAGCAGTTGAGGACTTTAGGTAACATATAGACTTATTTTACAGGAATGTCATACTGACGGGGCAAAACACCTTGGTATAAAATTACTTTAAGGACAAACAGTATATTCTCTTCAACAATGATGCTATTTCAAAACTAAAATATAAAATGTTGTAACAAAATTTTCACTATCTACAAATTGACTGGATTTCATCTTGATCTCTAGTGCCAAACAACATTGAGTAACCGATACATTTCTTATGCATATACTTTGAATTTTGATATATGCATTTCACAATGGGCAATGCTATTTGAAACCTTTTTTAATCATATCTATAATAGTCTCTATGCTGGCTAGCAAGACATGCTATTCTATGTTGATAGCTTTAAAAAGTTAATGTCACTTTAGAAGTTATTGACCTAGTACAGTATGTTATTAACAAGCAAATAAAGGCGTGAAGAAAGCATGTGCTAATGGCATTATGCATTCTTGAATGATTACTCATCAAAATGGATGATGTTTTTCTAGTAAAATTTGATATGGATAATGATACTTGCACATAGAATTTCCCTCACATTCCTCGCATATACTTATGCGGACCAATGGTATTGAGCAAGAAAAGGAAGAGAGAGAGGAAGGGAAAAGAATGGTGAGAATTGGATGGATATGAGTGAGAAAATGAATGTGTATATAACTTTACTCATTTAATATGTTTAGAAAACGAAAATTGTAGGAGCTTGAGATCATACCCAACATAATGTTGGCACAAATTTTCATGTGAGGTAGCTTGGACAATTAACTTTTGAACTTGCAATTTCACAGATAAAGCATGATCAACTTCACGGGTGTCCCCAGAAATTAAGCTGCTATGGTCCACTGCATGCTGAAGAGAGCTGGTTGATGCTGGAGAACAAGTTGAAAAATCCCGTCCGATAAGCTTATTACTCATGTGAGCCATGACAACCACAGCACGCTCATTCAGAACCTCATTAGCATCACCAAGTAGGTTAACAGCCTATACGTGCAAGCATATATAATGAGCATCATTACAACAATAAAAAGAAACAAAATTGTACAGTATGAAGATACCTGAAGCAGTTCCCTTTCCCGGGCACCACGCTGTGGATGGGGAAGCTCTCTATTTGGGGCAGATTCTTCAATATTTACAGCAGGAGGGACATGATTGCTGTTAAGCATTGACATTTGTGGAACTTCATTCAAGTTAAAAAGACGCCAAGTTATGAGAGGATCATGTACAAAGGCCTGAATGCAGACAAAATATTTGGCCCAAATTTAACATCAGTAGTTAGAAAAGTGTTCTTCCAAAAGCACCAAAAAGATGATTAAAGGAGTAAAGCTCAATTACTAACCCGAAGCAAAATCTTTTTTACCCTTTCCACAAATCTTTCTTTTTTGCTGTTCTTCTTGCCCTAATTCTTTCTTTGCCTTTATATTTAGTCTTTTTTCTATTATCATCGTCTTTGCAAAGGTACAGAAGAAAATCTGAACAGCTGCATTTAAAAGAAAAACTTCTACCACGCTTTTTTTTTTCTGTTCCTTCAATCACGCTTGCACGTGAGAGAGAGATCACAATAAATTTAGTTAAAATTTTACAAAACCTATATTCTGTACTGATTCAAAATTCATTGATTTTTTTCTCTTCCTTTTTTAACTTTGGTTCTTAAAATCTCACACAATATGCTTTTGCATACTTACTGCATAAAATGATTCATTTCAACAAAAATCTCATATTCCTATTATTAAATAGTATAATCATTATATATTGACCCTGGTGTAAATCAAAACCGTCTTACACCATTGAATAGCATTTTTATTGAATGACTTTCTCACAAAATCCAATGCTAGATTGAAAGTTTCTATCATGATAGATCATACCCACAATTTCACATTAATTCAAAATTGTTTTATATTTAATTGATATATATTAAGATTAACGTAATATATATTTTTCAAGTATGTGAAAATATGAACTATTTCAGTACATTCTTATTGATGTTCAATTTTTTCAGAATTTGACAAAAAAGGTTAACGTAGTGGATGGTTATATTTCAATGGTTGGATCAATAAAAATATTCTATTAAAGTTTGGGTGGTGAGTGTTAAGACAAAAATAAGTGTAGAATAACGTGATCATCTCTCCTTGTCCCCGTAATTTAGTTACTTCGTGTATAGTTAAAAAAAGAGAATCAATTTGGTTTTATGCCAAGGAGGTCAACCATGGAGGCAATATACCTTTTGCAAAGTTTGATGGAAAGATATAGAAGAAAATAAAAAGACTTACACAAGGTCTTCATTGATCAGGAAAAGGCCTACAATTAATGTGCCACAAGAAGTTCAGTCGAAGGCTCTAGAGAAGAAAGGAGTGTGTATCGCGTATACTTGAGCTATAAAGGATATGTATGATGGGGTAATGACTAGTGTGCAAATGGGAAGGGTAACCTAAGACTTCCCTAGAACTACAGAATTTCACCGAGGATCAACTTTGAGTCCATACCTTTTTACCTTTTTATGGACGTACTACTGGGAACATCCAAAAGCCATGGTCTCAATGCATGCTTTTTGCAAATGACATAGTCCTAGCTAATGAGTACAGCGAAGGAGGATGTCAATTTGAGTTATGGAGAGAAGCAATGGAATTAAGGATTTGTGGTTAAGTAGAAGTATGATGGAGTATATGGAATGCAAGTTCGACAAGATGGAAGTTAGTAATATTTTGGAGGTGAAAATTAGGGATTACATCATACACAAGTTGCATGGTTTAGGTATCTTGGATTTATCTCACAAAGTGATAGGGAGATTGATAGGTATGTAACACATAGGATTCAAGTTGGGTGGATGAACGGAGAAATGCATCAGGCATAATTTGTGATCGCAAGGTGCCTATCAAACTCCAAGGAAAGTTTTACTGGACGCCTATAAGACCAACTATGCTTTATGGTAGTGAATGTCGAGCATTAAAGTGCCAAGAGTAAAAAAAATATGTGAAGTGGAGATGAAAATGTTTCAGTGGATGAGTGGACATGCAAGAAAAGATAAAATTAGGAACAAATATATTTGGGAGAAAGTTGGAGTAGCACCTATTGAGAAGATGACAAAAACTCACCTCCTAAGGTGGTTTGGTTATGTGAGGAGAAAGACAAACAAAGGCTCCAATGAGGAAAGGGCATCAAATGGATAGTTCGATTAAACTAGGTAGAGGAAAACCAAAGAAAACTTTGGAAGAAATCATTAAAAAAGACCTTTCTCTAGAAGGACTAATTCAAAATTTAGTTTTTGATAGAGCCCAATGGTGTCATTTGATCCATGTAGCCAACCCCACCTAGTGAGAAAAGGTTTGGTGGTTGTTGTGTAAAGTTATAAACAAAAACGTTTAGGTCCAATGAACCCATTACCAGAGATCAAGAGCATAAAGGGTTTCTCATAACATCCTCAAGAGTTAGGACTTAGAGCACTCCTTCTAGAATGGGCTGGAGTGTTCACGGTTTTTAGGTTGATTATTATTATCTTCTTTTTTTTAATTTTGTTTAAGATTATGAAAAACTATTAGGAAAGTTGTGTGAGTTAATTTTGTTGAAATACATTAGAGAGATAATAAGAGGGTGGAGTTAGAGAGAGAAAGAGAGAAAGAAAGGCAACGTATTTGTACAAGAAGGAAGAGTATACAATTGTATGGTTGTCTGTCAATCTGCCTCCTAATTAACAGGTATTAATCACCCAAGATCAATCCCTAATTAATCATCCTTGATTAAGAGTTAACCGTGCCATAAACAAAATTCCTTTATAGTTTTCCATACTCTTAACAAATTTTAATAATAATTTCAATCAATAGCGACATTAACAAACCAAAATTTACTCACATTAACAATTGATTTCAAACTTGAATGTGGAATTTCTCCCATTAAGACAGAATTGTTGTTATCACTTATTCCATAGAATTTGACAATCTGAGAGCCACTATTTTTTTTTTTTATAATCTTTGGGAGAAAGGGGGTGAAGAACGAAAGAAAATTATCAATACCTCCATCATGGCCATAACAGTATTTTTATTTGTTCGCAAAACTTGCATCACATTTTCACAAGTTGAGCGGAAATTTCCCTCAATACCACTAACTTCCATGGCTTTCACAAGCATTCTTGTCAAGTGGAAAGGAACCTGAATATAAACTCAAAAGATAAGAGACAAAAAAAATCCAAAATCCCTTAAATCCAAAATTAGGATTAGTTCTCGAGCACACCTTCTCTGGGAACTTCTCACGATTCATTGATGCTTCAAAGCAGTCTCCACAATCTATGTGTAATATCTTCCCACTGCAGAATATCACAATGATTTAGATGCTTCAAAATTTTTAATTAATTAATTAAGTGTGTCAATCTAGCTAACTTTGTTTATCAAAAGTTACCTAAACCGGTGTAACATAAGATTGTTTGGATGGCGATCACCTAAGCCAAGAAGGTAGCCAACCTGTTAAAACCCTACCATTAGTTTAGCTCATGAAAATATAAACAAGGAAATATAATTGCAGTTGGCAACTCTTTATTCAGCATACTCTTGCATGGAAATCATAGGAAAAATGTCCTAATAACAGATAAAAGTAGATACCTCAAATTGGAACTTGCACTCTAATCTACATTACTTAAGGAGGAATGTACAAATTTGATAGATAATCAATGGCAAATCATATTCAGTTTCTAGATGTGATCAACTTCAATGGTGAGGTCATTTCAACATGTAATAAAATGAGACATTCTAACACTTAATGGAAAAAACAAGTTTATAAAAGTTATGCACTTAACACCAGTAACAAATTTCAACAAGTGATGATCAAAATTTCCACTAGTGTACAATCCAAATGTCCACCTTTTCCAGCTGAATTGTGAAAGGTTTAGTAAAGCTACTAAGTGGGACCTTTTATAAATGATTTCAAAAAGTAACAAATCAGAATTTCATATGATCAAACACTTTTTTTTTCCCTGAAAAGCATAGGTTCAGTGGCCCATCTTTGATATTGGAATCTGAGGGTGATTATACAGTATTTATAAGATGTGGCAGGTAGATATGAAGCCACGACTTGAACTCATCATGCATAGTATGCACACACCATGCTCATGACTGCCAAACTCCTGGTATAATTTGTCCTCCTCTCCAGCCATACCTCAGACGTTCGACTTTTCAACCAAAGCACCTAGGAATAGAACCATCGTGAACCTTGAGATAAGTATATGTTATAGAAGACCATATGCCAAGTAAAATTTGAAAACAGCACATACCCTTGCCAGGTCATTTCCTTCAGTATTTTGCAAAGCATACTCAAACACCTCCACTTTGGCTACAAGAGGTAAATGATCATAATCAGGTGCAAAACTAAGCATGTAGTTGTGTTCCTGATTCAAGGTGACCAGCACAACAGGGTAAAGAAGTTCAAGTGATTTAAACCATGGAAAATTATCATATTTATGAGTTATATCAAATTAACAATATCACTAGATTTAAACACAAATTATACAATGGAATAAGTAAAAGCTACAAGGAGCAAGAGACTATGGGGAGCAATGGACAGGAAAACAACACCCAAGGGATCCTAACTGACCTTTCTGGCATCTCTGTACTCCCGAATAAGATGATGCAAGGTGTCACAATTTGGGACCCATTCAATTAACCCACTGTTTGGAGATAAAGGAATCACAGCATATCGTTGAATAGAGATATCTTTCTCACATGTTTTCCTAGAATTCTCGAGCAGAGTATTCACCAAACCAAAAAGCTAGCAGAAGTAATGATAGGGTCGTTATCAAGTTGTCAAGGTGAAAGAACCTAGAGAAAAATTTACTAGATGCCAAAATATACAAGCAGCATGCTGAAAGACAGTCAGTAGAGAGGAAATACCTGCATGACTCATTCATCCTGGCGTAAATCCTCATGTCCCTTCAATAAGAAGGCATAATCTTCACCATCACTCCCATGAATGGTCAACTTAGAAATTTTCAATACCAAAAAGATGTTAGCCACCCATTAAACCTAACAAGAAACAAAAAATTAAATAAGAAAAACTGAAGACCTGCAAGCAATATTTCAAAAGAAGTTTGTGTATTGATGGAATAAAAATCCTGAAATCCTTGCCAAGGGCATGAGCCAGGCAACAAAGTGCATCAACAGCATCCTTTAGGAGCTCATCATTTTTCCTGTAAAGTTGAATTGATAGAGTCACCAGATCATGTAACAAAGATGAATCTAATAGATGATATGGAAAAGAAACGAGGGAGAAATTTCAGCAACTCAAACAATCCAAAGAATTCTAAAACCGTATTATTAGCAGTTTCAATGGCTAAATAACAATCAAAAGACGGGACACATTCTTATTATCCAACAAAGAATATTATATGCAGGCAGTGGTTGCTTTTTACTGATAGGAGTATCAGAGGAGAATATGAATTGAAACACCTGGGCATAATAAAGTTCAATCTCCACAATGATAAATTCCAGCACCACACCCGACAAATTAAATGGTAGAAAAGAAACAACTTTGCAATTTGAATACTAACTTGCTTACCGATTCCTGACCAAGACTTAATCCTAGAAGGAAAACAGTAGTTAGAGTATTTTAATGCAGTAACAGACAACCTTCTGCCTGCAAATATCAAAATATTCTCAAGGAAATACACCCTTGGGCGTTTTATTTCTTAATATGTGAATATGAGAAGCTGAGTATTTGATTGTAACTTTGTAAACAATGTGGACCTAGTGTTATTCCCCCACCCCTCTTCTCATACCATCACAAAATTCACAGGCAATGTTCACAACTATACACCCTTTGCTTTTTTTTTTTTTTATTTGGTTACATAGGAGGTGCTAGCACCAAGGTAGGGAAGGGGGATAGGTGGCCTCATAAAGAATCAAACTTCCAACATCATCACATCTCAGTCTTAAAGACTGAGGCAAGTGCCAGTTGAGCTACAAGCTCACTGGCAGCTCTTTTTTTTTTTAATTTAGGAGGAAAAAGGTTCTTTCTGCACCTAAAATATTACCATACCACGTCATTTAAAGCACCAAATACTGCACTCAGATTGTCAGCCTGTGCCAAATACTCATCAAAACCTCTATCTCCATGCAGAGAAGTAAAGATAGAATGACGAACAGTAACGTCAGCATCTGCAACAGCAGAAATGAGAAGCTTCTCCACAAACTGTAGAAAGTCAAACATCAGTTAGCAACAAGCATGTCAGATAAGTGTGCATCATCGCATAAAAGTAAGGACTCAGCCTAGGGACCACAATATAAAATACGCTAATCTGCAACGTGAAACTTAATAAGAATATGCCTTCTCACAAAATTTGACCATAGCTCATGAGTTCAAGACCAATCACCCTCATTCCATTAAAAGCAATGGAGCAGAAAAAGTTAAATCCACAAAGAAAAACTAGCAAAAGTGAAATCCACAAAGAAAAACAATCTCATCAATACAGCCAAGCTCTCTAGTTCCTCTGCAAGTCTGTCAAAGAGACCTCTTTGAAAGCCCATAAACTGAAAATCAAAAAAAAGTATTAAAAAAAAAAGGAAATTTTTTAATAAGGCCCTAAAATAAACTATAAGTCTCTTGACAGATCTAAGGACAAAAACAACTTGAAAATTCAAGCATGCCATTCCAACCAAATACTCTGGTTAACTGCAAATAGGGCACTATAGTTTACAAGTCTCTGCCCTTCTTACTCTTGTTGAGCCTCTAAAACTAATCAAGAACTGCTTTAATTTCAGAGAGCTAACCTAGGATTCACCATACACTCCAAAATCCTACTCTAAATGGAAGTGGCTGCTGTGCAATGTAAAAAGCAAAATGGGCAGCTTTCTCTGAGCTAAAGCAACACATGATGCATATCAGGAGAAAGCATGAGGTCTTCTAACTTGCAACAGGTCATCAGTATCATGCTTAGTACCACTGTCCATATGACCTTAAAGGCATTTTTATATCCAAGGGGAGTTAGCAAGAAGAAATTCATATCAAATAGAAGGGAGAGCTTAGCAAATTAAAAAACAGGTTCAGACGAGTTTAAGTTAGAACTGGTTTTATAAATCTATATACGCTGGAATCAGTTTCAAATCATTATTATTTTATCCAAATAAATTAAGAACAGATTGTTTAAAATTTGAGTGATTATCAAAAACATAAGATTTTAAACTAACTTCACCATGACGAGCTATCCAGCTTTTAGAGTTTAGCAGACAACCCCTAGGAATGAAACAAAAAGTGGATGAAGGACTTCCAACAGTTGAAACCAAAAGAATGGCAAGTCCCAACCCTATCCAAATAGGACGTCAGATGAGCAGAACCAAGCAAGACCAACAAGGATTCCAATTTAAAAAGCTTCTCTATCATGTGGGTTTCCAGAAAATGGAAATTTTCAACATATACTGGAGCCTGAGTAAGTTGTAAAAATTATAAATTGGGAAGGGTGTAAAAAGGAAGGACTATATAAACAAAAATAAGCCTATGAAAATGGAATGCCCTCCAATCAAAGATCACCTCAGAACCTTTATACATAAGTCATTTCCCACCTCAAGAGTAACCAAAGGCCAACAAGAGGCATACACCCGAGGAATTGAACTTATAGGGACTTGAGTACTGAGTAGGTTGCAGTAAACACCAGTTTAGCATCCCACTATTTCTAATGAAGACCATATTTATTCTCTACAATGTAATGCCAACTCCAAGGAAAAGCATCATAACCATTGACCAGCCAAGTCAAGTTTCTGGACACAAAATCACCAAGACCCAACCCCACACCCAACCCTTTGCTTTTCTAGGCCCATCTTAAATCCCCCAGCTAACCAAATGGTCCCATTGATTATCCCCAAACCCAGACCAAAGAAGGTCTGTCTCTCCATCTTCTCAGCCATCCATACTGGAACTCAAAAAAAGACAAGAGGGATGCTACACAAGCAAGCAGAGAATAAGGGTCTAATCAGCCACCTAACCAGAATAGAAAACCAAAGAGTCTACCCAGACCACTTACACCAAGTTTAACTTCTAACCATAAACAACATCAGAAAGGAGAGAAAGAATATTCAAAAAAAATTCTCTTGATTTTAAAGACCTCGAGAACACTGGACTTTAAACATCAACTGTTGAGACAAGGAGAAAGGCAGCAATGGGTCTCCTTGCATTACTTCCCATTGTCCTTGGAAAGACTTAGCCAAGAATCAAAAAGAATTTGAAACATCTCTCTTAACCCAGCTACCATTCTCAAGCTCCAGCTCCTTATTCATACACTTCCCCCTTTTATCTGTAGCCACCATATGGGAAATGATAGAATTTGCTTTCCCTTCCTGAGTCTATTGCCTCTGTCTCCTCCTTCAGAAAAATATCCACAAAATAATTCCTAAGCTGCATTCTCCTAGTCAAAGAAAGAGATTTGTCCCCTCTGGTCTATCAAGGATATTATACCTCCATCAATATCTCATCCTAACAATTCTAAGAGACCCAACAACCTCTCAATTCCAGTCGGAACAACCAAACAGGTATTAGATAAAGGTGAATAAGACCCATCATAATTATCATAGGAATAATTGTGATTTAGGAACTCATAGCAAAGAAATTTCCAATTCCGGAACATTAACCAAAGGAGTGGTCACTTTAGCGTCAATATGTATAATAACATAAACCACTCTTTAGACCCTTTGTTTTATTGTTGATAGAAAAGGATAAGATATCCTCAGATTAAGAAAACAACATGGAGATGGAAAAGGAAAATTTAAGAATGCAACAAAATTGTCCAGTCTCTCTGCATATCAGAAATGGGCTCCCTTGAATCAACCTTAAGCAGAGCACCAGAGAGAAGCCAAAACTACAAACCTATCCCAAAGAAATCTAGGGGCAAACAGACATTGTTAACCACTAGTTTGTTTAATCTTCCTAAATTTGAAATTCTTCACCAAGTGTTCCTAACATATGCTTGTTATCCTAGCCAGTAATACATCACACAGTTAAAACCAACATTACCTATTGCTAAAGTTACTATCCAAGTATGCCAATATGCATTGGCAAAGAAAAGAGGGCCATACATTGCAGATGAGACTCCTTACTTATGCAACTTAACACACAAACAGCAAACATATCAATTCAAATTAAAAATATTTATTAAAAAAGAAACTAAACAAAAGACATAAAATATTTGTAAACATCAAACTTCCTCAACAAGGAGGCAATGCTTCCCCCCTGATCGATTCGACCTGCTAGAACCAAAGTGCATACGTAATATACCAGAGAAAGAATTAGCAACTAACTTGCAACAACAAAGAGCTGCATCTTTTCGCGTAGCTCCATCATCATCATCCAAATAGATAACCATTGATTCTCTAGTGAACTCAAGTAGGTCATGGCCCTACATCACAGTGTAAAATGGGGTTACAACCTGTGGCCATTTTCCAGTGACTTATTAGATACAAAAAGAAGGGGAAGATGTTACTGTTGAAGTAGAAAATGTGACTAGCATTCATTATAGAATGCTCATACTGAACCTTGAAGTTAAAACGAGCAAGAGTCAGCAAAGCAAGTTGTACAAGAGCAGAACCACCAAGCTCTGAAACTTGCGGAGGAACATTCATCATTGTTCCTCTACCCATGCTTGCCGAAGGCCTCCCAAGATGATAATGGGATTTAGAAAGAACCATATATATGCTGTCTAGTAACGATCTTAAATGGTTGGCAGCAGAGATGGAATGCTGAAGTAATAACAGATTACACAAAATGAAATAACTTTTAAAATTAACCACCAAGAAGGCGGAAGAATTTGTTCCAAACCAACCCTGTACCTGGCACTTATTCGCTCAAGAGCTTCCACAAGTACAGTTGAAAGACCAGCAAAAAACATAATATCCAGAAGTCCACGTACATGAGGTTCCATAGCAGGCCCCATTGCTTTCACTATACTTCCAACACAAGCCAAGGCCTCAAGCGAAGGTTTACTCCTACGCGGGGCAATCTACATTCATAAAATGTCTGAACTGCCAAATCATTTCCTTGTCACGCGTTATAGACCAAAATATAACCACTCATGCATCTAAATATTACATGCACTAAGAAGATAAATTATGGCACAAGACCGTAATCAGACAACGATTACTGTAACATACCGCCTCACGCAAGTGAGAAGTTATTGTTGGCAAATAATGGATGAGTTCCCCATCCAGCGCTCCAGCCATCTCTCTGAGGGCAATGAACCCACTATCACGATCTTGAGGTATCTTCAAGACAGCAAGAATATGATTCATGCATATCTGCAAGAAATTTCATCGACTTAGGCACACAAATAAGTAAACTTTTGAAATTACTTAAAACCCTTAATACTCAATGGTCTTCCTCCCAGTTTTAAAAGCATAAGTAATAGGGCAAAGTTAACATACAGTTAAGTAGTTAGTAACAAAACGATTACGCAGAAAATGTGCAATCCGAGGTAGCAATGAAGTTATGCTCAGACAAACAAGCCGATCCCAGTGCTCTAGGTATCTGAGAACAATTTCAGCAACTTCTCGGTATTTTGACACCATGAACTCACCAGTATTCCTGCTCAAACATAATTATTTACGCACATATCAATTACAAAATAATGAGTAGATTAATAATCAGCAACTAACTAATCTTATGATTATACTCTAAAAAAAATATTTCATTATAGTACATATAAAAAACATAAATTCATTACAGAAAACACATCCAACCTTTTAACCCTGTTAGAATATATCTAGAATATACAAACCCAACACCAGAATGTGTGAAATTATCATTGTCCACAGAGAGAAAATGTAGAGTTTTTTCTGATAACAATATTAGACCCAAGGTGCACCAGTGTCACTTCACTTTCTTCCCTTTTTTTGTTTAAATTAACTTTCTTTTTTTGCCACATAGCTTGACAATGTTGATTCCCATTATTGAACATGTCAAGAACCTTTACACTTGGATGATTGACCACATTCCCATACTAAATACAAGAGAAATGATGACCAAATCATGGTTGGCTGATGATAACCAAATTCAAAGGATTTTTCCAGCTTTATTCAAGAGAAGACAGGTAAGTAAAAAGACAAAGGAGGATTTCTTGACATTAAATTGGCTCAAAAATCTTCTAACTATGATGAAAATCCAATATGGTTCTAATAGGCTTACTATTGCCTTCATAATTTGTCCACACTATCTTTCAACAGTGTAATTGATAGTAAGTTACCAACCCCCATTCATTTTCATATTCATTTAGTAGAAATCTTTTAACATAGTTTTTTCCAAAACACTCTTTATGAAGGAAAGATTGCTAGCAACAGACTGTGTTGCCTAGTACCAGTGCTCAAATAAACCAGGTAACAATTTCCATGCTTACAGCCATTGTGGACATAAAATGCTTATATACGCAGGCAAATGTGTTTCTATGCATGAAGTACATGATAATGTTCAGTTGTTCATTAAAAGGACACACTTTATCAGGAATGCTGGCTTGAAAAGAGGATAAAATTTCTAGTTTTCTACATATCAATGCAAATGTTGAAAATTATATTAACCTCAAAAGCTCTCCAACTGCAAGCAGTGAACCATGTATGCTGTGCACTGGGGCGTTTTGACCCAATCCTTCTTGTGTTGCCTCAAACATTCGATAGTACCTGCCAACAAATAGAAAATAAATGACTTGGTCTATAATAGGGACATATTGAGCAAGAAAGGATTAAAGCAAGGCATGCATGCTGTGAGACAAAAGTCAGCAAAAATCAGATGTCTTCAAGGCAATGCCATAATTCTTCTAGCCAAACCTCCAAAAAAATCCAGCCATATCTCTCGACATTAACTTCACCATCAATTTGGATTCATATGCTATAGACATATTCCATTTTCTGTCATTATTCACAAACCAATCCTATTATATTATAATCACTAGCAGCCTCAACCCATATTCTTTTCTACAATTATGGAGGACATACAGGACAAAGTAAAAAACCAAATGAAAGTAATGCCAAATTTTGTGCCATTCATTACTGCAGAACCAAGCATTAATTAGGGTAGCACACACTCTGAGGCATTCCTTGCTTTGACAGTCTATAATGTATAACCATCTTTTCACGTGATGATACACAACATCATAAACTGCTTCTGTCAGCAGGCTAGGCTTATACGATAATTGAATGAAGAAAACTATCATTCAATGGCATCGAGTAGAGACAAATAATCTTAAAATGTCTGCCATAATTGTTCACAATTAGGGCAAGAACTTCCGCTTTAGCTCAGAGTTTATATTTTATTCATTAGTTGATTCTACCCTGTTTGTCCAATTCATTATAGCTGGCAGGAACTTGAATAGTCTTACTACTACATGATCAACTTCCAATGGTTCAAACTCTTTGGTGAAACTCAAATTGATTATATTTCATTTTGTCCAAAAATAGTTTCCATGTTAATAGAATTGAGACAATTTTATTTTCAGATTGATGGGGTACTGTACTGTGTCAGCAACCATTATAATCCTACTGGAACCTAGCATAAGTAGAGAGAATCAGAGAAGCAATAAAATGCTACTATGCTAGCAAGCTGTTAAAAGACAAGGACATGAACTGTCACCAAAGGAAACATAGCCCGCACAATAACATTGCTACAAGATTCAGGCCGACCATAGTTTTATATGTTCCATCTACAAAGAATGAACTAACCACTGCACACGCCAGCGTGTCTCATGCTTTTCAATCACACAGAGGCAGGCACGCGATGCCTCCACAGCCTGCTCACGAACTGGCAATGCTGGATCCCTCAAAGCAACCCAGATAGCATCAACAAATTCAGGCACATGAACATTGAATACAGTTGAAGCATTTTCTGCCATTTCCTGCAATCACCCAAATCAAGGTATAGTGCGAATTCTTAGGATATGTAGATTTTAAAGATGAGAGAGACCAGGAAAACAAAATCAGACATCATCATTAAAAGAAATTAGTCTTAAATAAATAATCTCTCCAACAAGAAACAGAATCTCGGGAATTGAAGCCTCCATCAATTCTCACCAAAAAAAAATGTAGATGAATTTATATCTGGCCTAGCTATATTGTGCAACCCCAAGTATTCTGTGGAATTGAAGAGAGAGAGAGAGAGAGAGAGGTTATTCAGTTCAATATGGTTCAAAAATTTATTCAGTTCAATATGATTCAAAAATTGAATTGAATAACCACTCTGAATGGTTATTTGGTCCCTCATTATAATTATGCATCTAAAAAGTTTTCAATATATAAGTCTCCCAAAAAGAATGGCACTTACTTTCAAGATTAAGACAGCAGCAAATCGACGATACTCCATTCTATTCACTCGAAGCCATTCCAGGGCAATTGTTACCTAAAGATGAGAAAATTCAGCATACTCAATTTCAAGGGGAAAAAAAAGAGCGTGTTAAACGTGCACCAACCTGGCGTTCCACTTCATCGGCAGTCATTGCCCCGCCTGCCCTGGCGAGGTGGCCCAGAACCCTACTGGCATGAACCAAAATCTCAGGATCACGCTTGGCCCCAAACACAGTCCCCATGTAACTAGAAAATCTTGATACTTTAGATGCATTCTCCCCAAGCGCCACATCTATTAACTCATCGATAGTCCTTAGAGCTCCTAGATTCTCAGCAACATCGTTCCTTTCCAAGAGACTCGAAATCCGGTCATACAACTGATCCATGAACTGAGAAAAAGCTTCGCCGCTAAGGTCACAAGCTTCTTCCTCCAAATGCTTCTTCAGAGCTAGCGAAACACCTTGCTGCAGACAAAGCAAAAGCAATGACATCTCTTTTTTTTTTTCCTTCGAGGTCAGATAAACTCACAAAAAAATTACTTTTCTTATATATCTCTTCTCAGTATAACTTTTTCTTAAGAAAATATTTAAAAATATTTTTAAATAATAAACGTATTATAAAATTTACTTAAATAAAAATGAATAGAAATACTTATTGTATAGCAAAATTACTAAAAACACATTCAAAAACTATTCTTTTAATATTTTGAATAAAAAGTGTTGTTTTAAAACAAATTAATAGAAGTACTATTCTATGCCTCATTTCGTTAATAACTCATATTAAATATGTCATCACAAAAAATGAATAATATGAGTTGTGATATATAAAATATAATAAAATGAGTTAGTAAAATAGATATAGTGGACTTTTTAAATATGTCACAGTTATGAAGTCATTAAAAATGAGACTTGAAGCAATTAAAATATATTTAATTATATACTTGGAGACTTAATAACATGTTATTAATATTTTTTTTTTAATTTTTTCTAAGTGATATAATCATGGAAGTTAGGCTTCGGTTTATGAAATTAGAACACAATAGCTAAAAATTATATTATTTAAAATGTGAATCACATAATTAAAAAAACTTATATGAATAGGAATTTTAAAGAAAGAAATGATGTAATTTTTAATAAAAATAAAGAATATTTTTATTAAAAAAATCATATTAAAAATATCTTCTCATTTCATTTTTGTAGAAATTAGAGATCATTTTTCTTTTTAACTTTTACTTATTTTAAAGCTGCACCCAAACACGTAAAAATATGTAAAAGTATTTAAAAAATAGTACTTTTATTAGAAAAAATAAGTGTATCTAAAAACAACAAATGGACTCATATGGATAAACTTATAAAAAAAAAGTTTTTTTCTTAGAGATCTTTTTTCAGTAGAGATTTTCTTTAAAAAAAAGTAATTTTGTATTAGATATAATATTTGAAAAATATTTTTAAATAATAAAAAAAAATTTCTATATGTCATGATCATAAAGTTATAAAAAATATGAATCAAAAAATGTCTATTATGTACTAAAGGCTTATTGACATCTTACTAATATTGTTCTCTTTCACTTTATTTACATAATATGATTGTAGAAGTTAGGTTTCAATTAAAAAAATTATAGTACAATGGCTAAAAATTGAGTTGATTAGAATGTGCATCGTTGAACAAAATAAATTATATAAATAAGATTTATAAAAATTAAAAAAAGAGATATGAAATATAATTTTTAATAAAAATAAATAATATTTATATAAAAAATATATTAAAAATAAATTTTCTTTTCACTTTTTTAAAAGCTATTTATCATTAGCCTTTTTTAAGAAGCCAGTGATCATTTGTTTTAACTTCTATCTTTTTTTTTTAAGGTTATATAATGCTGTTAGTGCAATTGTAGAGCCAAGGGGGAGCACCTTAGGGTTGCCACGGGTGCAGAAGTCGGTGAGGATCTGGTTGAGATAGACGAAGCTTTCGCCGCCAGGTACGACGGAGGCAGGGCCACAGTAGCGATGGGACTGCGATGTAGTTGCCATTTTGGCTAACCAGTCCTAAAATGATTAACCCGACAGCGTCAATTTTGAAAAGTCGAGAGGATTCGGCGTGTATCATCACTGTGAGCATGCGTGACGTCATTGGCGTGGGACTTGAACAGGACAATCGACTGCTAACAAGACCTGCCAAGGGGTCAAAACAAGTTCAACCGAACCCGTTTGAGGATTCTCAGGAGTCAAGAGGTCTCCACCATAAAATTTGGCTCACTTAATCTGCCATGCCAACTAATGGTAAAAAAAATTAGCTAAAGAATATTAAAAGAAAACCTCTAAATATGGGTTATTTCAAAAAAATTTATACATTTTAAAACTCAACAACATAATTTTTTTTATTCTTTATTAGAAAATATTTACATATGTATAGAAGTTTAATTTATTCCAAAAATCACATTTTGATTAGTTTAGAAAATCAGTTTAAAAGTACAAAATTTTTTTAAAAATCACCATAGTTAAAAGAATTTTTTTTATATTTTAGGCTAAAAAATTTATTAAATTATTTCTAAAAAATCCTCAAACATATACTATTGGATATATTAACTAAATAAATTTATATATTAAACTTGTTAACATTAATCTAGCACAAGTTTATAAAAAAAAAACCATTAATCTAGCACAAATGAGAAGTTTCCACGCAAAACTGTGAATAAAATATGTTGTGTGTACCATACTTTTGGCATTACTCAATCATTTGCGTCACAACATTAGTATATAAAATAATAGTTTTATAAAATAATAATAAAATGAAATATATTAAAATAAATTTCATTCTCAATTCATATTTTTTAATCTTCTAAAATGAAATAACTTTTCAGGCGATTATATTGTTTGAAATGTAAGACGATAATAAAATTGATTTGAATAATATATATATATATATATATATATAATATGAATGTATATTACAATCTATATTACACTAAAAAAACCTTAAAATTGAGCCAATAATTTTAAAATAATATTAGCCACAGTTATCAAGTGTAGATTTTTTTAGAAATCATTAGTCACTGTTTTAATCATGACTATATGAAAGAAAAAATTAAAAATTATGACTAAATTATATCTAGATGTTTTTAGAAAACATTACCCACGGTTTTAATTGTGACTAAATTAAACAAAACAAAATTCAAAAAATTTAGACACAATTATAATCATAGCTAAGTTAAGACAAAAACATTTTTTAAAAAATAAAATTGCTTCCTTCAAGTCAATTAATAATAAATCTATTCATATCGCACTCCACATTGATGGACTTCTTATAGTCCAATGTCACGTCTCATATATACATACATCCCTTTCTCCCTGTCATCTTGATATCTTCTCTGTCCATATTGTCCTCCTTCCTTGTGTACCTTCAAAGCTTAGATATCACTATAACACAAAAGAACAACACTGTTGAGTGGAACCATTATTAAAACTAAAAATAATTCAGATTTATAAAGAAGCAGATTCAGAAATAACACTCTCGTGAAGCACACACAATTTATTACAGGTATTACTAGATTATCAAGTGAAGTAGGCAAGGAAAATACTCAATAATAATTTGGACATAGAAACGTCACTTTGATGCGTATTTGGACAATTTAATCCTCAACTAAGAATAAACTTAAGAGTTTAATTTTAATTCATCATTAATGTAAAAATTTTTATATTATTATCTAATTATGAATTATTAAATCATTAAAAAAATTTGACTAAAATAACAAATACTTACAAAATCAAATACTTAGTAACATATGATTGAATTATAATATAAAAAAAACTTTATACTAAAAATAAATCAAAATTAAATCCTAAACTTAAACTAGTAATGAAAATAAGGGTTTGTTAAGTACAAGAAAGCCAAAGTATATTAAATACGTACACAGAATAACAAAAAGAGCTATAAGCTAAGGCATGCTAATTAATATGTGAGCATGCAAGATATAAAATTATCATAACAAAGTTCAATGTAACCATATTTTATCACTTACAAAAGGTGTGAAGCCATCAATGGGATCTTATGTTTTAGCTTTACAATGCTATCTTGGCTCAGTGATTCTACTTCACCAATCTAGCAAGAACAGGTTTGTACTTAACTGCATCATCTACGTGAAAGTACATAGAGTAAACTCTCTTTTTTATCTTCAAAAATTATGAGTGTCATCATTTTAATCCTTCAAATAAATTTATTATCAATTTAATTCATAAATTTAAAAAGTGATATCATTTTTGTTTTTTAAAAAAATTAATTATAATTTAATCCCTCAATAATAAAAAAAATATCATCAATTTAGTTTTTTAATTATATAAATTTATCTTTAATTTAGTCTTTTAATAATTAAAATTTTATTAATTTAGTCTTTATCCGAATATAAAAGACTAATTTTGATAATACTTTTTAGATTTAGAACTAATTGATGACAAAATATTTTAAAAGAGTAAAGTAATAACATTTATATCGTTAAAAAATCAAAAAGAAATTTTACTCAAGTATATATTATCTGTATGTGGCAAATGACAATGATAATGAGGTTCTCAATACAAAAAAGAATTATGATACTACAAAAAAAAAAAGTACAAGGGCTTCACTTAGAAAATAAAAAAGGATTTTGTTAACATTTGTAAAATTTCCTCCGCCTTTCTCATTTCCAATTCCTTACAAGACCCTATTTTATTCCTCGCGCAAAACACATTCTCGCTTTGCCAAATTCACACTATGACGCTTGCTTGTCGTTCTCAAATCACTTCGCCATTTTTTTTATATCGTGTTATTCACTTAAACACTTTCTACTCTCTTATAGTGAAACTATTTATTCTCGTCAACTCCATGGAACTGTCCCATAACGTACTGAAAATTGTCCTTTTTCATTATTTCGAAATCAAAAGTAGAAGCTAAAAGAATTCACTTTTGTATTAAAAAAATAAACTTAATTTTGTAAAGAGGAGATAATTAATAAGATTAAGCTTAAATTGTTTTTTAACAAGATTAATCTTATCATTAATAATTAATAATAATTAAATTTACTTTTTTAAAATACTTAAAGGTATTAAATCACTAGTTAGTCAAAGATTAAACAAAAATGTAGTAGAGTAAAATTTATGATAAGTTTGAGATTTGTTATCATTTTGACAAATCTCAAGATAGTAGAGTATATATATAATTTACTATAAATCAATTTATATTTTATGGTTTTTTAAATAGAAAAATTATTTAAAATTAAATTAATTCTTAAATTAAAACTCAATTTTCTAAATGGAAAATAATAATGGTAAGGGCTCTAATTAAGGGTGTAATTGTCGCTTTCAAGGTGGGGAGGAAACTTCAAGAATTTGAAAAGCTCATATTCCACTTTAACAACTAAAAGAGTCATCTCCTATTTACCGAAAAGAAAAAAGTAATGTCAACAAAAAAAACTTCATAGTTTGTCCTCAAATAACTCATATATATGAGAGTAATTTAACCACTTAAACACGTATAGTTAAGTACTTGTTCAAGAATATCTTGTCACACGATTTCTTTTTAAATTTGTGATTATATATAAATATGTTATTGATTAAATATGTTTAACAATTGATTAATAAATAATTCTCTACCACTTCAATAAGTGATTAATTATATGTGAATAAAATGATTTGACAGTTGACTAATCTCAAATATATGAGATATATAAAACCAAATTATACGTGCAATTATCATCACTCCTTGTCAAATAATTTGAAGAACATCGGGTGACATTGGCATAAATATTAAATGATTTCATTATAACAATTATTCCGAGGACCAAATTGATACACCGCATATATATGAATAATTAAAATAGAAATTTAGTCTATTTAAAATTAAGGAGCTAAATTTTAATTACGTAAAAAAAAATGTTTGGTTGGATTTATTCAGTAACCTTCTCAATCCACTTTTATTCGTGTTAAGATATGTCCTAATTTGTCCCAAAAACTAATAATTAATTAATGAATTATTCCTTTTATGTCTAATTGTATGATGAATCTGATATTGTATTATCGTTTGTTCTATTTTGATAAGGTAATATAAATAAAGGTAAAAAAGTAACAATAGCAAATGGCTCCTAAAATGGTATATATCTCTTGTAATAAACCCTAATTGAATTATTATATATAGGTTATAATGCATTAAGAATTTTAAAAATGCACTTTGCACTTTAGAGATTAAAATGCAGTATTATTTATAGTCGTTGATTAAAAAATCAAATGGTTTAAAATTTGATAAATTAAAATACACATATATATAAATAACAAATTATAAATTTATTAGAATCCTCTCTCATAATTTTTTCATTAATAGTTACTAATTACTTGCATTTTATTTTCTAAAATGAAAATCTAAATCCTGCACTTTATTTTCATATTATAATTCTCTTTTTTTTTTTTAATTTAACAAGTCGAGTTAAATGGACAATACGTGAGTTTGGGATGTTTGACTCAAATTTAATCGATAAGATGGCTAGAAAAAAATCTGTATTTAATATTAATATTTATTATGTATAAAATACAATAATTTAAAAAATTATTTATATTTAGTATTTATTATATATATAAATAATCATAATATGAAATATTATTTACATTTAATATTTATATTATATTTTTATTGTCTCTGTGTTGGGTTTGTTGAATCATATTAGTACATGTTAGAGTCAACAAAATATCAATAGCATCGATTAATTCTTCAGTAAATTCAATGTAAGATAATTTTTTTTATATTATATTGTTGAATATTTGTCATGTTCATTATTTCTAATATTATTTATTATTTATGTATGAATAATGACATAACCAACAAAATTAATGTAGCACATACAATGTAAGAAGATTATTTTTACAAAAAAAAAAGAGTAATGCTACAGTAAAAATTAGTTAAAATTTTTGACAATTCAACCAGATTTAATAGTAATTGTTTGATAGAAAAAATGGTAAGGGCTATTCATTCATCTAAGAATTAGTAAACATACCAAATTAATCTGACAAAAATTCTAATAAAAAAATTTGATTATATAACATTTTCTAAAAAAAAATTATAAGAAGATTGTCTGGATATGTAGCATCAACAAGAGCAAGGAAATCTATGGTAGCAATCAGTTGTTAAATGCCAAACATCTCTGCTTTCTAAGAAGTAAATGAGAGAATATTAAAAACAAATAAAGGCTTAAAGGATAAACAATAAATGAAAAAGAGATATTCTAAATCCTACTCAGCTAAGTAACTTATTTAATTATTTAAAAAGAAATTATTAAATATTTTTTAAATTCTTAATATATTAATTTTTTTTACTTTTTATTTAATAATTTGTATTTTTAAATAATTAGTAGGATTATAGGAGTATCTTTTAAGAGAATATAGTATTAATCAATAAATTGTTTTTAAGTTTAGCTTAGCCTATTAAAAGCATTTGGGATGCTCGTACTACATACTATATAAGTAAAAAGTCATTGAAGTTAAATTAATTCAAAATGGAAATTAAAATGCTATTAAAAATGTTTAAATATGGCATAATTATTAAAATAAATTGATCGAGCTCCATATAGTATGTTTATTTAAAAATAAAAAATAAATAAAACAAACATAATGCCTTTCCTCTAATGTAAAGATATAGGTTAAATTTAATATTTATAATTAGAGTAAATTATGCTAATATTTGTTAAGATTTAATTAAACTACAACTGTCTCCCAATTTTTTAAAAAAGTTACACTGATTTTTTTTAATCTTTGATATATGTAAGGGGTATTTTGTCTGTTAAAAAGTTTAAATATAGAACATTTATTTTACAAATAGCTATAACTGACTAACTGTAATAAAAGACTTAAGCCTTCAAGAGGTTGTATTTGCACTTTGTTCACACTATTTTTATATTTGCATACATGATAGAATATAATTTATTTAAATTCTAGTTAAATTTTCTTAAAGTTTTTCTTATAGGATAATTATTTACATCACTTGATGTGAACTAAGTGGTTGCAAACAATTGCCTTGACTAATGGCACTGATATAGTGATATTTGAAAGAAAAAAAAAGGAGGGGGGTGTTAAGTCACACAAGGTATGTATTGTATAATATGTACTGAACGCTTAAAATATAGTCATTAAAACTATGGTAATTGTGAGAAATTTAAATAGCTTGTAAAAGATGATAAGTTCAAATTTTTATACCGTTGATAGAATTCAGGCAGAATTAAGATAATTATTGGATAGAATTAAGTGGTAAAAATTACTTATCTATTTACAGATAATAAAATATGCTAAATAATTTTGTAAAAAAATTTAATAAATTTTTTTGATTATATAATATTTTTCAAAAATAAATATACAGGATGTAAGTGAATAACAGCTGCATGCATCATTTACCCTCATAAAAAACATTAATTCGCAATTAATTAAAGAATACAAGAAAATCTTAATTAATTAAAGAATACACCCAAAGTTTGATAATATACATGTACACATTAATTCGTAATCTGGTGAATCGAAATCCAATTAAGTTGCTGATTGACATAAATGTGATATTTTTGTTATACTTTTAAGACTCAATTGCTTTCCTTTTTCCATTTTTACGGACAGCCATATGTTTCTGATACTTTCGTTAGATAAGATGTGGCTTTATGCTATAAAAAAAAATGAATTTATCACCTTAAGCTGCTTATCTTTTCGTGTACAAATTAATGTAATATATTTTAGATAGGACTACAAAAATAAAAAAGAAGTGAAATTCAATATATAAAATTAAAGGACCAAAAAATTCAAAGCTAGCGTTTCTTGATGTGTCAAGTCACTTGAGCTTAGCTGACGTATAAAGAATGAAATAATAATATAGATTTTAGGTTGAATCCATTGTAAACTAATGAATTTTTTTTTTTAATAAGGGTTTAGATTAAAAAAATTCTTATGTTGAGAGAGATCCTAACTATCTACGAATTTCAAGTTATTAACAATTGTGGTAGGCTTTTTTTTTTTCTTTTAACTAGCATAACAGTCGTTTATTTTTTAATTAAATGGTACATATAATTATATTAAGCCAACAAAATCTGCCTGTTAATTTGATAAGAAAAAAGTTTAAGTAGGGCGAATTATACTTTGATATTATACACACACACACACATTTGTTATAATTTTAATCAATCATGACAAATTACAATTCACTAACTTTAAGCGGGAAAAAAAAAATCATCCAACATACGATAGTACTCGATTAACCATAATTAAAATTATTATTTTCATATTTGTCAGGAAAAACTTCAGATTTGATGACAAATTCAAAAGAGTCATAGCATTATATGTATATATATCCAACAAGTATGTTAAAATCTAGAATTACGTACGACACATTCACATGTCCTTTTTGACCTACAGATTGATAATAGTTACATAGAGTTAGAGTTTCAATGTCACATAGGGAAGTTGATAAATACCTGAAAAAAATAACATGACATAATCAACTTTTATAATCTCTTTCTAATTTCTGCATCTCAAGAAATGGTTGTTTACATGTATAATGTGGTCTTAATAATTTGTTTGTTTCTCACATGTTTAGAGTTTGTATGCGTCTTCTTTTCCACCTATTCCAAAATTTGAAGCTAACTTTCCATATGCTTTTGATCCTCATACTCCAAACTTCATGTAATTAAGGGAGAATAACATAGGAAGCAAATGTTGAACCTGCTCTGCAAATTATAAAGTTTTTAATTAAGTAATTGTTGCTCTAGGATTATTGTTTGTTAATTTTATGATTTTCCGGTAAATCTTTTACTTATCACGATTACTCAGATTATCATAAGGGGAATGAATTCGCCTTTTGGGAACGAGGTGTTGTTACTTTCTGTTTCATTATATCATAACAAAAAGAGGAAGGAAGTATCATTAATTTGACTAGACTTGTTAGATTAGCGCAACTTCGGAACTCAGGCAGAACCAGAAAATTTTTATTAGGTTCCGCAACTGTACCAAAAAAAAAAGAAGAAGCTTCCTTAGCAAAGAATAATAGGATGAAAATAATTATTGACACATTAATTATTTTGGATTATATGCGCAGGAAATTAAGAGGAAAAACCGAGGGATTAATACTGGATGAGAGAAAAGCTTTTGGTAGTTAATTAATATGTATTAATATAAAGCTGATTCTTGATAAAATGAATGGCTAGCTATTTGACATTTTGGCATGAAGTGATAAATGAACAATGATAAGCCTTATTTATTTGTATTTAATATATAATCTAATTACCTTACATTCTGTAATAAATTATAGATTAATGAATACTTTAAGTCTTTAACACACATTTATTTTAATATTTTAATTTTTCCTTCTTAAATCTTCATTTAAATATAATATAAAAATTCAATTACTATTTTTAATTTATTATAATTATAACAATTAATTAAAAAATTAAATTCTTTTAATGATATAATAAGATATAATTAGATGATATATAACGAAAAAAAATTTACTTTTTGTATATTGCTCGAGTTACAAACAAGCCTATTATTTTAAAATACGTTTTTTCTCATAGGTTTCTCCTAATAAATAATTTTTTGCAAAAGAATAAGATTAATATTATCTGTGGCAATTTCCAGTAAATTTCAAGATACATATTCTCTAATAATAACTGAATAGGCTAGGATATAATGTGAACTGCCCTGAGACCGCCATTCGTTTTACATTAAAGTTCCTGCCATATAAGCCATGCCCAAGGGATTCTGGAATCTCTCAAGTCAGAAATAAATTGAATGCAACGAAAAGGCTGTAATAACTAATAATTGAGAGCCCCGTTGGTTTGCTTTGTGAACCAGTGTTAATATCTATGCAAAAGGCCTCACCAAAAAAAAAATCTATGCAAAAGGCCTATAAATTGACCCCTTCACAAGCCCTTTTGTCGTGCTATATTCTTAGTCTCAAATTTGATATTGTACCATTACCAACCCACCACCATTTTCTTTGTCATTCCCTGGGTTTTGCAGGTTCCAGCCATGTCGACCTCAAGGAGAAGCAAGGGTCGCCAAAAGATTGAGATGAAGAAGATGAGCAACGAGAGCAACCTCCAAGTCACCTTCTCCAAGCGCCGCAGTGGTCTTTTCAAGAAAGCCAGCGAGCTCTGCACCCTTTGCGGCGCCGACGTTGCTCTCATCGTCTTTTCCCCTGGTGAGAAGGTTTTCTCCTTCGGCCATCCCAATGTCGATGCTGTCATAGATCGCTATCTCACGCGGGCCCCACCGCAGAACTCCGGCACCATGCAGTTCATCGAGGCTCACCGCAGCGCCAACGTGCGCGAGCTCAATGGCCAGCTCACTCAGATCACGAACCAGCTGGACGCTGAGAAGAAGCGCGCCGAAGAGCTAACTCGCTTGCGAAAGGCAACGCAGGCTCAGTTCTGGTGGGCAACTCCCATTGATGACATGAACAAGCCTCAGCTTGACCAGTTCAAGATGGCGCTGGAAGAGCTGAAGCGCAATGTCACTCGACAGGCTGATAGGCTCCTCATTCAGGGTGCTACTAACCCAACTCAGTTTTTTGCAGGTAGCTCCTCTTCCAACCCTGTGCCACCGCCACAGCCACCGCCGCCTCAGGTGTTTTCGGCACAGATGCTTCAGTCACCGATGCTCCAGAACTCCCTGCTGCAAAATCATATCTTTGATGGAAACATGATGCGCCCCCTTGTGTTTAACAACATGGGAGGATTTGGACCTGCTGGGTTCTTTTGATCTGATGATATCTAATTCCCCGGACGATGCCCTATATTTATTTTTTATCAAACTTTGTTGTTTAATTTCACTAGAACAGCGCAGGCTTAATTTGTTTCTTGTAACATGATTAGGACTGATTAGGGTTTGGATTTTCAGTGTCTTGTTCTTGAACCATCTTCATGGTGTTGTTAAAATTTGTCCCCTTTTACGTTATTTCCTTTATATGTAGTTGGGAAAAATAGCGGTACCGTAATTTTTATATTTATATGTTCTTCGAATAAAGGGCATCTTATTTATTTATATCCATATCTCTTCAAAATTGCTATCTTGAAGTGCATTGAATCCACTGCATTCCTTCTTCTGAATCAGCTGGTTGTAAAAGATGGCTGAGGAACTTCGAAATTATCAACCGCAAGAAAGAAGAAAGGAAAACACAGCGATGAAGATCTGTGTTAATTAACCAAAATGTTTTTGAAAAATCCACAATGAATTACAAGAGATGGTAATTTGTAATTTATTAGCCATCTTCCACTGGGTAACTCTTCATAGCACCAGTTTGAATATTTCATAATCCATACTTAAAGTGCAATGTATGAATCCACAGAATTCCTTCATCTGAATCAACTGGTTGTAATGAGATGTATGAGGAGCTTCGAAATAATATATATCAACCTCAAAAAAGGGAAAATAGTGATGAAGATCTGTGCTAAAATTGCCAAAATTTATTCAACAATCCACACTGAATTTCATGAGATATTGGTAATCCGTAATTAAGTCGTCTTCCAATACGTAGACTCTTCCATAGCACATAGCACCAGTTTAAAATTTTCATTATATATATATATATATATATATATAGATCCTTTGTTTCTCTCAACTCAATAGTGGCATGCCCGATGTAAATTGGCCATTTGGTTGCTGTGTTTTTACTGCTTTTCTCTCCATCATGCTGCAAATATTTTTAAATGGATATTGACAATTCTAAACAGCCTTGAGCTAAACCAACATAGATTTCTGGATGGATTCGATTGAGTAGACAAAGCATATCCAAAATTTTCAGATCTTCTATATTTATTACTTTAGTTGTTGCGCAGTACCTACCATTTTCAGGTGATTGCAATTTGCTCAACACCTGCCAAGATGTTAATTATGATGGGATATGAACGAACTTGGCTGAAGAATATATATATGTGTATGTCTGTGTGCGTGTGTTTTCTTTAGAGTTTACAATCAAAATTTAAGAAAATCTACAAAACTAATACAAATTTGCATATAAGTCTGACAAGCTTAATGCAGAGTTGGGAATGCTTTATGAGAATTGAGAGAATGAATCCTGCCTTAATTAGACTGTAGGCGCAATTGGTGTGATTTTTAGGTAAGGAAAATTTGAATAGAGTTCATAGGTTCAAGTTGCAGTAGCATTTTCCCGATATAACAAAAAAGAAAAAGGAATAAAACCTAATAAATCGTAAAATTTGGTGGATATGGAATTTCAACTAAATGCGTTAAGATTTACCCTTTAAAATACTCCCCTAATAGGAAAAATAATAGAATGATATAATAGAAAAATCTTATATAGATTTGGTTCATAATTAAGTAAAAAGAGCGAATTCAAACATCATAAAATAGTTAAGCAAACAGTAATTAAACATATTCAGAGACATAAGGGTGTGGTTGATATTAGTGGTAAGCAAATTATAATATTAGTGAGATGAATTTTATTTATAATATTAGAAGTTAAATTTTATTAAAAAATATTTTATAAAAAAAATAAAGATTAAACTAATATCTAAAGAATATGAGAATATCTCGTAAAAAAAAAAAAGTACATGTTCACATTACTTCTATACTCAAAGGTAATTGAATAGCTTATCAATTTTTTTGTTTTGAAGGATCATGATGCAATACATTAATCTTCGCATATAATAACATCATAAGGCATTGTGACATTCATCAAAATGTTTATCGAATTCGAAGTAAAAAGTGGGAATATAATTTCACGAATTAATTAAATGCATATAATTCTTAATATATTTAAAAAAATGAAGACGTATATGTAGAATTCAACGTTAAAAATAAAAATGCAAAAGCAGGCTTATAATTTTCAATAAAAGTGAAAAATAATAATGATAAATATAGAAAACTTCTAAAACACGAATTGCTCTTAAAATAAACATTGCAAATTCATTTATATAAGACGCAATATAAGTACCTATACGCAAAGGTGCGGCACCTCATTGTTGAAGAGATATTCTTAAAATTAATTTATTTTTACCTGTTGACCCTTATTTTTGTAACATATATGTTTGGCCCCTAAAAAAATTTAAATTGTATAAAAGCCCTTCTATATTTATATTTTAGTCTCTCAAAATATTTATTCAAACTAGTTTTTTTTTTTTTATGTCCTCTTGAAATGCATATGCATAATGAATAATATATATATGATATCCCAACTTGATATAATTTCTCAAATTGCTCAAAATAAATTTTATTTATGAGGTGCATATTTAGAATACATTTTAAGATAGGTAATCAATATAATAGGAAACTAGTTATGCACCCGCACAATGCATGGATGTTTAAGATATAAAAAAAGTTGAGATATATACTGTTTCATTTAGAGATATTTTTGGAAAACGAAACGGTGTGAACTGATAATCTGTGTATACTTTAGAGCATATATAATATCAAATGTAAAAGTCATGAATTTTGAAGAGCCACATAAATATAAGGGAATAGAGGAGGTAGGCAATCATTATGTTGATGATATGAGAAGATATTGAAAGAAAATCTTGGAATAGTAAAAATATGCTATTGTGGCTGAAAAGGATAGCTGAGGATAGTTGATATCGTTGTAAAATATACGCTTTCAAAACTTATATATTTTAAATAAATTAAGTAAAAAGATCAGAAGAGAAAAATAACTAAATATTAATATAATATGTATCATACTGCATTGAAGCGTTTCTTATGATTTAATTTCGAAATATCAGTGGACATCCATGTATCTATGTAGGTATATATGTTAAGCCCTGCTTCAAATATTTCAAACGTCATCAATTAATCCAAATAGATACAAAATGCCAAAATTAAAGTAAGCATACAACTATTTTTTAGTATCTGGATATATTTTAAGGGGCATAATCATTAGTGGAAAGACATTATTAATATGAATGTATGATCAGTAACAGCTCAAATATATAATATTGCTGGAGTCTTTGTTCAGAGCAAGCTGTATGAAATATAAAAGATGGTGATAAAAATAGTGATTCTTGCTTATGTCATATCATAGTTGGTACCCTCAAATACTTATCATTGAAAGCAACTGTGGCAAAGCCAAACATATTTATTTTTTTTGGGTACCTTTGTTATTTTTAAGTCATGTTTTATGTAGTTTGCATAGAAATTACAATAAAATATAAGGGAATTTTGTCAAATTTAATTTTTCATTATATATAATAAACAATCGGGTTTAAACACTAAAGGCATGTCCATTCAAGACAAAGGCTACTGACTAATTCATTTATATAAACATGTGCGTTGCATGCGTGCATGGCAAAATATATGTGCTTATACACAAAAGCGCGCGCGGCGCCTCATGTGGAAGAGGAATTTTTAAAATTAAATTATTTTTACCCTTATTTTTGTAATGTATGTGTTTGGCCCCTTAACAGATTTTAAAATTACTTAAAAGCCCTTCTATATTTATATTTTAGACTGTCAAAGTTTTTGTTCAGACTACTACTTTTTTCCAAAAAAAATTATGTCCTCTTAAAATGCATATGCATCATGAATAATATAGGATATCCAAACTTGATATAATTTCCCAAATTGCTCAAAATAAATTTGATTTATGAAGTGCATATTTAGAATATATTTTGTGTGTGTTTGGAATTATTAAAATTAGAATTGAATTGAGTTTAATTAAATTAAATTTAATTCAAAATCAATTTTTATATTTGAAACTCATTTTAAAATTATGATTTGAATTGATTTAAAAATTAATTTTTACATTTAAAATACACTAAAAATGAATTGAATTGATTTTATTTTAAAAAATTTACATTGTTTCCCTTATAATGACATAATTATTATATTTTTATGAAAGTTATAATAGTAAATTTTAAAAAAATGCACTAAAATGCACTAAAATCTTCTCATTTTTAAGAAGATTTTAAACTAACTTAATTCAAATATATTAAATTTCTATAGATTTCCAAATCACATTAATTCCTATTTTATAATTTTTCAAACAAAAAATTTGATTTACAAATAAAATTAAAATATAAAATTTTATCATTTCAAATACACCGCTTAAGATAGACAATCAATATATAATAGAAGATGAAGTGAAATTAAAGAGAAGGAAAAAAAAACTAAATATTCATATAATATGCAGCATCCTGTATTATTGAATCATTTCTTATGATTTAGTTTCGAAATATCATTATTCATTGGACATCATGTAAGTATGTATGTGAGTTAAGCTCTAATTATATTTGATTTAAATATTTCAAACCTCATTAATTAATTAGAATAGACAAAAATTGCCAAAATATATGCATGCATGACTTGTAGAATCCGCGTTAAATCTTAATTAATATTATATTAGCTTCCAATATCTCAAACCTTGGTGATTGACTGAAATAGTTTCATGTACCAAAAGAAAACTGAAGCAGGTTCACAATGCCAAGAGTAGGGCTATTCATGATTAAGATAACAATCACTCATGATTCAATTGTTGGATAATGAATGGAAATCAGATTGTATAAATTTTTTTTTGAAAGTTATGCTACTAAAAATTTTGAGTGTTTAAACCCCTCAAAGATGTATGTGACATTGATTTAGTTTTACAAAGAAATTAAATTGACATTAATTTAATCCTTAAATGATAAAAAGTAATATTAATTTGATTTTTCAAAGAAGTTTGAGATCAATATAATCCATCAATTATAAAAAAGTAACATCAAATTTAATCCCTTACATCAATTTGATCCCTTAATTAAAAGTTCTATTAATAGTATTCTCATAATTATGAATCGTAACATAAGGACTATTTTGATACTATTTTTTATAATTGAGGGACTAAATTAAGGGACTAAATTAATATTTATTTTTTATAGACAACCGAATTGATATCACTTATATCTTTAAAAGACTAAAATAGTTGTTCACTCAAAAAAATTTTATTATTCATTTTGTAGTGCAATAAAGTTGCAATTATTCTCATGTTAAATGCATGAAACGAACTAGCTACCTCATAGTGCATGTATAATTTGGGAGGTTTTCTCGGTACTTTTATAATGTGTCACAATACGATTGATTTGTTATACTTTTTAATTAGTTTGTTTATAAGTTACCGATTATTATTAATAAATTAAATCACAATAAAATAATATTATTATGAATTTAAGGAGGATGCCGACGATACCTATTTAATAAATCATGGTATAATTTCGATATTTGATGAATTTGAATAATCTTTCTATTACATGTTTTTCAAATCGTGTTGACGTATATGTACAATGCTTTTTATCAAGTATGAAGAAAATTAAGTTCTCAATACTTAATGCCTTAGCAAGGTAAAATTTTGGATTTACAGTACACCCCTAAAAATAGTAGTTAAATTTAAGGGATGACTGTTTCATATAATTTTTCATCCCAATTTTTAAGAGTGTACTCAACTAAACTTTGGTGTTTTCTTTCTTTCTTTTTTTTTTTTTTGACGCTGGTTATGTTTAAAATGTTAACACGGATGGCGAAATTCTTTTGTTTATACCATATTGAAAGTGATTATATGTTGATTTACATACAATGATAATTTTTTGGACTGGAAGAAATGAAATTTCATCTCATTTTTTATTCATTGAAATTTTACCACGTGATATATTTAATATTTTCTTAAATTGCAATAAATAAATTCAAATTATATGAAATACCAATAAGGAAACATTATAAAATAAGGATGTCGCATATATTTTTCATAATAACATAGTTGGTAGAAATAATTATCTAGCTATTTATTGTGTGTGCGTGTGTAGCGTCTATATATATATATATATATATATATATATATATATATATATTAAACCATCGAACCTCCAAAAATCATGATGCAAAAAATTTAAATTGATATTACCAAAAAAAAAAATTGACTGCATTGCTTTTCAAATTCATTTTCAATATTGCTTCTCCCGTTGGTTGTATGTATGAATTAATTTATTCTATATGTAAATTCTCATGATATAGTAGCGTCAGTTGCCAACCTGGCAAAAGAAGAAACACAAATTAAAAGAACACAAACAACTGTTAGCATTAATATTTGATTACAAAAATCCTCCGAATAATGAGTATAGCAAAATTGGAATGAAGCCCTTGAATGCAACATATTTCTTGGCCAATGACTACATATACACAACATTCAGAGGGAAAAATACATTTTCCTAAATAAATCTAATTAACATTAAAAAAATCGTAAGAGGGTGCATCATTTTTGTAAAAATTGTTTAAATTGAAAATAATTTCTAAGAAAATATCTTATCTGAAAATAATTTTGAGGAAATCATTTTATACTAAAAATATCTTTTAAAGACTAAATTATTTTCCATCACAAAACCTAGAGACATGATAAAAAATTTATGCAAAGGCTGCAATATTTATTTGATATTTCATGTCCTTCTTATATGTGGTCATAACCTTAAGACAAACCATTATGTCAGTACAACTCAGATGTGTTAAATAGCCAGTAAAGAAAAAAGACGTGTTGAATATATTCTTAATATTAAATTTAATTCATTGCAGTTTTAATATCACAATTCAATATCGTGATGAAATTTGCAAAACTAAAAATCCTTTAATAATGCCAACTAATTTATAGGAGGTTTCATATTTTAATCATGTATATTTAAGATTAAAGATTTCATAACTTCCTAATTTTGGACTAATAATAAAAAGTAATAAAACATTAAGATGGAAAATTAATTAATTTGGTAAGTGCGCTATAAACCAAAGATTTAGCAATATATATACTCATGTTAATTTCCATTTCGCAAATCCAAAACCAAAGAAGAAGCATTTGGCATTCTTCTTCCTCTTTCTCTCTTTGTGCTACTTTCTTTCAACCATGGTGAAGAGAAAGTCTAGCTTAGGTCGCCAGAAGATCCCCATTGAGAAAATACCGAAAAAAAGCCATCTACAAGTTACATTTTCTAAACGTCGTTCAGGGCTCTTTAAGAAAGCTAGCGAGCTTTGCACACTTTGTGGGGTAGAAATTGCAATTATAGTTTTCTCACCTGCTGATAAAGCATTCTCTTTTGGCCATCCAGAAGTTGAATCCATTGTTGATCGTTATCTGACTCGAAACCCTCCACCGGACTCTAGTGCTCACCAACTTGTTGAGGCTCATCGAAATGCTAACGTTCGTGATCTCAACATGCAGCTGACACAGCTTCTTAATCATTTGGAGATTGAGAAGAAGAGGGGAGAAGAGCTTGATCAAGTGAGGAGAGCCAGGCAGAGGCAGTTTTGGTGGGAGAGCCCTATTGATGAGTTTGGCTTGCATGAATTGCAGCCATTGAAGGTTTCCATCGAGGAGCTAAAGAAGAACGTGGGAAAACATGCTAGCAAAATGTTGATGGAGCAAACAAACATGTCTTCACCAATGATTGGGGCAAATGGATCACTTGGACGTTCTGATGCCTTTGAGAACAAATCTGGTACTGGGATCAATATTGCTTCCACACTTCCTAATGCCTATTATCTTGGTTATCGGCATGGCTATCTTTGAATTTTCTTTCATTTGTTTTGGTTTACTTTGGGATCTGGAGAAGTGACTTTCAAACTGGCACCTCACCAGTTGTTTACTTCCAATTTTTTGCTTTCTTTTTCAATAATAACTGTTGAAGAACATTCATGATTGCAAATAATTCGTCCATTCATCAAGGACTCCTCGGGAATAAAATTTCACATTTTTTTGGATGGCTTTTGTATCTGTTTGGATATGTAGATTTTATCATGCAGATAATTGCTTACCATTTTGTTACAGAGTTACAGTTGCAGTACTCGGGAATAAAAATTTCGCATTTTATTGGATGGTTTTTGTTCTTGGATATGTAGACTTCATATCATGCAGATAAATGCTTGCCATTATGTTACAGTTGCAGTAGTTCTCATAGATGTGTGATGTCACAAACTTATTATTGGGCAAAGTGCAATGAATCTATTATGAATTATTTTTTGAATCTGAATCGGGTTGTATTAAGAATATGGTACATGTGGGTTTAAATCCATCAACTGAGAATGTATCTTTGGGGGATAAAGATCTATGTTAACAAATTTATTGAACAATTTTTTCTTTTTGCATAATGACAACGTGAATGTTCAACCTTACACTCCTTTCAAATAACCTAAATTCTTTACCATACCCACTCTCGGTGGCTTATACTAACCATTACTATAAGACAATCTGTAATTAAAATGTATTCCAATGACAGTAAGACTGTTTAAATTGCACTAATTTGGATTATATATATAAATATTTTCAATTCAATTAATGGCATGTCCTATGTTAAAATGACCATTTGGTTGCAGACTTTGACTCCTTTCTTGTCCTCCTCAATCCGATTCTTTTTTAAATGTGTATGGTATAAAGTTTGATATTATAAAATTTTATAATATAATATAAGATAATATAAGATTTGATAGTATAAGATCTGAATATAAAAAAAAAATTAAATACAAAGGCAACGGCTATGATTGATTTAGGATTTAGGATACTATATTTTTATTCAACTTGATACAAAATAATCTCATCAGATTTTGTCAAGCTACTTGAAACTTGATTAGTTTATTATATAATCATTAGATAAAAATGTGTGAATCTAATAACTTTATCCTATCAAATGCTACACCAAGCATATGATAAAATAAATCATATAGTACAAACTTATATTATATCAAACTAAGCCCTTAACCCGATTTCCAATGCTATTAAAAAAAAAAACATGCACACACACAAAATAATGCACACAACTGTTAACATTAATGTTCGAATAAAAATCCTCTTAATGTGTATTGAGAAATTAGAATGTAACTATTGAATACATTAAATATTATGGTTATACAGCTCGGTCACCTCTAAATTATCAATATCCTGCTAGGCTACAATACTACCGTATCTTGTTTGTTTGTTTATTATTATTATTATTTTTTTTCTAATCTATTGAAATAGTCCTTTAAGAGCAATCATTTCTTTTAGTCAAATTAACATGGGGTTGTAAGTAGCCCTTTCATATTAAATATAATTGATTGCTTAGTTACAATATTGACAATTATATTGTTATAATGTCCCCGGATTAATATTGATTTTGCAAAAGTCAACTTTTTATAATGCCAACAAGGAGATAGTGGGTTTCATATAATCATACATTAAGGATTAAAGATTTTATAACATCCTAATCTTAAAATAAATATAAAAGGATAAGAAAATATTAAGTTGGGACAATTAATTTGGCAAAGTGCAATAAGGCAAAGACAAATACCCATATATGTTTCAATTGTAACAATCACAAACTCCAAACCATTTGAAAATCTCTTTTTTTCCCCTCTCTCTCTTGTCGCTCACTTGCTCCTTGTTTTTGCCATAGAGGAGAAAAAGTCTAGCTTAGGTCGCCAAAAAACTCCTATTGAAAAAATAGAGAAGAAAAGTTATCTACAAGTTACTTTTTTCAAGTGTCGTTCAAGATTCTTCAAAAAGGCTAGTGAGCTTTGCACACTTTGTAGTGTAGACATTGGAACAAAAGTTTTTTCTCCAGCTGATAAGCCTTCTCTTTTGGCCACCTAGAAGTTGAATCTATATATAATTGATTGCTATCTGACTCGAAACCCTCCATCAGACTCTAGCACTCACAAACTTATTGTGGCTCATCGAAATGTTTAGTACTCTCAACATGCAAGTTATTCAGATTCTTTTAATCAACAGGAGATTGAGAAAAAGCAAGGAGAAAAGCTAGACCAAGCGCGGAAAGCTAGGGAGAGGAAATTCTGAAGGGAGAGCCCTCTACATTGATGAGCTTGGATTGCATGAGTTACAACAATTAATGTTTTCAATGGAGGAGGATGCTGCAAAATATGCTAACAAAAATGTTGATGTCGCACAGGAGTATTACTTCACCAATTATTGGGGCAAATGGATCTGGGCGTTATGATGCCTTTGAGAACAAACCTGCTGAAACTTAAGCTCCGTCCATTATTCCTAATGGCTATAGTCTAAGTTCTTGGCATGAATATTCTTGAATTTCTTACTGATCTTTGTTTCCTTTTGGGGCTAAATTAACTGAAAGCTAGTATCTTATCATATAATGATTGTAAAATAATTGTGATTGCAACGAATTTGTCCATACATTAAGGCAATTTCATAGAAAATAAAATTTCACATTGATCCAGATGATTTTCATTGATCCCAAATCTTATAGGATCATTAAATTGGAGCAAAATTCAAAAAGAATTTATAATTGTTGCAGTTGTAGCTATAACAATCACGTCCCAAATTCTAGGACTCATAGATGTAAAGTCAAATAAGAGGTAAAACTTTTTTTTTCTTACAAGGTATCTTAAAAAGGTTTGAAACTAATTTTTGTTTAGAGTATTGTAACTACTTCTCTCCTCAAAATATATTCTTTAGTGGAATTGAATCATTAATATTGTAGATAAAACTCTTTTTATTGAGATTCCATTGTTTATTAACGATTCGCAATCTTATAAGTAGAGATAAAAAAGTATAATAAAAAAATTCTAAATGATTAAAAAGACAAAAGAGGTTCCTTTTAAAAACTAATTAAAAAAGAAAAATACTATATAGTAAGAAAAAAATTAGCAATTTTTTTTATAAAATTTAGTTAAATTTATGGATGATTGTTAGATAGAATAAAGTGTTAGAAATTATTTATTCATCTAAGAGTCAACAAATATTCTAAATAACTTTTACACAAATTATGATAAAAAATTATAATTATATAATATTTTTTTCAAAGAAAAAAGTTTCGAAAAAAAATATACCATTTGCCCTAGCTTTATATACAGTAAAGTGTTAGATATACGAACGCAAAATTAATGTGTACCTTTAATTTACAATTTCCTGTATGTTCCCAATTTCATGGAAGTATATATATATATATATATATATATATATATATATATATATATATATATATATATTGTAAGTAAAATAGTATATTATTAGTGAATGCATTAGACACACTATTAAATTAAAAGCACCTTCAGCTGGAGGTTATATACAAAATTCAAGGGCACTTAAATCTTATGAATTGTTCTAAGCTGTGCCGACAAATAATTGTCATATTCAATTTTGTCACAAAAACTTCAACTAACTATTTATGTGTCGTTGTAAGTTCAAAATTAAAAGACAAACCCAAGATGGTAATGGTAGACCCCTTTGTAAGGAGAAAGAAACGCAATTTAGCATCTATTTTCGTAATCATTGGGATTTTCTTATCAAATTTAATAGATTCAATTGTGTAATTTGTCTCCTAATTTATGAATTTAACTGCATGTTTCATTCTGATATATCAAATTTAAAAAAGCTTTCAAAACATATAAATTCGAAATGATCACTTGTTTAAAATTATATATAAATCGAAACATTCAATTCATACAAATAAAAAGAAATCACAAAAATGCTTTAATTGTAATTGATTTATGATGTATTTTAGATTTTCTTTTCCAATCAATCAGGATCAATCTCCTCTGATTCTGCCCCAAATCAATGAAGCTTTAATTGCAATTGCTTTATTTAAAAATATTAGATCTATTAACCACCATAAACCCTAACTCTCTTTTTCCTTTTGCTAATAAGCTCCCTTTTCTTCAGCCACCCCTAACTCTCTTTCTCCCTTTTTTTTGCCAAACTCCCTTTTCTTCAGCCATGGATATCTTCAAGCAACTCGAGAAAGGCAAAAGCACAGCCACAGGCCGCAAGAAGATTGAGATCAAGCAGCTCGACAAGTATCCCAACAAGCAAGTCACGTTCTCAAAACGACGTGCCGGTCTCTTCAAGAAAGCCAGCGAGCTCTGCATTCTATGCAAGGCCCAAGTCGCCATCATTGTGTTCTCTCCAGCGGACAAGGCCTTCTGCTTCGGCCAACCCAACGCCGAAACCATCATCGCTCGCTATCTCACAGGAACCGCAGATCTCGAGCCTGCAGTGTTGAGAGGGAACTCAGTGTCCTACGAAGAACATAACAAGCGGTATGAGGAGGCGAAGAAGGTGTTGGACGTTGAGAAGAAGCAGTTGGTCGAGGCTGGAGCCATGGCCAAGGTTTGCAGCAGAGAGAACTGGTGGAAGGAGCCGGTTGATAAGATAAATGTGGAGCAGCTGAAGCAATATACGATGGCCATGCTTGAGCTAAGGCGGAATGTGGCTGCAAGGGAAGATCAGCTCATGATGAGATCGTTTTATGGGGCTAGGCCCTTGGTGGCTGCTGCTGCGGGGAATTATAGTGGTTTTGTCAATGTCAACCACTTCGGTGATAAAATGTTTGGATTTTGATAAGGAAATTATCGTAGATTGTAGGTGTGATGGTGATAGGGGTGTAGCTAGATGGAGACAACGTAGTCATTCACGTGACTGTTTTCTGGTTTTGGAGAAAGATAAGAATTTGAGAATAAAGGTATCATAGTAGTTTATGGTTTTGTTTGATGTTTCGATTTGGTTTTGGCTATAGTCTGATTATTATTTTTTTATTATTTGATTATATTATTTCTATTTACTTCAATGATTTAAGTAGATTATACATTTTTTTTTTAAATGCAACATGAGTTCGTTCACATATATATGCTTTTGATAAAGAACTATTTGTTGTTCCTTTCAAAGTTGAAATCCGATTAGGATGAGAGTTAAAATTTTGCTAGAAAATACTTTCGATAACCTCATTGTGGATTAAGGAAATTTGTATTTGAAATGAGGTCATTCTTGATAAAATTAATTATATACCAAGAAATGAGGAAATCTCTATCATTCTCATATTTTATAATAGTATAATTCTTTGCCCCAAATTTTTGGCACTCAAGCTGCTTGTAGAATAGTAGAAATCATTTTGAATTTTAACATGTAGCTTTTTTTTTTTGAATTATTTTCCTTTTACGTCAGAGATTACTGGGTGGGTAGACATGGCAACCCCGTGAACGGTAGTTTCTGATGTTTCACTTGTTTGGATCCATACCATAAATATAAAATGAAAGCAAGCCTCAATCAGATCCAAAGACAAAAGCACAAAGCCATCATTGATTGGGTCATTCATGTTTTAATACCCACATAAATGGTAGGCCCAATCTAAATCATGTTACCACATCCAGCCACTTATAGAGGCTGGGCCATATATATTTTCTGCCATTTTCATCAAAATACCAACCCAAAATTCAAAACCGAAAAATGATAAAAACAAAAGAAAACGAAAAAAAAAAACAGGAAATGTCTTTTGAGATGGGCGCGGTGTAAATGTTTTGAACAGATTTTACTTTTTTAAAATGAGATTCATTTTAAAGAATAAAGTAAAAAATATTAATTATTAATAAAAAAATTTTAAAAAATAAATTTTAATAATTTTATAATTTATTATATATATACATATATTTTATTATAATTTTAACCGTTAATTTTTATATTAATAATTAATATTTTTTATTTTATCATTTAAAGGGAATTTCTCAATTTAAAGTAGTTAAATCTGTTTTCCACATATGATCAAAAGTGAATATTTTTTTATTCTAAAAGTGTATTTATTCTATTTAATTTTAAAAAATAATGATTAATCCTTCTTAAAAAATTAGTTATTTGAAAGAGAATCCACTTGAAGAGACCGGCCTCTAAAGTTACTACGAAAAAACGTAAAAATAAAAACGGGGGTCGGTATATAATTTTTTATTCTGAAACTCAAAATATTGGATTTCAAGAAGAATTATGCATATTATCACATTTCATGTTCACTTTCATTTCTCAATGTGATTCCAAAACTTTAATATGGACAGCTCTACTAGTATCACTTGGAAAATTGATATCTATACAATTAACAAAACACAAATATTCATTTTCACATGTTCTTAACATTCCAAAAAGTCCTTTATACATTCAATTAAATAAAATAAACTTATAATTATAAACATTTTAAAAAAACAAAATAAATTAAATGAATTCCTTTAAATATCACATCTGCATTTTTCAATTAATTGACTTTTCTTGATTTACACACCCTTAATGTGTAGTACTCTCTAGTAAGAAGTAAAAGAATTGGATAGAAAGAGGAGTTCGCATCAAAATAAGGGAAACAATAGCATCAGACAGTGGAAAGTAGAAATTAATTATACATATCCAGACATCGATATAAATATCCACTACACTATATCAGTAACTTCGAAGCTTTTGACACATTTTTGGGTCAAGCTCAAGCAAAAAGGTTCTAATAGCTATATGGGTCTGACATATAAAAACCAGGTCAGAAGAAAAACTGAAAAAAATCTTTTGGAGAATCCAAGGACCATAAGGACCATCTTTCAAGTTTACTCTGCTGCAGTTTCGTCACCATTATCTCCTCCATTTCTAATATCTGGCAATGTATCTAGATCAGTTCGAATCTCTGTCACATCCTCGTGGATATGAGAATCAGAAGAATCAATGGGATCGTGTTCAACTGAATCCGAAGTTCCATTGGCAGAGGAAGAGTCTGATGTTTCATCTGTTTCACCTGTTTGAGTGTCACCCTTGAACTTGTCATCCTCACTGGTATCAGTGTTTTCCTTGGTATATGAATTGTTCTGAGTTGCATTTGTTTGACTCGTCTCAGTGTTACCTTTGGACTTGTCATGCTCAGAGGCATCAACGCTCTCCTTTCTATCCAAGTTTCTTGAACTGTTCTCAGTTTCATTTGATGGCACAGATCTTATTGTCTTCGCTAATTCACTAGCCCCTAGATTAGAAGATTCTCTTCCAGCTGCATCACCATTTTCAGTTTTTTCCAGAGACCGTTGGATCAGAACCAGGTTGGTTTTCTTCAGAAACTCTATTGCCACTCTGCTCTAATCCCTCTGTTTGCACATTCTTGACATCTCCGGTGACTATTGTGTCCACCGTAGTATTTTGAGGATGGTCTGATTCAGAAAATATCACCATTTTATTCTGTTCAGATGAACTTGAAGTGTCGGCATCAGTTCCGGTCAAGTTATTGCTTGCATCAGTGATCACTACTGTCAGATTACTGATTGCTTCCAAGTGGCTGTCAGAGTTTGTTTTGGCAGTTTTATTTAGATGGGAGCTATCCATTGAGTTGGACAAACTATTGTTTCCAGTCTCTTTACCAGCAGTTGCATTTGAAGAAGTCCCATCTGTTAGTTCACCTTCTGTAACCTTGAAATCTGAATCATTTTGATTCCTGTTACTTTCATCTGAATAATTAGTCTCGTTCTCTGGTTTTGTGATACTCAATTCTGAGTTTACATCAGAGTTTTCCAAACTGAATGTCTCAGTTTCAGCACTAGTTGAATGAGTATCATGAGCCACAGCACTAGAAGCATCATCCCCCTTGTAATGTTCCTCCCGAGCCTCACGAGTGTTGTGGTTTTCAACTAGACCCCCCTTTTCCTCATCCTCGCTGTTTTCGTTCTCCTTCTCATCACCCTCTTCTTCTTTCTCTTTCTCTTCATCCATAAACTCCTCCTCACGATCAGCATACACCTCTGATTTCTTTTGATCATTTTCATCTATCTCATCGTCACCTCCTCCTCTTCCTTCATCTTCCATCTCTTCACTTTTGTTTTCATCTTCCTCCTCTTCTTCTGCTCCATGCTTGTTTTGTTCTTCCCCTTGTTCTCTCACTTCATGCTTGTTGTCTTCTTTTTTTTCAGTTTCATGCTTGTTTTCATCTTCTTCTTGTTCATCATGTTCATGCTTATTTTCTTCATCCTCTACAACATTTTCAACTTCCTCTTCGTCCTCACGCCTTTCATTCTGATTTACTTTGTCCCTACCCATACGAAGGTCTTTTCTACCAAGTTTCAGACTCTGATCTGCAGCCTGGGTTCTGACAGACAATTTTGCATCATTCTCATCAAATTCCTTCTTCTTATCATGAGAGTGCTTAATCTGGTAGATCAACCAGAAGCAAACACCGAGCAACAGAATAATTTGCAGAACATGCTTTACCTTGATGCCTTTGGGCCTCTGGTTCCTACTTGGAAACCGTTTTATCATGCTTAATGTACTAGGAAACCCCTAAATTTATCTTCTCCAAATAGCAAGGGCAGGCCACCTGCTTTGGATAGGAAATGCATTATTAAGGAACTGTGCGTGCTACAATCACCAATGTAAAGATATCACGAATAAGGAAATACTTAAAAAGTAAACAATTCCCTTCTTCCTAAATGTTTGTATCGACAAAACACCTATCAAACAGAAAAATCCAGAGCCCTCATTGCCCCCAATAAAGAAATGAAATACTACTAAAAAAAATAAAAATGAGTAACAAGATTTATGCGCCATTTTAAAAGCTTCTTTTTTTTATTTTTTCAGATATAGCAGCAAATTAAAAGGGTGGGGTTGGGACAAGGGGTGAAAATCTAAACAATAACAGTTCATTCAAAAAGCAGACTATGTCAAAAGAAAATTTCTACAAACCCGGATATAACATACATTTAAATTAAGGTATTCTTTTTCAGGGCCTTTTGCAATTCCAGAAAACAGTGTTCAACAAAACCATGCTAAACGATACATTAATAAGGTTTCAATTTTCATCCTCAACTTCCATGGCAACTGAAACTATCGCTTGCTGCTACCACACCAGCAACAAATATTCCCAGATTCGTTTGAATTTTTCCCAATTCCAGAAAAGTAAACACAATGTTAACTCACAAATTAAAAATGACATCTTTTGAGAAGTAAAAGCAAGATAATCGTTCATTTTGTTATTGTCCTCTTCACTTTCACCATGAAAATCTATATAATTCGCAAGACAAGAGGAAACCCGGTGACTGAAAGAAATCACCCAAAGGAACAAAATGCCAAGCAAGCCCTAGAAAAACCCCAGAAGCAAAATCAAAATCCCACCCACAACCTTCAACCGAAATATTAAAAAAAAAACAAATTCTTTATCACAAATCAATAGGAAAAGACGACCCAAAGACCCATATGTTGGCTTCCCAGTAAAACCCCATTCTTCATTTAAGAGAATGCTTGAAGAACCATAACCACTATAAACAAACAGAAAGACGCAAACAGATAAAGGGTCTTCTATGCATAGCTATTTCACAGTAAGAAGAAAAAAGATTAAATTTTGAATAGAGATTGAACAAACCCTTGGTGCAGAACTTAGTGGGGAGAAGTTTACCTGCATGAGCAGAGAAAGGGATGCAGACAAGTGGGGAGAAGTTGAGATGGCGAGGGTAAGACAAAAGTGGTGATATTAAGGATTTAGGTGTCAGAGAGTTTTCCTTTGAGTGTGAGTGGAAGACAGCAACAATAGTGTGCAAGCAACCCGATCTAGAACGAGGAAGCTGCAACGACCACGTTTGGATAGGAGTATCAGTGTCAACTACAACCATGGTACCATACACTCATACAAGGCTTTTGTCCTTTTTTTATTTGTTTTTCCAAAAGAATTTGAAAGGAAAAAACATTCTGTTTTCTTTTTGTTAAAGTTTGGTATGAAATGTTACAAATTACAATATATATATATATATATATATATATATATATAGAGAGAGAGAGAGAGAGAGGGGGTAAGAAATGAAGAAAGATTAGAAAAGAAAGCATTCCATATATAATACTTCTACTCTTGCATTTTTCTTAATTTTCAAGCATATTTCATATTTTGATGAAATGTTTGGGCATTTAGAAATTTTGCATATAGGCTAATTCTATAATATGATATAAAATTACAGTGTATGAAAATAATATATTATAATATTTTCAGCGTAGTTTATAATAAAAATAACCTTACATATAATGTATAAAATATTTAAACTTTATAAATTAAACGAGTTATACATATATATATATATATATATATGGTGGGCTAGACGATTAGATCCAACACGTTGACAGGCATAACTCGTCTTAACCTTTATTTTCCTCTGCTTTATTAGGAAAAAAACAAAAAAAAAACACCTAAATTTGTTGCAGATCAAGCTGTCTGGGACTTGGCATTAATTTATTCCCGATTTTTCATGTCATCCAGGAGCAACGGCCAAACCAAATGACGAATGCTTGTCCTTTTTTGGCTAGTTTCATGAAATGTTCTTTAACCAAAATTGATTTGAAAAACAAGCTTGCAAAATAACACTTGATTGGGTAAAGGTAGCAAAGTCCAACTCTTGACAATTATACGTATTTGGTTCAAATTGTAATATATTGAGTTTAAGCTTTGCTGGTTGTTCTCATACTTCGATAGTTCTTTTTTTTTTTTCTTTGAGAGATTTGCAACAAGCTACACAATTATAGCAATTTTTTTTTATATCAGTTAACAAAAACACACTAAAGTAATCAAAATTAGCCCAGTATAAAATAGAACTTCGTTGAACTTTTTTAGATTGGCCTCACGCTGATCCATTTAGTAAAAAAAGTTAAAAAAAATAGTTAGTTAAGAATTGCTCACACTCAAACTGAGTTTAAGAAGTTTACAATTATTTGAATTGTTTGAATAGTATATTTGTAACCTTTTAGCATGCTTAAATTTATAACTTTTTATGATTTTTTGTGAAGTTTGTAAAATTTTCTGCTAATATTTTTAGATTTAATATATGCAAGAAATATGATTTTTAGAGGATTAAATATATTTGTTTTAATTTATCAAATGGGTTATATAAGTCAGTCTGCTTAGCCCAACAGCTATATGGGGATGGGGCAAAATTCTGAGCATGAGTAATATAGTGTTATCAACTATGTTATTTTTACTTTATATATTTATTTTTTATGGTAAATAGATAAAAAGAGAAAAAAAAGAGTAACAATAAATTAATTTTTTTTCTTATTATTATTGAAGATAAGTGTATGGAAAGAGATATAGATTGAGGTATAAAAATAACATTTTTGTAATGTTATTTGGTTCCAATGGGGACAAAGTTTCACCTAAACTTAATTTGTTTACATCCCTATTCAAAAAAAGGCTAGTTAAGACTAATTGGCCTCAGTTGCTTCAGTATCCCATTTATTCTTCAATTAGAAGAATAAGTATGTAATTAAGGCAGTTGATAACGTGCTTAACTGATAAATAAAAATTGGAATATTTGCAAATTACGAAAGATAAAGAAAAATAAATGAGGGTATTAATTAGAAGGACCTTTGAAACAAATTAATCTGAAGGTCCGAACTGGTTATTAAGGTCAAAAGTTTGTTTATTTGAAATTTAACAACATTACAACATGATAATCAAAGGTCCTTAACATTATTAATTTGTTTTGCGGGTGTTAAGTTGAAATTCTCCCATGTAAAGAAAAAGTAGAATTGTTGGTCCTAAATACAACTCTGCATGGAGTTTACATATAATATATAGTTTTTTTGTTTTTGACGTGGGAGCAAGGCTTTTCATTAAACAGGACTCAAAAAATTCAAAGTAGCTAGATTACAGATTGCATCAGGTGCACTCTCAACCCATACACAATCTGGGCTACTTTCCTCTTCTTTTAACAAACAAAACATTTAAAAATCTAAATGAAGTAGATAGGGAGATGCATTTTGGTCTTTAAATTTTAAAAATGTATACTTTGAATCTTTTAACTTTTATAAGTATGCACTTTAATCTAAAAGTATAATGTTTATCTAAACTTGGATCTACACGTGTTCTTAAACTAAAATGCACATTTTTAGAAGTTAAAGGACTAAAGTATATATAGAGTAAAGTTGAAAAGGTTTTTTGGATTTTTTCCTTACTATTATTATTTATCTACAATATGACAATGTTAGGAATGTCAATTGGATTTTTTAATTTATAATTTATCCAATTTATTTATATATAAATTTAATACAAGTTATTAAATTATAATAATAAATTTAATGAATCCTAAATGAATTATTAGTTTATTTTTTTAATCTATTTATTAATGGTCTAATAAAAAATTCATCCCATCCATCCCTTTCTCATGTTACCTCAGTTCCGCGTATAGATTTCCAGTTCGGTCTTTGTGAATTCTCCTTCCTAAAGAAAACAATGCAGTTAAATTGAAGCGGAGATGGATTCATAGAGACCTAACAAAAGAAGGGAAGGAATAAATCTTTTGAAGCCCTTAGAAAAATGGAAGCTTTGAAGAACAAGTTATCCTGAGAGAAAATGTCCTGAGGGAAGAAAGCAAATCTGTAGTCAGTGTGCTTCTCATTTTTGTAAACTTTCTACTGTGAACAGAGAGAAAAGGCTTTTGTTGAACAATTATGTTGTTTTTAAACCTTAATTCTATGCTTGCTTTCATACAACTACTTTTATGGTAAAAAGAAATAGAGAAAAAAAAAGTAAAAAGAAATTAAATTTTTCTTTATTTTTTTATTATTATTCAGAATATGTGTACCAAAAAGTGTAGAATTGAAGTGGAATAACAATTTTTTTTTTTTCTAGAGAAAGCCTAGGTGTGTCCAAATATTGGTATATATTTTAATGCCCTTATTCCGACAAAACTGATTAAAATATGCTTTCTTGACTCAAGTTTAGTTCGATCAGGAATCTGGAATGACAATATTCTTTGAAATCACCATTCAATGAATGCGTGTTCCTTGGTTCACCTGTAACATCTTAAGAAAGCTAATGTTGCAGCAGCCACCAATTAAATGTGCTGATTTTCGCTTTTATGAGTACCTTAACATTTACTTATGCTCTAATGTGAACTCTTATAACAAACCCACGTACTCTAAACTAAGAAGATTCTGACAGCCAAAAATTCCTTTGCCTCCTTCTAAAGATATTCTTTATAAAACAAAACCGTCATTGCCCCTATTTGCATATTTATCACCCTCCCATGCATTACCTATATATAGCTTCTTCAATATCAATTGCAACCCAGACTTATTCTTTCACAGAAACAATGAACAACTTTCACACGGCACTTACCTTCTTCATTGGGTTTGTTTCCTTGAGTTTGTTTCAAATTTCAGTTGCATCTGTTGTTTCAACAGGGGACTTCAATAAGGACTTCTTTGTGATATGGTCTTCTACCCATGTAAACACATCTGCTGATGGACGGACAAGAAGCTTGAAGCTGGATCAAGAATCTGGTACCAAGCATAGCTTAACAGAAATTTCAGCTACAATATCAAAACAAAAACCTCCTTTCTTAATTATGAGTTTGGATTATTGCAGGGGCTGGCTTTGCTTCAAACCAGATGTTTTTGTTTGGGCAAATTGACATGCAAATCAAACTAGTACCTGGTCATTCTGCAGGAACAGTCCTGGCCTATTATGTAAGCAACCCTTTCCTCTTCTCTTTTCTGTTTGTTTTGTATTTTAAAAACACAGACACAAATTACTTTGGTAATGTATTGCAGCTGACCTCTGATCAACCCAATCGCGATGAGATAGACATTGAGTTTCTAGGCAACGTCTCTGGACAGCCATATATTCTTCAAACAAATATTTATGCAGATGGGTTTGACAATCGAGAGGAGAGGATTTATCTATGGTTTGATCCAACAAAGGACTTCCATACTTATTCTGTGTTGTGGAATCTGCACCAGATTGTGTAAGCCATCTCTTACAATTAATGAAATCGATCTCTTTGTAGCCTAACCTGCATTGCTCTTAATGTCAAGGAACAGCTATCTTAAAAACTTAAACTGATAGGTGAAGTCACATAAATAATTTTATATCTCTAACAATTAATTGGTGAAAACAGCAGCCTCAATAAAGTAGTTGTACTGATGAAAACAGCTTAATCTAATTAATGTACTGATTTGTATGCATAAACATAATTGAGAAGCTTCTCTGCTTTGGTTGTTGAATCTGAAAATAAACTTTATAACTCATTTTCTGCCTATGTAAGTTCCTCCATTACCGTGTCTTCGAAAGGTCAAAAAGTTTATGCAAAGTTAATTTTTCCTCTTGCAGGTTCATGGTGGATAGGATTCCAATAAGAGTGTACAGAAACCACGCGGACAAGGGAGTGCCATTTCCTAGATGGCAGCCAATGAGTCTGAAAACGACCCTGTGGAATGGTGATAGCTGGGCAACACGAGGTGGCCAAGACAAAATTGATTGGACAAAGGGTCCCTTCATAGCTTCATTCAGAGATTACACTATTGATGCATGCGTGTGGAATGGGAACCCAAGGTTTTGCAGAGAAGCCAGCCCTACCAATTGGTGGAACAATTACAGCTTTAGCTCACTGACATCCACACAAAGAAGGTGGTTCAAATGGGTCAGGAAATACCACATGATCTATGACTACTGCCAAGACAGTGAGAGGTTTCAAAACAATCTTCCGAGGGAATGTTCTCTTCCCAAGTATTGATCAGAAAGGAGGATGCTTGCTTCTTTTCTATTTTCTTGTCTTTTGGTTTCAAAGTCAGATATGCCGTTACCATTATTCTTGAGTTTAATGCACAAAGTTAAAAGCTAGCTTCGGTTTGCTGGAGTATGTTTAGCCTTTGAAGTAAAGCATTCTTGTAGCCGAAATGTCTGGGATCACAGTTAGGAAAGTATGTAGGTTTACCAGTTATATTAAAGATAACTTATATCTTTATATCTTTAACAAAATGCTCTCCTAAATCTTTTTTTTTTTAAATTTTTTTTTCTTGTTCTTATATATTGAAAAGAGTTTCAATTTGATTTACAATATATAAAGTTATAAACAAATCTGTTTCGTAGTTGGACCATCAAGGAAAGAGAGTGTGAGAGAAATGAAGTTGAGGTGTATAAATTGTAGGAAAAGAGTGATGGTACTTTTGGTTAAGAACAGAAATTCACAAATTTGCCTCGAGCTGTTGGTCTGAAAATCAATAAATCATCTACTTATCTAAAAAGCCAATGAAATATTTACAAGGATGAGGTACGTGAGGGTTCGATTTTGTTGGAAATTAAAGACAACCTCAATATCTCGAATAAAAATTAAAAAAAAGAAGCTAATCAAATTTGTGTCAGATGACACCCTTATCCAACTAGGATCCATCCTATTTCCCAAACAAGTGCTTCTATGGCCTTCCCTTCCGTTGGCCAACAAAAATCTACCTATTTAATGGCATTGATAATTATTTTTAGCCAAAATTAATTGTGTAAGCAGTATTACTTAATAATTAAAAATTATATCAAAGTGTTGTTATACAAGCATTTTACTTGGCACACTTACAATAACCAACAACTATTAGTATGAAATGCAAGTGGTCTCAGTCAGTTTTTTTTTTTTTTCGTTTGTTTGTTCAAACTTGATACCGATATATGGATTTAGTTTTAATTTATTTATAGTATAACATTGTTTCTACTATTAATAAATTATATGATACCACTTGTTTTAAAAAAATAATTAAAAATTTAACTAAAAATGAAAATTTAAAATTGTTTAAGGTATTCTCAGTCTCAAGTTCAACAATGTATGTTTAAGTTTTTTTTTGGGTGTCAAAACCAAATGTTTAACCGCATACACCGAAGAAGAGAAAAAACTTAACTACAAATAGAGAAAATTTGTTGATGAATTTGTTTTCCCTCACCCTTTTTGCTTTTTGAAAAAAAGAACTGCTTAATTTCAATTTTTACCTTCGATATTTCAGCCTATAAACGCTTCAAGCCCAGACCCGGTCATCTAAAGCCCAAATGAGAATCGGCCAGACAAGCCAACAGAAAAGTCCAAGAAGGAGAAGCCCATTTTTTCTAATGCCAGATTGTTTTTTTGATTTTTTTTTTTAAATTCTTTTCCGTAAACCTATATACTCCTATTACCACGCTCCTATCCTTAAACCCTGTTCGTCACCGTCAAGATCCCAGAAGCAGAGTCGTGGAGACAGCGAGACATGGCAGAGAGGAGTAAGGAGCTTCTACGGTTGGAGCACAAGGGCATGCCCCTTTCATCGTTAGGTCTCTATTTTTCTCCACTGGAATTTGTCTTCTTTTTCCATTGTTTTCTTTTTCCATTGTTTTCTTTTTTGCCTCTCTAATTCCGAAGTTGCTTTTGGTCTGTGCAGAATCCACTCTTCTTATTTGTAGTAAAAGAGACGCAAGCACTCAAACTAAGAAACTCCCCCCTGATGGCACGCCTCTAACAGCCCCAGTTCCCCGAAGCCAACGTACGGTTTCAAATTTATCCCTAGTTCTCATCCTTTTTATTCTTTTATCTGTTTAAGTACTTATCCAATACTGGGTTTTCTTAAATTTGGCATTGGCGTGAGGAGGAGACCTGACTGTTTTAATTTCATTTGGAGAAGTAGGATGGGTTCTAAATAATCAAGTTCTGTTATTTTAATTGGAGAATAGGTAGGCTAAGCATGATTATGAGAATCACTGGGAATCCGAGCTGTGTGCCACTAGGCTGCAAGGCAATTGGCATAATCATGATTCGTGCTCAATTCTGATGTTCCACTAGTTGTAATTTTTTGTGGGGGGGGGGGGGGGGAAGGGGTTAGAATTGTTCGCAATGATTCCATAGTTAACTAAAATTCTAAAATGCAATGTACTACTAGGGAAAAAAACTGATATTGCCAAGATTTTGTGATTATGTATTTCTGGATGATGACTACTCTATTAATGATCCGCTGGAAACTCAAATCCTTGATTGCAAATCTCTCTCTTATTTATTCATGCATGATGATCTTGGTTGAGTTTTTTCTTCCTGTTCACATGCATTTGGGTTATTGTTTTACAACTATTGTTGTATGTGGTTAGTCCCTTAAAATTGTTAAATCAATAATTAAACTTATGGTTTGAAGAAACACTAAATATTAATGTAACTGAAAGAAATGAGATTTGTTGCTTTGTTTGTTTAACTTAGATTTCACTGTTGAATTGGGTATAGAGTGCACTACATAGTTATAGTCAAAAGCATTGAAGTAGTTATTGTTTGTCAATATGGACTGGTTCAGCTGTAAGGGATCGAAGCACTTCGATTGTAAGGCTTAGCTTTTGATTCCTGCGGCCAGCAATGCTTGCCCTTGGTAGGCAATATGTATATACTGTGCCTTAGAATAGGGTAGCGTCTCCTACCCCTTAACTTTTCTGTACAAAAAAAGTAGTTATTGTTTGAATAGAGCAGAACTCTATGAAGATGAAGTTATAAAAATGAACTAGAATATTTTATCTTGACATAAAATTCTGTTTGTTGATGCAGTTTTTAGGAAAGCTTAAAGATTTCCTAGGAGTGATGTCAGAAGCAAATAAGCAGCTGCAACTTGATGCAAAGGTTAAAGCTTGGTTCTGATTGAAGCAGCCACAATTTTTACTGCTTTGCAACCATTTCCTCCTTTTATTCTTTTTTTCTATTTTCTTATATCTTTAATTAAAAAATATAGGACAATCCCAAGAATTGTGATATTGAAGAGCTAACTGGAAATGAATCTGAAGTTATTGAAATGGTAAATCAGTTTTTCTATCTCTCTATTAATCCATCTATCCACTAACTACTTGTCTACATTTATATTATTGACTTGCAAGTTGAAAATGGTGGATAACGTTGTTGATTTTTGGATTCATTTTATTGCAGGATTTGATGCTTGGGGTTGCTGATCTTCATACACACCTGGGGCTGTTGCTGCTGCTGCTGAATCTGCAATTTCCAGTTGTCAGCCTGTGATTCCATTGGATGCTGATGGTAGTGAAACAGATTCAGAGGAAAGTAGTTCCGATGACAATGGGGATGATGAAAGCAGTGATGATGGCAGTGACAAACGATGGTAAAAAGTCTTCGTCTCTTGTTAAAAGATCTATTTCTGGAAAAGATAATATTCATGACAAACAAAAGGGAACTCATTCAAAAAAACGTCTGAAGATAGTTGAACTCTCATGAGTCCAATGGGGTATGGAGTTGTGAGATTAGATGCATGAGTAGTTGTATTAACTTTGTTATACCATCTTACTGAGATGATTGCAACCAGAATCAAAATGGATTTTTACCTTGTGGGTTGGAATTTACTGTATGATTTTTGCTACGTTGAGAATGTAACAATAGCAGCAGCCACATCAGTGAGACAGTGCAGTGTGGACTTTTCCAATATATGCTAATGTATTTTAGGACCTTATATTAGGGGTATCTGGTGTATTGTAAAATTCTGCATGCCCTCTATAAATATATAGTTTTCAAATTCTATTTGTTGCATACGTACATTTTGCGTGTTCCCCTTGCTAATGTTCTCTCTTTTCGGCTAATGTGGAAGATGTTAAAATACAGAAGAAACAAAGCTCTAATCTTTTCCACAATCTATAACAAATTATAACAAATAAGGAGGAGATTAAGATTAGAACCAAAAAGAAAGCTCTGGCAGTGAAGGTACAATTCTTGCCTTTTTTTTTTCTATGATTAATTTGCTGCTAGTTATCGAAACTTTTCATTAAGTGGATTACAGAATGATGGGGAGACTGTCACTTTCAGCTCCATGGTGCCATTAGAAGATTGTTAAATGACTATTGTCTAATTGTTTATAGAATACAACTGTCTCCTCGACCCGTTGCATCAACGAAAAGTACTATGAATAATTCTAAGCGGATCTTGCTTTCAATTTTGCAAAAAGCTGTCTCCCCTAAAATTTGAGGAAGTCAAAGCAGAAGAATGTAAGTGATGCAAATAAAGTTACGACGTTAAAGGATCCGGTCTAAGTTTCAGTTAGTCCAGTTACTAGAGTTCGGGCAAAGAAATTCAAAGAAACATTCAACGGGCTGATTCAAGAAATCTGGTTTCAATCAAATTTACGGCCCATTGAGCATAGTCCACGTTTTCAACAAAGAAGCATCAATGTGATTCAAACTCTAGAATATTCCGACCAAGACCCAACCTAATTGCAGCAATAAATCTGCATGATTTGAGGGCTAATTATAGCAGCAAATTTACATGATTTGGGAGTTAATTGGATACTTTTCTTTTGTTTGTTAGGGTTGATTGATTTAATTATATACTTTTTTTTATTTGTTAGGGCTGATTGATTTAATCAGATACTTTCCTTTATTTGTTAGGACTGATTAATTTAATCAGATATTTTCTTTTATTGTAATCAACCTATTTAAAGGCGTACATGAATGAAAGAAAAAATATAGTTTTATTCACAAAAATTGAGAGTTTCTCTTTGGTTCTTTGAAGAACTATTCGAACTTATCAGAATTATTTCGCGGCGTTCACAATTCGACTTATCAAACGGAATTTTCACTATCGTTTGTGATGTCTTCAACATACCAAGGTTCTTACCTCTGCATAGGTAATGGGTCGAGGTTTTTTAATCCAAAATCTAATTGTAAAAATGGTCGTGGTACCTTAGTCGTTGACGGGTTTTGTTATTCGTGACGAAATTCGCATAAGTAAGTAATGTGAAGCAAGTTGATTACTGACAGAGCTATGCAGTAAGGTTATGGAGGCTAACGCCAGCAGATTGTCAATGAGATATAGATGTTAACGAGTGATCTTTTAACTAGCCAAGTGATTTACCGATAAAACAATGTCAAGGATGATTCTTGTGTAGGAGTTGGATGGTATTTGTTTGAGAAGATTCAAATGTTCTCCGGATAATGCATTGACAATTAAGTCAAATAGAAAAATTGTGAATGGTAGAGTTGTAATTTTCAAGACATAAGTCTAGAGCCTGCTATTTGAAGAGGTGAATCCTTTTGCAATTGTTGCCGATGAGAACTCGTCATGTGAGCAGTCTGACACAACAATGTGTTGTTTAATCGTACAGACTAAATTGTTTGAGAAAGTGGTTTTCAGAAGACAGATTGTCTGGCAGTTTTGATCTTGGGTATATATATACAGAACAAATCCTACAGGAAGCCAAATTTTGGAAACCAATAAAAGAATTATATTAGTGAAGAAAGAACACCTAGCTGTGCTACTAGCAGAGTAGCCATAGCATACATACATTTTAAGACCAACTGAAGGTCATATTAAAGGATTCAGTCTCAGTTTAAACAAACAGGATGTCTGGTTTATTTAAACAAGACTATGAAATAACAAATTACAAGAGTTCTAAGACACTGTATTTTGGTTGAAGAATTGATATTGTTTATTTGAATCCAATATGTTTATATCACCGCTCCGACCAAAATCTAGCCAGCATGTACAGCTCAGTAACTGAAGCCTCATTTGCCTATTCTTGAGCTGATTTACTTGTGAAATCACTTGATCTTCTTACCCTTGAATTAAACTCCGATGACTGCATTTCTGGATGGCTTCCAGTTCTACCGTCCACAAAAAATGCGGGTTCTAATGGTACTGGGAGAGTGAGAGAATAGCTATTAAGTATGAGTACATTGGCAACCATGGTTGGTCTGTCAGCAACATTTTCTTGAACACAGAGTAACCCAAAATGGACGCATCTCATTATTTCATTTCGTGAACCGTTGTTTAAAGCGGGATCTACAATATTTGTAGCTATCCCCTCCGTCCAGTTTCTCCATGCCTGCAAGAATTTGCTCAATTGCAGTTATTATTGGTTCACAGATTCCACTTCTGCAGTAATGCCTTTATTGTTGTCGCAAAAGTGCTGTAGGAAACTTGGCAGGGCGCTGGCTTGAGATGTGATTATGACGAAGAGACAACAAAGAAAGGAAACCAGCCTACAAGAAGCAACAGCCATGGTGGTTGTAACAAACGAAATATTGCAGCCTTAGATAGGAATGAGCTTCTATTGGCGAAGTGTGAACTGTGAAGTGATTTGCTGGCTAAAATACTGCTGTTGGAACTTTTATAACCAAAATTTCCATTGTTACTGTGTTTTAAACCAGACTGTACTTTTTCGACTCGTGGGCAAGGTCAAATATATATGTTTGAAAGGAAACTTTTTGACTATTCAATTCATGGGGATATATATGTATACAATGCGAATAATATTCAAAAAGATTAAAAATAATAAATATGTAAAATTATTCTTGAAATGATGATATTTGAATAAAAATTAATAAAATATTTTATAAATTAAAAAATATATTCCATAATATAAAAAATGTAAAAATTTAATTATATTGTATACAATATTATTTATATAGTATTATCTGTTTTCAATAAAGGAGTGCCTTGTGTGTTCAAAATGCTTTGCATTCTTCTTGACTTCTTCGTTGATTAATGCAGCTCATTTATTCCATTTCTAATTATATTTTAAAATCAAGATCGAGTAAAGTTATACATAGAGAAGGTTAGTTTGACCAAGCTCATCCCCAATAAACTTCCAAAGAATTAATGCGATTTTGCGCTAACAGTAGGAGGTGTTATCAATATCATATGCCAGAAGAATCATCTTCGGGAAAAAAAAAATAAAAATAAACTGGTTTAATAAACAGTACTGGAAGCTGCCTTAGCTGCGTGCTACTATTTGAGTTGAAAACTTGAAATGTCTCTTGTGGAGTCCATTGGACAAATAGGCTAGTTAGCATTGTGTGAATTATCAGGTCCCACTAAAAGATGGAACATGGATCTATTTTTTTGCTTGGGTGAAAAGGAAATGCGTTAAAAAACTTTGGCTGGACCCAAAAAAAAAAAAAATTGGGTTTAATTTTAATTTCGTCTCGAGGAAAAGATTTTTTTTTTTTGGGTTCATGTTTAATAAGTTTCTTTTCTAGTCTATATTAACGTGTTCATTTTAAAATTATCAATATTTTCATTAAAATTATGATCTCATCTCATCATATACTTCTGCGTATTTTTAGTTTAAGAATTTAGATTATTTAAATTAATTTCTTTTGAAACAATGTGTTGTTCAGGTGTCCTGATTAAATAGTTCTGAGAAAGTGGTTTCCAGAAGAAAAAGATTGTGTGGCAGATATGATCCGGTGAATATACAGAACAACCCATGGGAAACCAAATTTTAAGGAGAATTATATTAGTTGAAGAAAGAGTTGCTACTAGCAGAATAGATATAACATACATTCAAAGACCCACTGAAGGTCATATTACAGGATTCTGTCTCAGTTTAAACAAAAAGGATATGTGGTTTATTTCAATAAGACTATGAATGAACAAATTGTATGAGTTTCCAAGGCATTGTATTTTGGTTGAAGAAATGATATTGTTTATGTGAATCCAATATGCTTAATATCACCACTATGACCACAATCTAGCGAGGATATAGCTCAGTAATTGAATCCTCATTTACCGATTCGTGAGCTGATTTACTTGTGGAATCACTTGACCTTGCTGCCCTTGAATTATACTCCAATGACTGTATGTCTGAAAGGCTTCTAGTTCTACTATCCATAAAAATGCAGGTTCTGAAGGTACCGGGAGAGTGAGGGAATAGCTATTAAGCATGAGTACAACAGCAGCCATGGTTGGTCTGTCAGCTAAATTTTCTTGAACACAGAGTAACCCAATATGGATGCATCTCATTATTTCATTTCGTGAACCGTGGTTTAATGTGGGATCTACAATATCTATAGCTGTCCCTCCCTCCATTTTCTCCATGCCTGCAAGAATTTGCTCAATTACAGATACCATTAGTTCCCAAAATTCCACTTCTACGGTGATGTAGACTAACACATAATCTAGTCCCATACTTCTAACAACAAGGAGATATAAGGAAGAGAAGGATGACTTACAAAGCTCAGCAGATCCTCTACATTCTCCCCATGACGAATGCCACTGTTTTTTGGCCACTTACAATCTCAAGAACTAGTACACCAAAACTAAAGACATCTGATTTCACTGAAAACTGTCCATGCATTGCATACTCAGGTGCCATGTATCCACTACATCATAATATGGGCAAGCTTAATTAGACATAAATGTTAATTAATCTTAAACTTAACAATTGCAATCTTGAAAATTTTCCCCTCTATTTCATATGCTAAGACCAAAGATATTAATAACAAGTTCGGCATACTCTAATACTTACTAGGTTCCAACAATTCTATTTGTATTTCCTTGAGTTTGATCCATAACAAACAGTCTTGCCATGCCAAAATCTGATATTTTAGGATTCATCTCTTCATCTAAGAGAATGTTGCTTGCTTTGAGATCACGATGAATAATTCGCAGTCGAGAATCCTCATGAAGGTAAAGAAGGCCTCGTGCAATGCCTCCAATGATTTTTGTAGCGCTTTTCCCAATCCAATTGTGCTTGCTTAGTTAGATCTACATATACACCCAAGCCATATGAATTTTAAAATTGTTTGTAAAAGTGTTAGTCTTGCAAAGAACTGAAGTAATAGAGGTAGAGAGTCCAATTAAGTAATATTCAAACGAACCAAATATGAAGTAATCAAGGCTTTTATTAGGAACAAATTCATAGACAAGTAGCCTTTCTCTTCCTTCCAAACAGAAACCAAGTAGCCTAACTAAATTTCGATGCTGAAGCTTGGCCACCAAAAGCACTTCATTCTTAAATTCCATCTCCTTGGCCAGAAATTCCTTGATAACCTTTTGACAGCAATCATTTGTCCATTGGAGAGCCTACCCTGAAAGTATATCATAATCAGGTATAAATTCTCAACCAAGTCACTGTCTATTCCATGTTCTGACAAAGAGATGAATATTTATTTGAATGAAACAGAGTTATCTTACCCTATAAACAGCTCCAAATCCGCCTTGTCCAAGTTTATTAGAATTAGAGAAGTCACTTGTAGCAACTCGTATGGTGTCAAAGTTGAATTGCAATGATTCTGTAGTTTTAATTTGATCATCATCATCATCTTCTATTTCACCTGGAGAACCGGTTTAAACTAGTGAGTTTTTAAATGTGATACGAGAGCAACATTGCATTAATTCAATGCAATCAATAGAAAACATTTGACATAAATTTCTTTATGTAATACCATAACATGATGGCTGCTGGCTTCCCCCACCCCCCTTTTTTCTTTTTCCTTCTTCCTAGTAGTGATTGAGTTACTCATATCGTACTTTAAATTATAGAAATAATTTCATATTCTATCTGCTTAATTGAATTTATCAAGTATTATCGAAGAGAAGGAATTATTCAAAATTATATGATGATAAGTAGACTTTTGTGCCTTTAAATTTCATTGCAAAAATGGAGTCCCAAGTGTAATATAACAGTCACATTAAATAAATACTTAGACTTACTTTCAAAAATTTTCCTTGGCTTTCTCCTTCTTAAACAGATGCAGATAACAACGAGAACAATAACAACAACAACAGGTACAACTATGGCGATGGCAGTTCGTGATGTGTTGCTCTTTCCTGCGAAAACCAGAATCTTCGGTAAGACATTTCATGGTTTAAGGATAATGAAATAGGTCTAATAACTAAAGACAGAGAAAAGGCCAACATAAGCATGATTATTGAAATTTTGTTACATCCCGTAAGAAAAGTTTTAGCACACAATACTTATTTTTTCCTCCATTGGATGAATAAGGAGAACAAAATCCCATCAAGAAGAAAACATTCAAAGTTCAGCAATTAATGTGAAAAGCGGATCATGAAGTAAATTTCAAGGTTGAGTTTGAGTGGCTCCGTTGTAATTATTAGGCTACAAGCAATTAAGCATAATGTGACGTTTACCTTCTGAGGAGGTGTTATTGGTGGACGGTGGAGGTGGTGGTGATAGCAGCAGCGATGGTGGTGGTGCATTTGCTGCAGGTTCATAGAAGCGGTAGTTTTCATATCTAATATTACAACTGGGTCCAATAACCCTACCACCTATCTTGTCTTCACAACAATTTGGGACTTGTGAGATAGCCCTAACCAAGCAGTCATTGCAGTCTAACCCAGGCAAATCAGGCGTGCACTGCACAAGACCATATATGGTTTGAAAATTTGGACCAGTTACATTGTCTGCAGCATACTTACGACGAGAGTCACCTGCTGAGGCTGTGCTTCTCAGCGTATCTAGCAAGTTCCGGAGCACTTGGTTGAACTGATCTGCCTCTGTTGCATTGTTCAAGTTCCACATATAAAACGAAGGTGAACCTTCCATGATGCCAAATATTGAGCGGTTAGAGTAGCGCAACATGCAATTGTCATACCACCCAATTGCCTCTTTCTGGTTTGGACAAAGCTGTGTGAGAAGGACTCTGGAATCGTTGAGACAACTGCGGACAGTCTTCTGGCTTAACATCTCCTCTGCACAGCCCAATGGCGTTTACTTTATCAATGTTTTGGCCATATGAGAAATTGTAGAAACCATAGTTAATTTCTGTGTTGGAAGAGAGATTGGACAGAAGGGAGTTGAGATTAGCGTGATAGGTGCTATTGGCTGTGTAGTTGCCTTTGTCTCCACAGAAGTGGTATAGGAAACCTGGTTGGGCGCTGGCTTTAGATGTGATTATGACAAACACACAACAAAGAAAGGAAAGCAGCGAGAAAGGAACAACAAACATTATGCTTGTGCTCTCTCTGGGAATAAGAATTAACAAACGGAAGATTGAAGCTTGAGCTTCTATCGGCGAAGGGTGAAGTGATTGGCTGACTAAAATTTGTGCTGTTTGTTACTTTAATAACCAAAGTTTCTTTGGTAGATCAAACTCTCTTACTATTCAATTCGGGGTAAAAGTCCATTATACAAGTCTTTTTTGAAACCCAGAAACACGCCTTCTTGATTGAGACCGAAGTGGGCGAGGACAACAGTTTTCCTGAAAGAGACATTTGTTGAAGTGTGTGAATATCCTCCTAAATTATTGACTGTCAAATGTGCAATAAGAAATATAGAATCGTCTATGGGAGTTGGATTAATTAATTGGATGTTGATGCAACTATCTAAATTATTGACTGTCAAACGTGCAATAAGGAAGATTAAGAGAGTCGTCTATGAGAGTTAGATTAATTAATTGGATGTTGATGATGAAACTATCTTGAATTTAATTTTTATTGAAAATCTCTGATTGATAGACATTTATTTAACTACTGTGCATCTGTCTTGGTTATTTGACAAACTATTTATCTCTTTTAATTTTTGTATTTGACAAAAACAAAAAAGGAAGATTATAAGGTAGTTGGATACCGAATCATCATTTACGGGGCAAGATTTGAAGAGACGAGAGAAACTTGCCATTTTTATATTGTAGAACAGTAGAAGCCTCTTTAGTTTACACAGTTGAACTTGGCATTTTTATTTTTAAGATTTTAAATTATTTATTAAACAGGCGAACACTTCCCTGAAAATTAGGAAATATTGGCATGATGAAAATTATGCAGGAAGAAAAAAACCTTATTTTCTCTTCTACGTTGAATTTTGAAAAGTGCTAATGCCAACGGTACACGTTATTACGTTAGATGGTTAGAGGCAGTTGATGCTATAGTATGTTTGGTTTAACTTTTAAAATTTTTAAATTATAATTTATGTAAAAGTTTATGTCTTATAACTTTTATCAAAATTTTTGAAATTTTAAAATTTCATCCAAACATATTATATTGACTTAGTCATTTCACAAATATTTGGGAACGGGTGTATGAAGTTGGAGATTTTTTATTTTTATCCCAACAACTATTTTGCCATTCAAGCCTTGAACATTAGAGATTCTTAGTTAGTTACTCTCTGGTGTAAGAGAACACCGAGGGTCCAAAAGCATGCTTAGTGTTTTTGTTTGGATAAAATCTGTCTGTATTTAAATTTTTGTGTTCAATTGTATTTTATTTAAAAATTTTTCCGTGAAGTTCATTCAAATTCAATCCACTAATTAACTGAACACCCACACAGAATATCCAGACCTAAACATGTTTTATCTGAATTGGGGCAATATATGGCTTATTTTAAGACTCGAGAGTATCTTTTTGCTAGATTTATGGTATACAAATTTAATTATTTGTTAATATGATACTTATGTTTCATAAATTCCTTTTTATTCTGATCAAGTTTCTTATTTTTTTAATTACTTGCACAAAAAATGAAAGACCATAATAAAAATAAAGAATAAAAAAGTAAAGTAATTTAATTGTATAAACTTTTAATGTGTTAAAAGTAATAAATTAATTGAAAAGAAATCAACATTAAAGCAACTAACTTATTCTCAATTATGTTGATGACTTAAAAATTAAAAATATATGTCAGCATTAGATTTATCTAAAAATTAAGGATAATTTGATTTGTAATCTCTTCTAATACATAATAAATTAAAATAAAATAAATAATTTTCTAAATGATTGAGGAAAATTTAACAATTCCAATATTGAAAAATGATTTTCAAATATTAATATTATTTTTTTATCTGTTCCCCCATTGATTAAAATTTGTAGATCTATCACTATCAGTTAAAACCATATATCGTAAATAAGGAGAAGTTTCTAGATTGCCCTGCCCTTCCAAAATAAGAGAAAAGTCCTGCCAACGTGAAAATTAATTATGTTATCTCATTTGAGAGATACCTTATGTAACTTTTATTCTATGCCATCTTTGAAAAGTTCAAGGGAATATTTCAATTGAAAATAGATTTTAAGAAATTGAGTTATGTCACAAAGAGAAAGAGAGTAATGCTATCAACAATCACATATGCATAAAGTCTCATATATCTTCCTTTTTTGGTAGATCATATATCTTCCTTTGACATAACTTATTGTAGCCATTACTTGAACCAAAGTAACCTTAATTTCGTTTAATGGAAGACAACCTTTTAAAATGGCGCTTGATTGAGACCGAACTGGTTGAGGACAAAACCGGCGGAAAGTTGGCACTCAATGCAAACATTGATTTCTTGGTCAAATTGCCAATTTAATTCGATAAATTCTTAGTATTTTATTCAAAGAAACATCTAGGAACCTGCACCACTAAGAAGTTATCTCAAATTCAGAAATATAAATATACATATATTTTTTTTATCAATTAGGAGTATCCTGGATTATGAGTGATAATAGTATGATTCTCATTATAAAATATGAGACTCATGAATTGAATCACATGTAGTTTTTATGCCTTGCGAAATAACTCATTTCTGTTATGTTAACATACTGAATATGTCAGCTTCCAACATAACCATTTATGAGATAATACTTCAATTTTTATGGTTTCATCAAATTAAATGTATAAAAAATTTTATTCAATAATAAGAGAGAGATTACTGTAATCCAAAATTGGCGAGCCTCTCCCTCACCTTTGCTTCATGGGTGATCCGAAACCCTTACCCATCAATTCAACCTTATTTTCGGTCCTACCTACTGTTAGGATAGTAATAATCCACGTTATAGTTGATCAAAATTTAGGAAAACGTCCTTTCTTATGCGTTGGACAAAAGCAGAAGTTAATTTTCCATCTCATTGAGAAATGATAACTTATGACAAGGACATATTATGACAGTTTCAAATATTTTTGTATTATCAATCAAAATCAAACACTCAAATTTTCATAAATAAATGAAAATGTTCATTGTGGATATATCTTCTTGTTTCATTTCATGAACCATTATCTAATGTGGGATCTATAATATAACTGAGGCTGTCCCCTCCCTTCAGATTTTCTTTGACTGCAAGTTCTCGCTCAACTGCAGAAAATATTGGTCCACAATATTGTTTACTTCAAGAATTTCGTGTGGACTCGTTATAACGAAGTCTCTAATGCATGCTATACTTCAAAAAGCAAGGAAGATAGGCCATGAGGGGAAAAAAAAAAGAAGGAAACTTACAAAGCTTAATTGATACTCTAAATTGTCCTTATGACACGTTGTGACAACTGGTACACCAAAACTATAGATTTTTTACCACTGAAATTGTCCATTCATTGTCACTGTTCACAATGAATAAAACACTTAAACTTATTAATGAAATTAAAGAAGGCCTCGTAATCAAGGAGTGGGTCAAGTGATAATTAGTAAATAGCTGGATTTATAACTTGATAGTTGCAAATTTGATTTCTATCTTGATCCGTGTTTACTGATTCTAGGAGACTTAAAGTATGAGATGCCTTTTCCTTTGCTTAAATTTTTCTATAAAAAAAAAAGAAATTAAAGAAGGCCTCTAGCAATAAAAGTCGATGAAGACTGGTTTTCGTTATTTCCATGTATTGTGGGCATGGCAGTGCCAGTCCGTGTATATTACATTTTCTAAGTCAAAGTTGGTGAAGGTCCAACTTTCAAAATTTTCTTTTTACCTTTTTAAAATTTTTTCATATAATTTTATATTTGACTCTTTTGAAAAAAAAATAAAATTAATCTTAACTACACATAATAAAATTATTGACTGTCCCTGTTATTGATATTCAGGCATATAATTGATGTGAAAAAAGATCATAAAGTCAACATCGGGTTCAGTTTAAGCTGATCAATTTTAATTATTACATTTTATAAGCAATTAAGCAGCATTTGACACCCTACGAAAAAGAAGTGTTTATTAAAATAGCTGAAAGAAAATGATTAATGTGACTTATATTTCGGAATGTGCGATTAATTAATAATTTAATACTAATGATACATGAAACTCTTTCTTATGTATAGATAAAATTAATTTGTAAAATGTTAATAAAAACTGGTAGCAGCTAGTAGTAGCTGCCTTTATTAAGCTCAAAATATCTTGTGCGCATAACTAATGCAATCGTTTTTTAAATTATTTTTATAGTGTCATTGGTGGACATAGGAGGTGGTGGCTAGAGAAGCGGTGATGGCGGTGGTGCATCTGTTGGCTGAAACTTGGCTGGGGATTGCCTTGAGAGTTGAGATATGATTATGACAAGGAAACAACAAAGAAACGAATTACCTGCAGCCTACAAGAAACAACCACCATTGATTATAATTGTCATCTCTCTGAGTAAGAAGTAACAAACGGAAGATTGAAGCTTTTGTTAGACATGTATTTATATAAATACTCAAATTAATATTTGATATGTGTAATCAATTACTTAGTTAGATGCATGCATTTATAACATAACTTAAAAAATTTTTCACATGCCAAATGTTAATTTATGTATCTATATAAACATATGCTTAATTAACAAAAAACTTTTCGTGTTATATACTATGACATTTGTAACCGTATATCACAGCATAAATTGTCAATTACTTTAAGTAATATTAAATTTTTAGACTAAATTATCATTTTTGTCTTTTCAAAATTCACTTGATATCAATTTAGTCTTTCAACGATATATGACATCAAATCAATCTTCTCAAATTTTAAAATGACATTAAAATGATTATTCAAAGATATGTGACATCAAATTAGTCCTTTAAAGATTTAAGGTAACATTAAAATAGTCCTGTCATATATCTTTAAAATATTTTGCTTTTTAAGTGGAGACGGTTGATCATTTGATTTTGGTATGAATTTCTCAAATCCTCCAATATGGATTGAGAATGGAATTCTCGAAAAACTTGTAATTTAAAATTTGGGTATATAATTCAAATTGTTTGAATTTAATCTCATCGTCCATGGAAAGATGTATATCATTGCTGGCAAAACATTTCCAAGAGGTTTGAAGCCTCATCAAGCCCTCCATGTCCAAAAGTCACCATGAACCAGAGCCAACGCTGCTGACATCGCACGAGTCCCCATCCACCGTTTGCTCCAATAACAAAGTCACCCACCCCACAACAGGCATTGCAACATCTTTGACAAATACTAGTTCGGGAAGAAGTTGGGGCGCAGCGAATTCAGCATCACCCACCGATGCGTGGGCCTCCAGACTAAGAACGAAATATGAGGGTAGAAAGGATTTTGGTGATGTGTTTCTTTATAGACCGTAGATGGAAGTAAAATAAATTAATGAATGAGTTGGATAATTATTCACTCAAGGGTTATGAATGGATTGAATTTTTTAAGTAAATTTTTAGTAATTCTTTAATGAATTAATGGTTTATTTTTAATTTGACCCATCTATTATAATCCAATCTAAAATCCATCTAAACCATCTATTTCGTTACCCTTAATATGAATGAGCTTTGTGCTCTTGGTACTTTTATAAACCAAAATTTCTTTGTCTCCGTGTTTGAAACGAAACTCTCTTATTTTACCTGTTCAATACACGGGAAAGGTCATAATAAATGTTTGAAAATTTAGTTTCAAAAATTACCTCATTTTGAAAATAGCAGTGCCTTGTGTATTCTTAGTGCTTTGATTTCTTCTTCCTTGACCAATGTAGCTTTTTTAAAAATATATATATATATAGAAAATATTTGTCATACATACCAAACTGGTATGACTTCCTGAAAATGAGAAACAAGGGCATGATGAGAATTACACAGGATAAAAAACTCATATACTCTTCTGCGTTGGATTTTCAAAAGTGTAAAAGTACTTCCGGTACATGTAATTCAGGTGCAGCTGGTGATATAAAAAAAATGTTTGTTGCACGCTAATAATTTACACCTATCCTCATATCATTTTAATTGAGGAAAAAATAAAGAAAGTGTATTGGAATATGCATTTTTTTTAATTTTATTATTAAAAGAGGAAGTGATGTAAAATTGGTGTAATGAAAATAGTATACAAATAATATTGTTATAGTGATATTGATAATTGGTTAATAGAGAAATGATGATTGCATTACATTTTAACCTTACATGCTTTACATATTTGACATTAATTTAATTATTAAATTCAATAACTTATATTAGGTATAATTAATCACTTATATACATTATAAATTTTTTGTTACAATCCTATTTAAGCTTGTAATTATATATAAATATATTATTAATTCGTTATATTTGTTTGATAGTTGGTTAACCAACTATTCCCTACAACCTCACCAAATTATTAATTGTGTGTGATTAAGTAATTAAATTCATTTAATAGTTGATTAATCTCGAATGTGAGACAAATTTTACGTGCAACTATCATTAACTGAGTTGATATTGGATCTTGTTTATGCTGATAAATTTTGCATAGAACAGTTAGTATTGTGCGAATTATTAAGTATTAACTCACAATAAAAAAATAATGGAACATATTTTTTTCGATTTTATAATACTTAGTTTGGTGGGTGAAAGTTAAGAAATGGGTTAAACGAGGACCAAGCAAGGTCAATGGACCACCCTCCAAGCTCACGATGCTAAGCAATTTTTTTATTGCATTGTGTGGAAATGTGGAAATGCATGGCGCCCTGACACGACTTCTGTGTAATATACAATGCTCGTTTTACACCTGTGAGGTAAATAATATTATTGGGTTATGCCAAAAACAAAGTTTTTCTTTTTACTTGAACCTGACTACATATATGTTAGAATCGTATATGATTGTAAGGAGGATTTTCTAGATTACCCCGTCTCTCCAAATAAAGAGAACAAAAGTCTTGTCATTTACTTAAAAGAATTTATTATAAAATAATGAAAAAAGATAAATTTTCATATTATTTTTTTTAAAAATATTAATATGTAAAAAATATTGAAAAATATATATATTTCAACAATAGTGCAAATACTCACCGAACGAATAATATAATTCTCGTTTCCTCCCCACCCATCCCTTCCTGGCAATGATAATCCTCACATATCTTTACACGTGAAAATTTTTACCATCCGTAGCCACTGTGGCTCCTCCAAAAATCTTCCTGTCCTTGATGTTGGTGACAGGTTCATGCATTCGTAAATTTTAAGTCCATGTTTAAGAGAGATTATTTTTTAAAAAAATTATTTTTTTAATTTTTTTAAAAAAATTTTAATTATAAATTATTTTAATTAAAAAATAAATTAATCCAAAAATACTTACATTCAAGTACAAGTACTGGTTTTGGCACTACGTGTATTATTGCAGTCCACGCATTATATTTTCCAAGTCAACGTTGGTCATATTCCATACTATTTAATTTATAATGTCCAAACCAATAGCAACCTCTTTCGGCTTTCTGGGAGGTACATAAAGCAGACTATTCATGGGAATTAGATTCATATATAATGATAGTATTTAAGATTTGTGCAAAATTTTTAGAGCACATATAATAAGGATTTAATTTGATAGCAATTGTGAGTATAAAATAAATTTATATCATAATGAAATCGTGTATTAATATATTATTAAAAAATTTAATTATAATAAAAATTAAATAAAAAATTAAATTCTTTCAATGATATACAGCAAATAATTAAATAGTTATGTAAAAATATTTTATATTATTAACAATTAAAAATTAAACTTTATTGACAAATGCAATCAATATTTGACCCCTTGTGAGAGACAGTGCTAATAGGACACGTTGTGGGCATGTAATTTAACATATTAAGTCCTCAAATGAAGCCAATTTCATCATAAATACATCTAGCGAGGAAATAGATCCGTAATTGGAGCCTTACTTGTTGATCCTTGAACAGATTGGCTTCCTGAATCACTTGACCTCGTCGCCTCTGAATAATGCTCACTTGACGGGATAGCCATTAAACTTTTACTGCGCATGAAAAATGCAGGTTCTGATGGCTCAGGAAGAGGGAAAGAGTGGCTGCTCAGCATCAGTGCTACGTAAGCCATTGTTGGTCTGTCACCATATCTTCTTGAACACAGAGTAACCCAATGTGGATGCACCCCTTTATTTCATTCCTTGAATCATGATTTAATGTGGGATCTATGATATTTGAGGTTGTCCCTCCCCTCCAATTTCTCCATGCCTGCAATAATTTGTTCAATTGAAAAGTAAAAATCTACATTTACAGTAAAAATTTTCAACTGAAGAAATTTCATGTGGAAAACTAATAATCTTTTAGTGCCGTACTTAGAGAAGAAAAAAAAGGAAGATTAATTAATGGTGAAAAATGTGACACACTTACAAAGCTCAGTAGATCTTCTACATTCTCCCCATCGTGAATTTCACTGTTTTGCGGGCCGCATGCAATTTCTAGAATTATTACACCAAAACTAAAAACATCCTACTTTATTGAGAAATGTCCATGCTTAACGTACTCTGGCGCCATATATCCACTGCTAGTCATCACAATCAAGTGCAATTATATATATATAGTGTTATTTCATCTTTCAAGATCATCTTTATATTTCACCTTTGCTTTTGTTGGTAATTAAGGACAAGGATTAATTAGAATATATAATATTAGCTCAAGCACATTATTGTCATACTTACTAGGTCCCGACAATAGTACTTGTATTCCCTTGAGTTTGATTGACAATAAACAATCTTGTCATGCCAAAATTTGATATTTTTAGGTTTAACTCTTTATCTAATAGAATGTTGCTTGTTTTAAGATCACGATGAATAATTTGCAATCGAGAATCCTTGTGAAAGTAAAGAAGACCACGGGCAATGCCTCCTATGATTTTGTAACGTCTTTCCCAATCCAAGAGTGCACGCTTGCTTGGATCTACATACCCTAGCCATCATATGATATAATCTTTCAAAATTTAATAAAATGTTCAAAATATCTATTTATTTTGTCATGGATAAGTAAAGGTAAATTCCAATAAAAGATTTTTACTTACCAAATATGATATAATCAAGGCTTTTATTGGGAACAAACTCATATATCAGTAGCCTTTCTCTTCTTTTCAAACAGAACCAAGTAACCTAACTAAGTTTCGGTGTTGAAGCTTTGCCGTTAACAACACTTCGTTCTTAAATTCTATTTCTCCTTGGCCAGAATTCTCAGACAACCTCTTGATAGCAACCTCTTGTCCATTAGAGAGCTTACCCTGAAAACAATTCAAAAGTTTAGTGTATGTAGTTCTTGGAAAATTATCACGATGTACTATATTTTGATAAAAGGATATAAATATTGTACCTTATAAACAGTTCCAAATCAACCTTGTCCAAGTTTATTTGCATCAGAAAAGTCATTTGCAGCAAATCTTATGGTCTCAAACCCAAATTGCAACAACTCATCAGTAGTTTTAATTTCATTACCTGTGTTAGCTTCATCTTCAGCATCACCTGGTGCATGAGTTTTAACAATTGAGTTCTAGAAATAAATTTAGGGTTTATTTTTACAAGTATTTCAGTTAAGTAATGTTATTTATGCATATAACGTTATAATATGAAGAATATTTAGAAACATGTTACCAGATCCTACTTTCAGTCAATTTTCAAGATCTCAAATTATTAGCCAATTAGTGAAAATGAACTGAAAGTAGCTTATATATATGATGAGTAATTTAAATTCATTAAAACCACTTTGAGTTTGTGTTGCCCCCTATGTGAAACACAGTTATACGATATATACATATCTATTTTAAGCAATACATCTAAATATGAACCTTTAATTACAGTAAAAGAACAGCAATTAGTACAACTGAAATAAAATTGTTTTATTTTTTTAAATTGAGGATATAATTCGTATGTGTCAATACCAAATAGAAGATAATTACTGCTTGAATTACGATTTCTCTGTTTTTCTGGTAGTAATTGATATACAAATTTATACATCTTGTTTGAATTATTGAAATGACCTAATGTTCTATATATTATTCTTTTAAAATTGACTGTTAAAATTATTTGATCAAAATATCATACCCTAAATCAGTATAGACTAGAGAGATTTTCATTTTATTGACTCAAGTTGACTTTTCCCATTTCAATAATTCATTGCAACGGTGTAGATGTAACTTCACATATAATTAACAAAAATGTTGTTCTTAATTACACATCTACCTCCTACACGCATGTTGAATAGTAATAAAAAGAAAAGAGAAAAAAATTTAATTTTTTTAATTTTATCTTTTTGTTTCTTTCTTCATTTTTAACCTAAAAGATAAGTATACTAGAAAAGTATAAGAATGGAGAGAAGAAATAAGGTAGTTAAATTAACAAATCACAAGAAGACTAACGCTGACTTACTTTCAATAGATTTCCTTGGTTTTCTCACCCTTGAGTAAATGTAGATAAGGATGAGTAGTACAACAAATGGTAACAACAGGAAGAATTATGGCAACAAGAGTTCGGGATTTGTTGCTCTTTCCTGGAAGTGCAAAAACCGGAAATCCGAGCTGATTAGGAATAATAAGATATATTCTGACAAGTCTAACCAGCTAATATAGAGAAAGAACACAAGTTCCGAAAGTTCGAAACATAAACATCATGCAATTATTATCAGATCGAAAAGAGAGAACCTCACGAAGAAGAAAATACTGATTTTTCAGTTTAATATAATTCATCCATGGCTTGAGTTGGAGTTGGTATATTGCTTGTGGCTTCTAAACTTTATATTAACTATGAGCATAACGTGACATGTACCTTCTCCAGAAGTGGCATTGACAGATGCCGGAGGAGGAGAAGCTGCTTGCGGAGGCGATGCTTCTGGCTGTGGTGCATCGGCTACGGGCTCAAAGCATTATTGATATTTTCACCAGGCCATTTTTGCTGATTAGATGCAATTGCATCCAGATATTTTGATAGTAATAGAGGATATGGCCGTTGGCCATATTAACAATCATGGCTGGTGCAAATAAACCCCCGAAAAGAAGAGGGAAAAGGGGACTGAGATGTGGCTATGGACCCGAAACATCACAAAAAGCAACCAAGTTGTCTAAAATCAATCTTCTTTTGATCAACTAAGCTCGAGGTTGACTTTGAAAACTACTCAAATTCATCATAACTCATAATAAGAAGGTTGTTTGAGAGGTGGCTGAGGGCAAACCGTGTAGGACCGAGCAGTAATTTCCAGTTGCCATGAACCAAGAGCAAATTACGACCATATCAAGGGGGGAACTTATCATTTATTTTATGGTTTTGTCGTTAAACATGTTGTGTCTTGGAGGCTTGGAGCCAATTGTAGATCATTAAGATATCTTCAATCTGACGAAGAAATGTTGTAGAATATTGCTATTCGCCTATTCTTGTATGATTTGTTATAATCTAAACACATTTTAATTTCTAGACGATATAGCTAGTTGTAAGATAATATCAAGTGTCCATGGAAAGTGATTGAGCGGAGTTGGTAAAGATTCAGAGTTCTTAAGGCCGTTGATAAAAGAAGCTCAAGAAGCGAATTGAGTTGAGCCCTAAATCAAAATGCTCAAAGCTAGAAAATTTGAAACTTTCTCTTAAAATATGCGTCACAATGAAAATGTGACAACCAGAACCACTTGATAACTATTGGGTTAAGAATATTGAACTGAAAAGCACACGCTTTAATCAACAGAGCAAGCACAACATAGAAGAACACAGCACAGGGCGAAACAGAGTATTTTATGAAAAAGTTTTTATGCATTAACTGGAACCAAAACAAGTTACAAGTCTTAGGACTCTGTGCAAATAGAACGAAGCTAAAACAGAAAATACCCGAACTAGTAATGCAACGAAACAGTGAGTGAAAGAGTTAAGGGAGAAGAGGTGGTAGAGAGAATTTTTGTACCAGTTAGGTTAATATTGAAACCTACATCCAGTTCCTAGTCCCCTATTGGATTTTGTAGTACAAAAGTGTTATTCTTACACCTTAATCCCACACCTCCTCCTATGCATCTATCCTGAATAATAATAAAGATAAAAGAGAAATTTAATTTAATTTCATTTTTTCCTTTTTTTCTCTCTTTCTTTTTACGGTAAAAGATAAGTATATGGGTAAAGTGTAAGATTGAGGTATAGAAATAACTTAATTGTTTATCCTATACAGCAACTGCGTAGTTTTGATCTATCCTATCCTTTCTAAGCTAGTTACAGAGTTTCCCTTCACGAGCACTAAAAATTAGGGCACCGGTCTTAACATGGACCATACAAGATTACCCTAGTGTCAAAGCTAGATAACTTAAGAGTCTCAAAAAGCTATAGAAAGATGTTGAAAAGCAACTGAAAAATCCGTAGATTATACACTGTGTTTTGCCAATGAAAGCTCTATATGATCCCAAATACAGTGAAATAGATATGAAGATTTTTCATTGATTAGATAATTGTAAAGATATTCAAGACTCAACCCGGCTCGGTGGCTCGGTCTGGGTCTGAGCTAATTAGACCAGATAAGACCCAATTTTAACGAAAAGTTGGCCGGGTCCTCGTCACTTTTCAAGTTGGCCCAACTAGGCCCGAAATTACATAATATTTACTTTTTTAAAATGGCACGCCTCTAGCAGCCCCAGTTCACCGAAGCCAACGTACGGTTTCAAATTTATCCCAACTTCCTTTCTTTTTTATTCTTTTATCTATTTTAGTACTTATCCAATACTGGGTTTTCTTAAATTTGGCATTGGCGTGAGGAGGAGACCTGACTGTTTTGATTTCATTTGGAGAAGTAGGATGGGTTCTAATAATCAAGTTCTGTTATTTTAATTGGAGAATAGGTAGGCTAAGCATGATTATGAGAATCACTGGGAATCCGAGCTGTGTGCCACTAGGCTGCAAGGCAATTGGCATCATCATGATTCGTGCTCAATTCTGATGTTCCGCTAGTTTTAATTTTTTGTTTTGGGGGGGGGGGGGAGGGGTTACAATTGTTCGCAATGATTCCATAGTTAACTAAAATTCTAAAATGCAATGTACTAGGGAAAAAACTGATATTGCCAAGATTTTGTGATTATGTATTTCTGGATGATGACTACTCTATTAATGATCCGCTGGAAACTCAAATCCTTGATTGCAAATCTCTCTCTTATTTATTCATGCATGATGATCTTGGTTGAGTTTTGTCTTCCTGTTCACATGCATTTGGGTTATTGTTTTACAACTATTGTTGTTTGTGGTTAGTCCCTTAAAATTGTTAAATCAATAATTAAACTTATGGTTTGAAGAAACACTAAATATTATTGTAACTGAAAGAAATGAGATTTGTTGCTTTGTTTGTTTAACTTAGATTTCACTGTTGAATTGGGTATAGAGTGCACTACATAGTTATAGTCAAAAGCATTGAAGTAGTTATTGTTTGTCAATATGGACTGGTTCAGCTGTAAGGATCGAAGCACTTCGATTGTAAGGCTTAGCTTTGATTCCTGCGGCCAGCAATGCCCCTTGGTAGGCAATATGTATATACCATGCCTTAGAATAGGGTAGCGTCTCCTACCCTTAACTTTTCTGTACAAAAAAAGTAGTTATTGTTTGAATAGAGCAGAACTCTATGAAGATGAAGTTATAAAAATGAACTAGAATATTTTAGCTTGACATAAAATTCTGTTTGTTGATGCAGTTTTAGGAAAGCTTAAAGATTTCCTAGGAGTGATGTCAGAAGCAAATAAGCAGCTGGAACTTGATGCAAAGGTTAAAGCTTGGTTCTGATTGAAGCCATAATTTTTACTGCTTTGCAACCATTTCCTCCTTTTATTCTTTTTTCTATTTTCTTATATCTTTAATTAAAAAATGTAGGACAATCCCAAGAATTGTGATATTGAAGAGCTAACTGGAAATGAATCTGAAGTTATTGAAATGGTAAATCAGTTTTCTATCTCTCTATTAATCCATCTATCCATCTAACTACTTGTCTACATTTATATTATTGACTTGCAAGTTGAAAATGGTGGATAACGTTGTTGATTTTTGGACTCATTTTATTGCAGGATTTGATGCTTGGGGTTGCTGATCTTCATACACCTGAGGCTGTTGCTGCTGCTGAATCTGCAATTTCCAGTTGTCAGCCTGTGATTCCATCGGATGCTGATGGTAGTGAAACAGATTCAGATGAAAGTAGCTCCGATGACAATGGGGATGATGAAAGCAGTGATGATGGCAGTGACAACGATGGTAAAAAGTCTTCGTCTCTTGTTAAAAGATCTATTTCTGGAAAAGATAATATTCATGACAAACAAAAGGGAACTCATTCAAAAAAACGTCTGAAGATAGTTGAACTCTCATGAGTCCAATGGGGTATGGAGTTGTGAGAATTAGATGCATGAGTAGTTGTATTAACTTGTTATACCATCTTACTGAGATGATTGCAACCAGAATCAAAATGGATTTTTACCTCGTGGGTTGGAATTTACTGTATGATTTTTGCTACGTTGAGAATGTAACAATAGCAGCCCACATCAGTGAGACAGTGCAGTGTGGACTTTTCCAATATATGCTAATGTATTTAGGACCTTATATTAGGGGTATCTGGTGTATTGTAAAATTCTGCATGCCCTCTATAAATATATAGTTTTCAAATTCTATTTGTTGCATACGTACATTTTGCGTGTTCCCCTTGCTAATGTTCTCTCTTTTCGGCTAATGTGGAAGATGTTAAAATACAGAAGAAACAAAGCTCTAATCTTTTCCACAATCTATAACAAATTATAACAAATAAGGAGGAGATTAAGATTAGAACCAAAAAGAAAGCTCTGCAGTGAAGGTACATTCTTGCCTTTTGTTTTCTATGATTAATTTGCTGCTAGTTATCGAAACTTTTCATTAAGTGGATTACAGAATGATGGGGAGACTGTCACTTTCAGCTCCATGGTGCCATTAGAAGATGGTTAAATGACTATTGTCTAATTGTTTATAGATTACAACTGTCTCCTCGACCCGTTGCATCAACGAAAAGTACTATGAATAATTCAAAGCGGATCTTGCTTACAATTTTGCAAAAAGCTGTCCCCCCTAAAATTTGAGGAAGTCAAAGTCGAAGAATGTAAGTAATGTGAAGCAAGTTGATTACTGACAGAGCTCTGAAGTAAGGTTATGGAGGCTAACGCCAGCAGATTGTCAATGAGATACAGATGTTAACGAGTGATCTTTTAACTAGCCAAGCGATTTACCGATAAAACAATGTCAAGGATGATTCTTGTGTAGGAGTCTGGATGGTATTTGTTTGAAAAGATTTAAATCTTCTCCGGATAATGCATTGACAATTAAGTCAAATAGAAAAATTGTGAATGATAGAGTTGTAATTTTCAAGACATAATTCTAGAGCCTGCTACTTGAAGTGGTGAATCCTTTTGCAAATGTTGCCGATGAGAAATCTTGTCATGTGAGCAGTCTGACACAACGTGTTGTTTAATCGAACAGACTAAATTGTTATGAGAAAGTGGTTTTCAGAAGACAGATTGTCTGGCAGTTTTGATCTTGGGTATATATATATACAGAACAAATGCTACAGGAAGCCGAATTTTTGAAAACCAAAAAAAGAAATTATTAGTGAAGAAAAGAACACCCCTAGCTAATAGCATACATTTAAGACCAACTGAAGTCATATTAAGTTCAGTCAGTTTAAAAAACAGATATCTGGTTATATTTAAACAAGACTATGAAATAACAAATTACAAGAGTTCTAGACACTGTTTTTGTTGAAAATTGATATTGTTTATTGAATCAATATGTTATTCACCCTCCGACCAAATCTAAGCCAGCATGTATAGTAATGAAGCCTCATGCCTATTCTTGAGCTATTTACTTGTAAATCGTTTCCCTTGAATTAAACTCGATGACTGCATTTCTGGATCTTCCATTCTACCTCCACAAAAAATGCGTTCTAATTCTGGAGTGAGAGAATAGCTATAAGTATGAGACATTGAAACCTGTGCCTTCAGCAACATTTTCTTAACACAGATAACCCAAAATACGCAAATTATTTCATTCGTGAACCTTGTTAAACGGGATCTACAATATTTTAGCTATCCCCTCCCCAGTTCCCATTGCGCAGAATTTTCGATTGCAGTATTATTATTCACAATTCCATTCTGCATAAGCCTTATTTTATTGCAAGTGCTGTAGGTAATTGGCGCTGCTGAGATGTATTATTCAAAGAGACAACAAGAAACCAGCCACAAGAAAACAGCCATGGTGTTGTAACAAACGAAAGTTGCAGCTTGGAGAAACTATTGCGAAGTGTGAATGTGAAGATTTGCTGGCTAAATACTGCGTGGAACTTTATAACCAAAATTTCCATTGTTACTGTGTTTTAAACCAGATTCCACTTTTTCGACTCGCGGGCAAGGTCAAATATATATGTTTGAAAGGAAACTGTTTGACTATTCAACTCGTGGGACATATATATATACAATGCGAATAATATTAAAAAGGATTAAAAATAATAAATATGTAAAATTATTCTTGAAATGATGATATTTGAACAAAAATTAATAAAATACTTTATAAATTAAAAAATAAATTCCATAATATAAAAAATATAAAAATTTGATTATATTGTATACAATATTATTTATATAGTATTATCTGTTTTTGGTAAAGGAGTGCCTTGTGTGTTCTAAATGCTTAGCGTTGTGACATCTTCGTTGATTAATGTAGCTCATTTATTCCATTTATAATTATATTTTAAAATCAAGATCGAGTAAAGTTATACATAGAGAAGGTTGGTTTGACCAAGCTCATCCCCAGTAAACTTCTAAAGAATTAATGCGATTTTGCGCTAACAGTAGGAGGCGTTATCAATATCATATGCCAGCAGAATCATCTTCGGGAAAAAAAAATTAATCTGGTTTAATAAACAGTACTGGAAGCTGCCTTAGCTGCGTGCTACTATTTGAGTTGAAAACTTGAAATGTTTCTTGTGGAGTCCATTGGACAAATAGGCCAGTTAGCATTGTGTGAATTATCGGCTCCCACTAAAAGATGGAACATGGATCTATTTTTTTTCTTGGGTGAAAAGTAAATGCGTTAAACAAAAAAATGGGCTGGACCAAAAAAAATTGGGTTTAATTTTAATTTCGTCTCGAGGAAAAGATTTTAATAAGTTTCTTTTCTAGCCTATATTAACGTGTTCATTTTAAAATTATCAATATTTTCATTAAAATTATGATCTCATCTCGTCATATACTTCTGCGTATTTTTAGTTTAAGAATTTAGATTATTTAAATTAGTTTCTTTCAAAACAATGTGTTGTTCAGGTGTCCTGATTAAATAGTTCTGAGAAAGTTGTTTCCAGAAGAAAAAGATTGTGTGGCAGATATGATCCGGTGAATATACAGAACAACTACCATGGGGTACCAAATTTTAAGAAGAATTATATTAGTTGAAGAAAGAGTTGCTACTAGCAGAATAGAACTAACATACATTCTAAGACCAACTGAAGGTCATATTACAGGATTCTGTCTCAGTTTAAACAAAAAGGATATGTGGTTTATTTCAATAAGACTATGAATGAACAAATTGTATGAGTTCCAAGGCATTGTATTTTGGTTGAAGAAATGATATTGTTTATGTGAATCCAATATGCTTAATATCACCACTATGACCACAATCTAGCGAGGATATAGCTCAGTAATTGAATCCTCATTTACCGATTCGTGAGCTGATTTACTTGTGGAATCACTTGACCTTGCTGCCCTTGAATTATACTCCAATGACTGTATGTCTGAAAGGCTTCTAGTTCTACTATCCATAAAAAATGCAGGTTCTGAAGGTACCGGGAGAGTGAGGGAATAGCTATTAAGCATGAGTACAACAGCAGCCATGGTTGTCTGTCAGCTAAATTTTCTTGAACACAGAGTAACCCAATATGGATGCATCTCATTATTTCATTTTCGTGAACCGTGGTTTAATGTGGGATCTACAATATCTATAGCTGTCCCCTCCCTCCATTTTCTCCATGCCTGCAAGAATTTGCCTCAATTACAGATACCATTAGTTCTCAAATTCCACTTCTACGGTGATGTAGACTAAACACATAATCTAGTCCCATACTTCTAACAACAAGGAGATATAAGGAAGAGAAGGATGACTTACAAAGCTCAGCAGATGCTCTAGATTCTCCACATGATGAATGCCACCGATTTTTTGGCCACTTACAATCTCAAGAACTAGTCCACCAAAACTAAAGACATCTGATTTTACTGAAAACTGTCCATAAATTGCGTACTCAGGTGCCATATATCCACTACATCATAATATGGGCCAGCTTAATTAGACATAAATGTTACTTTAATTAATCTTAGTTTTAACAATTGCAATCTTGAAAATTTTCCCCTCTATTTCATTTGCTAAGACCAAAGATATTAATAACAAGTTCGGCATATTCTAATACTTACTAGGTTCCAACAATTCTACTTGTATTTCCTTGAGTTTGATCCATAACAAACAGTCTTGCCATACCAAAATCTGATATCTTAGGATTCATCTCTTCATCTAAGAGAATGTTGCTTGCTTTGAGATCACGATGAATAATTCGCAGTTGAGAATCCTCATGAAGGTAAAGAAGGCCTCGTGCAATGCCTTTGATGATTTTGTAGCGCTTTTTCCAATCCAATTGTGCTTGCTTAGTTGGATCTACATATATGCCCAAGCCATATGAATTTTAAAATTGTTTGTAATAAGTCTTAGTCTTGCAACAGAACTGAAGTAATAGAGGTAGAGAGTCCAATTAAGTAAATATTCAAACGAACCAAATATGAAGTAATCAAGGCTTTTATTAGGAACAAATTCATAGACAAGTAGCCTTTCTCTTCCTTCCAAACAGAAACCAAGTAGCCTAGCTAAATTTCGATGCTGAAGCTTGGCCACTAAAAAGCACTTCATTCTTAAATTCCATATCTCCTTGGCCAGAATTCCTTGATAACCTTTTGACAGCTATCATTTGTCCATTGGAGAGCCTACCCTGAAAATATATCATAATCAGGTATAAATTCTCAACCAAGTCACCGTCTATCCATGTTATGACGAAGAAGTGATATTTATTTGAATGAAACAGAGTTATCTTACCCTATAAACAGCTCCAAATCCGCCTTGTCCAAGTTTATTAGAATTCAGAGAAGTCACTTGTAGCAACTCGTATGGTGTCAAAGTTGAATTGCAATGATTCTGTAGTTTTAATTTGATCATCATCATCATCTTCTATTTCACCTGGAGAACCGGTTTAAACTAGTGAGTTTTTAAATGTGATACGAGAGCAACAGTGCATCAATTCAATGCAATCAATAGAAAACATTTGACATAATTTCTTTATATAATACCATAACATGATGGCTGTTGGCTTCTCCCTTTTTTTTTTTTTCCTTCTTCCTAGTAGTGATTGAGTTACTCATATCGTACTTTAAATTATCAAAATAATTTCATATTCTATCTGCTTAATTGATTTATCAAGTATTATTGAAGAGAAGGAATTACTCAAAATTATACGATGATAAGTAGACTTTTGTGCCTTTAAATTTCATTGCAAAAATGGAGTCCTAAGTGTAATATAACAAGTCACATTAAATAAATACTTAGACTTACTTTCAAAAATTTTCCTTGGCTTTCTCCTTCTTAAATAGATGCAGGTAACAACGAGAACAATAACAACAACAACAACAGGTACAACTATGGTGATGGCAGTTCGTGATGTGTTGCTCTTTCCTGCGAAAACCAGAATCTTCGGTAAGACATTTCATGGTTTAAGGATAATGAAATAGGTCTAATAACTAAAGACAGAGAAAAGGCCAACATAAGCATGATTATTGAAATTTTGTTACATCCCAGTAAGAAAAGTTTTAGCACAATACTTATTTTTTTTCCTCCGATTAGATGAATAAGGAGAACAAAACCCCATCAAGAAGAAAACATTCAAAGTTCCGCAATTAATGTGAAAAGCGGATCATGACGTAAATTTCAAGGTTGAGTTTGAGTGGCTCCGCTGTAATTATTAGGCTATAAGCAATTAAGCGTAATGTGACATGTACCTTCTGAGGAGGTGTTAATGGTGGACGGTGGAGGTGGTGGTGATAGCAGCAGAGATGGTGGTGGTGCATTTGCTGTAGGTTCATAGAACGGTAGTTTTCATATCTAATATTACAACTGAGTGCCATAATCCTACCACCTATCTTGTCTTCACACAAATTTGGGATTTGTGAGATAGCCTTATCCAAGCAGTCATTGCAGTCTAACCCACGCAGATCAGGCGTGCACTGCACAAGACCATATATGGTTTGAAAATTTGGACCAGCTATACTGTCTGCAGCATACTTACGACGAGAGTCACCTGCTGAGGCTGTTCTTCTCAGCGTAGCTAGCAAGTTCTGCAGCACTTGGTTGAACTGATCTGCCTCTGTTGCATTGTTCGAGTTACACAAATAAACCCAAGATGGAATTTCCACAATGCCAAATATTGAGCGGTTTGAGTAGCGCAAGATGCAATTGTCATACCGCCCAAATGCCTCTTTCTGGTTTGGACAAAGCTGTGTGAGAAGGACTCTGGAATCGTTGAGGACAACTGCGGCAGTCTTCTGGCTTAACATCTCCTCTGCACAGCCCAATGGCGTATACTTTATCAGTGTTTTGGCCATATGAGAAATTGTAGAAACCATAGTTAATTTCTGTGTTGGAAGAGAGATTGGACAGAAGGGAGTTGAGATTAGCGTGATAGGTGCTATTGGCTGTGTAGTTGCCTTTGTCTTCACAGAAGTAGGACAGGAAACGTGGTTGGGCGCTGGCTTTAGATGTGATTATGACAAACACACAACCAAAGAAAGGAAAGCAGCGAGAAAGGAACAACAAACATTATGCTTGTGCTCTCTCTGGGAATAAGAATTAACAAACGGAAGATTGAAGCTTGAGCTTCTATCGGCGAAGGGTGAAGTGATTGGGCTGACTAAAATTTGTGCTGTTTGTTACTTTAATAACCAAAGTTTCTTTGGTAGATCAAACTCTCTTACTATTCAATTCGTGGTAAAAGTCCTTTATACAAGTCTTTTTTGAAACCCAGAAACACGCCTAGTTGATTGAGACCGAAGTGGGCCAGGACAACAGTTTTCCTGAAAGAGACATTTGTTGAAGTGTGAGAATATCCTCCAAAATTATTGACTGTCAAATGTGTAATGAGGAAGATTAAGAGAGTCGTCTATGAGAGTTGGATTAATTAATTGAATGTTGATGAAACTATCTTGAATTTAATTTTTATTGAAAATCTCTGATTGGTAGACATTTATTAACTACTGTGCATCGTCTTGGTTTATTGACAAACTATTATCTCTTTTAATTTTTGTAACAAAAACAAAAAAGGAAGATTATAAGGTGGTTGGATACCGAATCATCATTTACGGGCAAGATTTGAAGAGACGAGAGAAACTTGCCATTTTTATATTGTAGAACAGTAGAAGCCTCTTTAGTTTACACAGTTGAACTTGGCATTTTATTTTTAAGATTTTAAATTATTTATTAAACAGCGACCACTTCCTGAAAATTAGGAAATATTGGCATGATGAAAATTATGCAGGAAGAAAAAAAACCTCATTTACTCTTCTACGTTGAATTTTGAGAAGTGCTTATACTAACGGGGCACGTTATTACGTTAGATGCTTAGGGGCAGTCGAGACTATAGTATGTTTGGTTTAACTTTTAAAATTTTAAAATTATAATTTATGTAAAATTTTATGTCTTACAACTTTTATCTAAATTTTTGAAATTAATTGAAAATGGATTTTAAGAAATTGTGTTATGTGAAAAAGAGAAAGAAAGTAATGCTATCAACAGTCACATGTCCATAAAATCTCTTATGTCTTCCTTTTTTGGTAGACCATATATCTTCCTTTGACATAACTTATTATAGCCATTACTTGAACCAAAGTAACCTTGATTTCGTTTAATGGAAGACAACCTTTTAAAATGCGCTTGATTGAGACCGAACTGGTTGAGGACAAAACCGGCGGAAAGTTGACACTCAATGCAAACATTGATTTCTTGGTCAAATTGCCAATTTAATTCAATAAATTCTTAGTATTTTATTCAAAGAAACATCCAGGAGCCTGCATCCACTAAGAAGTTATTTCAAATTCGGAAATATAAATATACATATATATTTTTTTATGAATTAGAAATATTCTGGATTATGAGTAATAATAGTATGACTCTAACCATAAAATATGACACACATGAATTGAATCGCATGCAGTTTTTATGCCTTGCTATGTAACTCATTTCTGTTATGTTAACATATTAGATTTGCCAGCTTTCAACGTAACCATTTATGAGATAATACTTCAATTTTTATGGTTTCATCAAATTAAATGTATACAAATTTTTTATTCAATAATAAGAGAGAGATTACTGTAATCCAAAATTGGCGAGCCTCTCCCTCTCCTTTGCTTCATGGGTGATATGAAACTAAGATTCTAAAAACCGAACTAGTCACCGAATTTGCCGAGGTACTGATTTAAGATTCAATAATTTAATCGTGATTCAACAGTAGTTGAACTGAAATATAATTAAATATATATTTATATTTATATATATATTAAATTTTTAATATGTATATTAGTTAATAATTTTATATATATATATATATATATATATATATATATATATATATATATATCACTCATTTACTATTTATATATCTTATTCATAAAAATTTATTTTATTTATTTTTATGTTTTCCATGTCAAAGACTTATTAAATATTAAAATTTTGTTTTTGATAAAATATATTTTATTATAAATCTACTTATTTATATTTAATACGTTAAAATAATTTTGTTTTTTAATTTAATAAAATATTAATGTGTATATATACAATAAATAATATGAACAAAGCAACTAATAAGTAATGATACGAGATAAAATAACTTTATCATTTTCAGAGAAGTGTATGTTCGATCCATCGTTGCAAGATAACCCACCTCTTTCAATTTCAAGATAGAGTTTTTACTAATAAGTTATATTCTAAGAAAGAGTCCTGCGCCTTCTCTCCCTAGCAAATAAAGGAGATTCCTCGAGCATTGATCAATTAGCCTGCACCTAGTTTGAGACATTCCAGCTTTGAAAAATAAATTCATATAGTATATAATAAATAGTGGAAGCAACAAAGTTGACTAGCTTTGCTGGTCTAGTGGTCTGCAACTTGGAGTGCAATGCGAGAACCCGAGTTCAAATCCGGTTCGTTTCTAGTAGGTCCGGTTCGATTTTCAAAACTATGTCTGAAACCTTACCCATCAATTCAACCTTATTTTCGGTCCTACTGTTAGGATAGTAATAATCCACGTTATAGTTGATCAAAATTTAGGAAAAAGTCCTTGCTTATGCGTAGAAAAGCAGAAGTTAATTTTCCATCTCATTGAGAAATGAATAATTATGACAAGGACATATTATGACAGTTTCAAATATTTTTGTATTATCAATCAAATCAAACACTCAAATTTTCATAAATAAATGAAAATGTTCATTGTGGATGTATCTTCCTGTTGTTTCATTTCATGAACCGTTATCTAATGTGGGATCTATAATATAACTGAGGCTGTCCCCTCCCTTCAGATTTTCTTTGACTGCAAGTTTCTCGCTCAAATGCAGAAAATATTAGTTCACAACATTGTTTACTTCAAGAATTTCGTGTGGACTCGTTATAACGAATTCTCTAATGCGTGCTATACTTCAAAAAGCAAGGAAGATAGGCCACGAGGGGAAAAAAAAAAAAGGAAACTTACAAAGCTTAATTGATACTCTAAGTTGTCCTTATGACACGTTGTGACAACTGGTACACCAAAACTAAAGATTTTTTTACCACTGAAATTGTCCATTCCTTGTCACTGTTCACAATGAATAAAACACTTAAACTTATTAATGATATTAAAGAAGGCCTCGTAATCAAGGAGTGGGTCAAGTGATAATTAGTAAATAGCTGGATTTATAACTTGATAGTTGCAAATTTGATTTCTATCTTGATCCGTGTTTACTGATTCTAGGAGACTTAAAGTATGAGATGCCTTTTCATTTTCTAAATTTTTCTATAAAAAAAAAAGAAATTAAAGAAGACCTCTAGCAATAAAAGTCGATGAAGACTGGTTTTCGTTATTTCCGTGTATTGTGGGCATGGCAGTGCCAGTCCGCGTATTACATTTTCTAAGTCAAAGTTGGTGAACGTCAAACTTTCAAAATTTTCTTTTCAACTTTTTAAATTTTTTTTTATATAATTTTATATTTGACTCTTTTGAAAAAAAATAAAATTAATCTTAACTACACAGAATAAAATTATTGACTGTCCCTGTTATTGATATTCAGGCATATAATTGATGTGAAAAAATATCATAAAGTCAACATCGGATTCAGGTTTAAGCTGATCAATTTTAATTATTACATTTTATAAGCAATTAAGCAGCATTTGACACCCTACGAAAAAGAAGTGTTTATTAAAATAGCTGAAAGAAAAATGATTATTGTGACTTATATTTTTGAATGTGCGATTAATTAATAATTTAATACTAATGATACATGCAACTCTTTCTTATGTATAGCTAAAATTAATTTGTAAAATGTTCATAAAAACTGGTAGCAGCTAGTAGTAGCTGCCTTTATTAAGCTCAAAACATCTTGTGCGCATAACTAACGCAATAATTTTTGAAATTATTTTTATAGTGTTATTGGCGGACATAGGAGGTGGTGGCTAGAGAAGCGGTGATAGCGGTGGTGCATCTGTTGGCCGAAACTTGGCTGGGGATTGCCTTGAGAGTTGAGATATGATTATGACAAGGAAAAACAAAAGAAACGAATTACCTGCAGCCTACAAGAAACAACCACCATTGATTATAATTGTCATCTCTCTGATTAAGAAGTAACAAACAGAAGATTGACGCTTTTGTTAGACATGTATTTATATAAATACTCAAATTAATATTTGATATGTGTAATCAATTATTTGGTAAGATGTATGCATTTATAACATAACTTAAAAGATTTTACATATGCCAAATATTAATTTAAGTATCGATACAAAAATATGCTTAATTAACTAAAAAATTTTCATGTCATATACTATGACATTTGCAACCATATATCACAGCATAAATTGTCAATTACTTTAAGTAATATTAAATATTTAGATTAAATTATTATTTTTATTTTTAAAAAATTCACTTGACATTAATTTGGTCTTTCAACGATATGTGATATTAAATTAGTCTTATAAAAATTTAAATTGATATTAAAATAGTCATTTAAAGAGATGTAAAATCAAATTAGTCCTTCAAATATTTGAAGTGACATTAAAATGGACTTGTCATATATCTTTGAAATATTTTGCTCCTTAAGTGGAGATGTTCATCATTTGATTTTGGTATGAATTTCTCAAATCCTCGAATATGGATTGTGAATAGATTCTCGAAAAACTTGTCATTTAAAATTTGGGTATATAATTCAAATTGTTTGAATTTAACCTCATCGTCCATGGAAAGATGTATATATCAATGCAACATTTCCTTGCAAGCCCTCCATGTCCAAAGGTCACCACGAACCAGAGCCAACGCTGCTGACGTCGCACGAGTACCCCACCACCTTTTGCTCGAATAACAAAGTCACCCACCCCACAACAGGCATTGCAACATCTTTGACAAATACTAGTTCGGGAAGAAGTTGGGCCGCAGCGAATTCAGCATCACCCACCGATGCGTGGGCCTCCAGACTAAGACCGAAATATGAGGGTAGAAAGGATTTTGGTGATGTGTGTCTTTATAGACCGTAAATGGAAGTAAAATAAATTAATAGATGAGTTGGATAATTATTTACTCAAGTATTATGAATGGACTGAATTTTTTAAGTAAATTTTTAATAAATCTTTAATGAATTAATAATTTATTTTTAATTTGACCCATCCATTGTAATCTAATCCAAAATCTATCCAAACTATCTATTTTGTTACCCTTAATATGAATGAGCTTTGTGCTCTTGGTACTTTTATAAACCAAAATTTCTTTGTCTCCATGTTTGATACGAAACTCTTTTATTTTACCTATTCAATACACGGGAAAGGTCATAATATATGTTTGAAAATTTAGTTTCAAAAATTACCTCATTTTGAAAATAGCAGTGCCTTCTGTATTCTTAGTGCTTTGATTTCTTCGTACTTGGCCAATGTAGCTTTTTTAAAAAAAACATATATATATATATATATATATATATATATATAGAAAATATTTGTCATACATACTACACTGGTATGGCTTCCTGAAAATGAGAAATAAGGGCATGATGTGAATTACACAGGATAAAAAGCTCATATACTCTTCTGCGTTGGATTTTCAAAAGTGTAAAAGTACTCCCGGTACATGTAATTAGGGTGCAGCTGGTGATATGAAAGAAAATGTTTGTCGCGCGCTAATAATTTACATCTATCCTCGTATCATTTTAATTGAGGAAGAAAATAAAGAAAGTGTATTGGAATATGTGTTTTTTTTTAATTTTATTATTAAAAGAGGAAGTCATGTAAAATTGGTGTAATGAAAATAGTATACAAATAATATTGTTATAGTGATATTGATAATTGGTTTGTAGAGAAATAATGATTGTATTACATTTTAACCTTACATGCTTTACATATTTGACATTAATTTAATTATTAAATTCAATAACTTATATTGGTTATAATTAATCACTTATTTAAATTATAAATTTTTTATTACAGTCCTATTTAAGTTTGGAATTATATATAAATATATTATTAATTCGTTATATTTGTTTGATAGCTGGTTAACCAACTATTCCCTACAACCTCACCAAATAATTAATTGTATGTAATTAAGTAATTAAATTCATTTAATAGTTGATTAGTCTCATATGTGAGACAAATTTCACGTGCAACTATCATTAACTGAGTTGATATTGGATCTTGTTTGTGCTGATAAATTTTGCATAGAACAGTTAGTATTGTGCGAATTATTAAGTATTAACTAACAATAAAAAATTAATGGAACATATATTTTTCGATTTTATAATACTTAGCTTGGGGGGTGAAAATTAAGAAATTGGTTAAACGAGGACCAAGCAAGGTCAGTGGACCACCCTCCAAGCTCATGATGCTAAGCAATTTTTTTATTGCATTGTGTGGAAATGTGGCCGTGAGCCTTCACTTTCGTACAGTACAAGTACTATGCATGGTGGCCACACACTACTGCTGCGTAATATACAATGCTGGTTTTACACCTGTGAGGTAAATAATATTATTGGGTTACGCCAAAAACAAAGTTTTTCTTTTTACTTGAACCTGACTACATATATGTTAGAATCGTATATGATAGTAAGGAGGATTTTCTAGATTCCCCCGTCTCTCCAAATAAAGAGAACAAAAGTCTTGTCATTTACTTAAAAGAATTTATTATAAAATAATTAAAAAAATATAAATTTTCTTATTATTTTTTTAAAAAATTATAATATGTATAAAATATTTAAAAATATATATATATCACCAATAGTGCAAATACTCACAGAACGAATAATATAATTCTCGTTTCCTCCCTAGCCATCCCTTCCTGTCAATGATAATCCTCACATATCTTTATAAGTGAAAATTTTTACCATCCTTAGCCACTGTAGCTCCTCCAAAAATCTTCCTGTCCTTGCAGTTGGTGACAGGTCCATGCATTCGTTAATTTTAAGTGTATGTTTAAGAGAGATTATTTTAAAAAAAAATTAAAATTTTTTAAAAAATTTTAATTATAAATTATTTTAATTAAAAAATAAATTAATTCAAACCTACTTACAATCAGCTACAAGTTCTGGTTTTGGCTTACTACGTGTATTATTGCAGTCCACGCATTATATTTTCCAAGTCAACGTTGGTCATGTTCCACGCTATTTAATTTATAATGTCCAAACCAATAGCAACCTCTTTCGGCTTTCCGGGAGGTAGATAAAGCAGACTATTCATGGGAATTAGATTCATATATAATGATAGTATTTAAGATTTGTGCAAAATTTTTAGAGCACATATAATAAGGATTTAATTTGATAGCAATTGTGATTATAAAATAAATTTATATCATAATGAAATCCTGTATTAATATATTATTAAAAGAATTTAATTATAATAAAAATTAAATAACAAATTAAATTCTTTCAATGATATACAGCAAATAATTAAATAGTTATGTAAAAATATTTTATATTATTAACAATTAAAAATTAAACTTTATTGACAAATGCAATCAATATTTGACCCCTTGTGAGAGACAGTGCTAATAGGCACATTGTGGGCATGTAATATAATATATTAAGTCCTCAAATGAAGCCAATTTCATCACAAATATATCTAGCGAGGAAATAGATCCGTAATTGGAGCCTTACTTGTTGATCCTTGAACAGATTGGCTTCCTGAATCACTTGACCTCGTCGCCTCTGAATAATGCTCACTTGACGGGATAGCCATTAAACTTTTACTGCGCATGAAAAATGCAGGTTCTGAAGGCTCAGGAAGAGGGAAAGAGTGGCTGCTCAGCATCAGTAATACGTAAGCCATTGTTGGTCTGTCAGCCATATCTTCTTGAACACAGAGTAACCCAATGTGGATGCACCTCTTTATTTCATTCATTGAATCATGATTTAATGTGGGATCTATGATATTTGAGGTTGTCCCTCCCCTCCAATTTCTCCATGCCTGCAATAATTTGCTCAATTCAAAAGTAAAAATCTACATTTACAGTAAAAAAATTTTAACTGAAGAAATTTCATGAAGAAAACTAATAATCTTTTACTGCCGTACTTAGAGAAGAAAAAAAAGGAAGATTAATTAATGGTGAAAAATGTGACACACTTACAAAGCTTAGTAGATCTTCTACATTCTCCCCCTTGTGAATTTCAGTGTTTTTCCGGCCGCATACAATTTCTAGAATTATTACACCAAAACTAAAAACATCCGACTTTATTGAGAAATGTCCATGCTTAACGTACTCTGGCGCCATATATCCACTGCAAGTCAATACAATCAAGTGCAATTAGATATATATAGTGTTATTTCATCTTTCAGGATCATCTTCACATTTCACCTTTGTTTTTGTTGCTAATTAAGGACAAGGATTAACTAGAATATATATTATTAGCTCAAGCACGTTATTGTCATACTTACGAGGTCCCAACAATAGTACTTGTATTCCCTTGAGTTTGATTGACAATAAACAATCTTGCCAGGCCAAAACCTGATATTTTTGAGTTTAACTCTTCATCTAATAGAATATTACTTGTTTTAAGATCACGATGAATAACTTGTAATCGAGAATTCTCGTGAAGGTAAAGAAGACCACGGGCAATGCCTCCTATGATTTTGTAACGTCTTTCCCAATCCAAGAGTGCACGCTTGCTTGGATCTACATGCCCAAGCCATCATATGATATAATCTTTCAAAATTTAATAAAATGTTCAAAATATCTATTTATTTTGTCATGGATAAGTAAAGGTAAATTCCAATAAAAGATTTTACTTAACAAATATGATATAATCAAGGCTTTTATTGGGAACAAACTCATATATCAGTAGCCTTTCTCTTCTTTTCAAACAGAAACCAAATAACCTAACTAAGTTTCGGTGTTGAAGCTTTGCCGTTAACAACACTTCGTTCTTAAATTCTGTTTCTCCTTGGCCAGAATTCTCAGACAACCTCTTGATAGCAACCTCTTGTCCATTAGAGAGCTTGCCCTGAAAACAACTCAAAAGTTTAGTGTATGCAGTTCTTGGCAAATTATCACGATTTACTATATTTTGATAAAAGGATATAAATATTGTACCTTATAAACAGTTCCAAATCCACCTTGTCCAAGCTTATTTGCATCAGAAAAGTCATTTGTAGCAAATCTTATGGTCTCAAAGTCAAATTGTAACAGCTCATCAGTAGTTTTAATTTCATTACCAGTGTTAGCTTCATCTTCAGCATCACCTGGGGCATGAGTTTTAACAACTGAGTTCTAGAAATAAATTTAGGGTTTATTTTTACAAGTATTTCAGTTAAGTAATGTTATTTATGCATATAACCTTATAATATGAAGAATATTTAGAAACATCTTACCAGATCCTACTTCCAGTCAATTTTCAAGATCTCAAATTATTAGCTAATTAGTGAAAATGAACTGAAAGTAGCTTATATATATGATGAGTAATTTAAATTCATTAAAACCACTTTGAGTTTGTGTTGCCCACTATGTGAAACACAATTATACGATATATACATATCTATTTTAACAATACATCTAACTATGAACTTTAATTAGAGTAAAAGAACAGCAATTCGTACAACTGAAATAAAATTGTTTTATTTTTTTAAATTGAGGATATAATTCGTATGTGTCAATACCAAATAGAAGATAATTACTGCTTGAATTACGATATCTCTGTTTTTCTGGTAGTAATTGATATACAAATTTATACATCTTGTTTGAATTATTGAAATGACTTAATGTTCTATATATTATTCTTTTAAAATTGACTGTTAAAATTATTTGATCAAAATATCATACCCTACATCAGTATAGACTGGAGAGATTTTCATTTTATTGGCTCAAGTTGACTTTTCTCATTTCAATAATTCATTGCAATGGTGTAGATGTATTTTCACATATAATTAACAAAAATGTTGTCCTTAATTGCATATCTACCTCCTACACCCATCTTGAATAGTAATTAAAAAAAGAGAAAAAAATTAATTTTTTTAATTTTATCCTTGTGTTTCTTTCTTCATTTTTAACCTAAAAGATAAGTATACTAGAAAAGTATAAGAATGAAGAGAAGAAATAAGGTAGTTAAATTAACAAATCACACGACTAACGCTGACTTACTTTCAATAGATTTCCTTGGTTTTCTCACCCTTGAGTAAATGTAGATAAGGATGAGTAGTACAACAAAGGTAACAACAGGAACAATTATGGCAACAACAGTTCGGGATTTGTTGCTCTTTCCTGGAAGTGCAAAAACCGGAAATCCGAGCTGATTAGGAATAATAAGATATATTCTGACAAGTCTAACCGGCTAATATAGAGAAAGAACACAAGTTCTGAAAGTTCGAAAAATAAACATTATGCAATTATTATCAGATCGAAAAGAGAGAACCTCACGAAGAAGAAAATACTGATTTTTCAGTTTAATATAATTCATCCATGGCTCGATTGGAGTAGCTAAATTGCTTGTGACTTCTAAACTTTATATTAACTATGAGCATAACGTGACATGTACCTTTTCCAGAAGTGGCATTGACAGATGCCGGAGGAGGAGAAGCTGCTTGCGGAGGCGATGCTTCTGGCTGTGGTGCATCGGCTACGGGCCCAAAGAAGACGGTGGTCTCATATCTAACAGAACAGCTTGGTGCACTATATCGACCGCCTGCCTTTCCATAACAAAAGTTTGGGATCTCTTCGATACCCGAATTTAAGCATTCAGTACAGTCTTGCTTAGACAAATCAGGTGTGCACTGAAGGAGAGCATATATGGTGTCTTTGCTTGACTGAACTGTGGCATTTGCTTCAGCAAACTTGCGACGGCTGGGGTCACCGGATGCATCGCTTCTCAGTCTATCCAGCAAGTCGTCGAGCCTTTGATTGAACTGATCCACCTCTGTTACGTTTGTTAGGCTGCAATGAACTTTCGAAGGGTAAGTTTCCATGACGCCAAATGTTGAGCGGTTAGAGTAACCCAACATGCATTCGTCAAACCACCCGATTGCCTCCTTCTGAGTTTTGCACCGCTCCGGGAGAAGGGTTTGGGACCTTACCAGACAATTATGGCAATCATTTCGGTTGACATCTCCTCTACAGAGCCCAACTGCGTAAACTATGTCAGGGTTTTGGCCTACAGATAAGTTGTAGAAGCCGTAGTCGATTTCTTTCTTGCCGAACGAAATGGCTTCTCGCCGGTTCTTCTCGTAGTCACTACCAGGGGTGAAGTTTCCGAGTTGGTTGTTACATTCATGGTACAGGAAATCTAGCTGGTCGGCTGCTTCAGATGTGATGAGTATGACAAGGAGGAGAGAAAGAAACGAAAGCAGCAGTGAAGGAATCATAGCCATTGCAGATGACCTCCCGGCCTAGGTTGTGAATTGTGTTGTGAGGAATGGTAGATTGAATTCAAGTGTTTGCAATAAGAAAAGTAGTTGAGACTTCTCATTGGTTGTGTGTTGAGGATAACGCGTCCAGCTCCACCCATCCGAGTGACAGGGCCGCGGGACCCACGTTCGAGCATATAGTCAAAATATTGTACCAACTTGGATGTCACGTATACTTAAAAATATATATATATAATTTTTGGCCAGTTTTATTTTAGATTTAACTTATTTTTAATTTTTAAAATATATATTATTCATTATTTTATTTTTTAAATATTAATTTTATAAATTTAAATTTTAAATTTTATTATATAATTTAATTAAAATTTAAGATGATTGTTAGATGAAAAAAATTTATTACAATTATTTATTTATTTAAAAATTAATAAGTAAGACAAATTATTTTCTTAAAAATTTAACAAAATTTAATTATATAATATTTTTCTTATCACAAATACCTATCAAGAAAATTTATCTGTAATTGGAGCCTGTAGACAACTGGTTTTGGGTTTGAGCGCGTGCGTTATGGGTATGGCAGTGAGTGCGTGCGTTACATTTTCCAAGTCAAGTCAATTTGGTCAAGGTGGTCCATGAACTCCACTCTCCATGCTATCCAATTTCCATATCCAAACCACATCAGCTTTCGTCTTTCTCCGTTTTCCTTTCAGTGCATGCATTACGTATTTTCTAAGTCAATGTCTGTCTTCTGGATTTTTGGACATTCCATTCCATCCACCAGTATCAAACCCCTCCACGTCAGTTCTTACTTAATATGATAAATCAATTTCTAAATTTTAGTGATTCGATGGTTGGTTGATTCACAAATCAATTCCTCGTTTTTTTTCCCTTTTTTTTTTGTCTATTGATTGATTTAGTAAAAAATCAACTGTTGTTGATTGAAATCTGTCTCCCTTGTTTGGTGGAGTTAAGCTGTTGAACTCTGAATAATAAATCACTTTGAAATTTGAATAAATACTGTTTAGGGACAGTATGATTCCACACACGTTTGTTTTAGATTTTAATTAAATTATTTTCAAAAGAATTAATATTGAACGAATTGGTTTTAAAAAAATTGATGACAAAAGAATTTATTTGTATTTAGGAATGATATTTTAAAAGTTATTTTAAAAGAATCCATTTTGTTTGAATGGTTTATAATTATAAGGTAGAATCACTTTTAAAATTTAATCGTAGATATATCTTTTAAAAGTTTATGATTTCAAACATAGAATCAATTCTATTCATTGCATAAGTAAGGAAATTTTACTTATCTTATAATTAATTTTGCAACCTAAAATTTTTTTAAAATTGATTCTGACAAAATACCATCCAAGATGCACTATTGTTAGAATCAATTCTTAAAGGCTAAAAGTAATTCTACGTCATTCAAAATCTAATAGCACGTTTAATTTACTGTTCCTTCAATGCTGCACGACGTTTCATGCAATTTGTGAGAAGAAATTTTTCAAACTTCTAAAACGCATATAACTAGCGTAAATTTAATTCTTTTCATGTCGCTTTTGAGAGAAGGAAAAATTTTTTACTACTTCTAAACACGTATACAAGCATAATCAATTTAATTCTTTAAAAAGAGTGAGAAGAAATTCTCATTTCTTTTAATCAAAGAGAACGATAATTAAAGTCCTCCTCCAAGTAACATCTATAGGATTTGAAATTTATCTGTACTGTGCGCTCACCATTCCTTGCTCAAGTGGATAAAAGTTCATCATGTGTCCAAGAGTCTTGAATGCAAAAAATTTGGTTTCATGCGCGCAATCGGGGGTGCACATGCTTGTTGAATAGAAGTCTTGCACCTAGCTAACTATATTTGGTTTCATTTATTGCATGAGGAAAAAAACAAGGCTTTTGGTATTTCATGCTTTGCATGTTGCCATCCTTTGTTGACAATAAGGAAAGAATGATGAATGCAAGTCGCCATCCTTTGTTGACAATAAGGAAAACTTACGAAGCTTAATTGATCCTCTACATTGTCCCTATGGCACAGTTGGCTGCGTTTAATTATAGAACTGGGACACCAAAACCAATTAAAGATTTTTTACTTCACTGAGAATGTTCATGTTCATTGCATACTCTGGTGCTATATATATCCACTCCTTGTCACTGTTAACAAGCTCAATTAGATTCAAATATTCCAGTCTCATCGTAATGATCTTGAAGTTTTTATTCTGTTTTGTTTAACTCTTTTCAATTCATTTTCCTTATAAAAGTTTTTTACATTATTATTAAATTGTGTGTTAGAATATATATTATAAAAATTATAAGTATATATGACAATAACTATATAAGAAGAAAAATTATTTTAAAAATGTCCAAACACATCATTAGACCTTATAGAGAATAATAATGATAAATGTCCAAGAAGCCAGGAGCAATGGGCAGGTTAGAGGCGGTTCAAACTTTCATGTCATTATTAAAAAAAAAAGTGATAAACCAAGTAAAAACAACAACAAACTTTAGCAAAAGAAACGCAACAAAAAAGCTTTAAATAAAATATGGATGTCATATTGGCATCCATATGCAATGTAATCCAAGCTTAGGCATTTAATTATTTATTCTAGTCTAGCAAAAAATATGAATGTTGACAAAGACATAAGACACAATACAAAGTTACAAGCAAGAAAGCAGGGTGAGCTGTTGACTTGTTCAAAGGAATGGATACCCCCATTAAACGCTTCTCAGAATCCATCCTGACGACACAACTAGGTAGTTAATGCTAACTGGACGCCTGACAAAAAACCTGCTATCTGCAGTTAAGAATTGTCAAAATAGAACAGAGAGATATAATTTCTTAATGTCAAAAGAACACAATAGTTATTGACTTCCCCTTTAATTTTCTTTTTTCCTTATTCCAAGTAGTGATTTAGAGTATGTTGGGTATAATTTTTTAAAAAATTATTTTTTTAGAAGTTTTTTTAAAATAATTTTAATTATAAATTATTTTTACTATAAAATAAGTTAATTTAAATATAATATTAGTTGCTCATGCTTTGAATTATCGAAATAATTTTATATTCTATCTCCTTAGTAGATTGCATCTAGTATTATTTAATACAAGGAATTACTCTAAATTATGACATATATTATATACCTATTTAGGAATATTTCCTTTATGATGTTAAGTAGACTTTTTCCCTTTAAATTCCAATGCAAGAATGTAGGCCTAACTAGAAATACAAGTCGCAATAAATCAATACTTAGACCTACTTTAAAAATTTTCCGTTGGCTTCCTCCCTCTTAAATAGACACAGATAAAAATGAGCACAACAACAATAACAACGGCACAACTATGGGGATAGCAGTTCGAGACTTGCTTTTTTCTGCAAAAACCAAAATCCTAGGTGAGACATTAATATTATAATAAAATGAGTCTAATAACTAAATACAGAGTATAGGCCACCGTAAACATATATGATTTTTGAAATTTTGTTACCTCATAGATCCTACAGGTAAAGTTTTAGCGCAACACTTATTTTTTTCACCATCAGATGAATAAGGAAGAAAATGTTCGAAGTTCAGCAATTGATGTGAAAAGTGGATCATCAAGTCAACTTCAGGGATAAGTTGCAATTATTTCATTATAAACAATTACGCATAATGTGACAACTACCTTCTGGGAAGTGTTATTGGCGGACGATGGAGGTGGTAGCGATGGCAACGGTAATGGTGATGGTGCATCTGCTATAGGATCATAGAAGGGGCTAATTTCGAATCTAAAATTACAACTGGGAATAACTCTACCACCTATCTTGCCGTTACAACACTTTGGGAGGTCTTCGATAGCCTCACTCAAGCATTTAGTGCAGTCTTGCTCGGACAAATCGGGCGTGCACTGAACAAGACCATATATGGTTTTCGAATTTGGACCAACTGCAGTTCCTGTAGCATACTTAAGACGAGAGTCATCTGACGCACTGCTCCTTAGGCTATAAAGCAATTTAGTGAGCACTTGATCGAACTGCTCCTTAGGCTATAAAATACAGGTTGACTTTGCATGATGCCAAATATTGAACGGCTTGAGTAGTGCAACGAGCAATTGTCAAGCCACCCTATTGCCTCTTTATGGTTTGGACAAAGCTGTGTGAGAAGGACTCTGGAATGATCGAGGCAACTGCGGCATTTATTTGGCTTAACATCTCCTCTACAGAACCCAATGGCGTTCACTTTGTCAGTGTTTTGGCCATAAGAGAAATTGTAGAAACCGTAGTTAATTTCAGTGCTGGAAGAGAGATTGGACAAAAGGGTGTTGAGATTGGAGTGATAGGTGCTATTGGCTGTGTAGTTGCCTGTTTCATTGATACAGAAGTGTTGTAAGAAACTTTTCTGGCCGTTTCCTTGATATGTGATTATGATAAGGAGACAACAAAGAAACGAAAGCTGCAGCCTAGAAGAAACAACAGCCATTATATGATTATCTTCTCTCTGTGACTTTGTGAATAAGCTTTAGATATGAAGGGCCCTCGATTGGCGAAGGGCGAAGTTCGGCAGACTAGAAGTTCTGCTGTAAGTACTTTTATAACCAAAATTGTTTTGGCACCGTGGGACAGGCATTACTGAATAATAAATATATCTGAATTATAATTTATAGAAATAAAAAATAATAAATGTGGAAAATTATTAAATATAAATTTATTTTAAAATGTAATATATTTATATATATATATATATATATTAATAAGTTACGGCTCAAGTAATAAGCAAGTTTAAGTTAAGTATTTAAGAAATACAATTTGGATTTATATCATATGTAATAGGTGTAAAAAAAATCTGGACAAAAGATAAAAAAATTATTACTTTTAAAAATAGTAATTTCTTGTGAATGCCAAATGCTTCATATTTGACGAATGTACGGTTGAAGGAGATTGGGGACAAACAGTGCAAATCCAGCAATTGCTTCTTTCTTTGTCATGAATCTTGTATATATTAAAGATATTGATTTCTTAAATAATAAATTTAATGAGTTTAATTTTAATTTATAATTAACATAATTTTTTTAAAATATTATCATCTAATTATGTATTATGATACATTATTTGATTATATATATCACCACATAAATTGTCAATTAATTTAAATGACAGTAAAAAAATTTTTTTGGCACTATTTGAATTAAGAATTAAATCTCAGTCTAAGACTAACGCAAAATGAACAAGCTACTTTCTTTTTTTAAAAAAAAACTTAAAAATTAGTAGTATATGCTTTTCATAACTTTTAAGTCTGGCTATAGTTCAAAGTAAAAAAAAAATAAAATAAAATTCTGGCTGTAGTTGCAGTTGGTCACCCACGTTAATGCTTCCAATTATGACAACTGGTTTTGGGTTTGACCGTGTATTATGGGTAAGGCAGTGATTGCGTGCATTACATTTTCCAAGTCATCTAAATTTGGTCAAGGTGGGTCCATTGATGGACTGTTTCCAAATCCGCCACATCCGCTTTCGTCTTTCTCGGTTTACTATTCGGGGCAAGCATTTTGTATTTTATGCGTCAATGTCCGTCTTTTTAAGTTATTCCATCAACCAGTCCTCCACGTCATTACTTATTTAATATGACAAAACAATTCCTAATTTTTAGTGATTAGATGGCTGGCTGATTCACACATCAATTCCTTGTTTTTTTTTTTCTATTGATTTTTTTTTTTTTTACTGGAAGCATAGTATTTCATTAGAGAGGACTAAGAATGCCCATATACACCGATATACAAATAAGTTCGGGTGCTCCTTCAATTCAAACACGATACAGATTTGAGAGGCCAATTGATCTAATTCATGAGCTACTTGGTTTCCATTCTTCCTAACATGGGAAACTTCAAAAACTCTCAAAAACGTAAAAAAGAAAATACAATCTTCCATAATCAAAGCAAAATAAGTGTCATGTTCGGTTGGTCTTTTTTTTTGGTGCGAGGGTGGGGGTGTTTTTCTGGGGGGATTAGGATTCATCCCTTATTTGGGATCGATTCCAAGTACAGTTTCTCGAGGTTCAAAGCCTTTACCACTTGTTCCACTAGCCTGTTCCACTGGCCTGACTGCAAAGTTGATGACTTACAAACTATCATCTTCCAGTATCAGGCTTTGAAACATGAGGTCTCAAGCTAGAGAGAGTGCTGACGGGGCTGCATAAGGTTCTGCCTGGGTTGGACTGCGTCCACTTGGAAGGGCCCAAATGTTAGAAACCAGGGCAAAAAAAAATTGTGAAAAAAATTATTGTGAGTATTAGAGTATGGTATAATGTATAGTATGTACAGAGTATAGTATACTTGATTAGCTAAAATGTTAGTTAAGAGGTTTGGTTAGATTCTGTTAGAATAGGTAGCTGTATATATGCTTTGTATCAGTGAACAGAAACAGCAATGCATTCATTCTCTTCTTCACTCTTGGATTCTTCATTCTCTCAATTCCTTTGATTGTATCATGAGCCATCAATCTCCAACAATGGAGGATACATCTTCGTTGAGTTCAGGGACCCAAGCTCAGAAATCAAACTTGGTCACAACTTAGTCACCTTCAACCATTCAATTACAGTTAAATTGGATGAAAAAAAACTTCTTGATATGGCGGCAACAAATTCAGGTGGGAATCAAAGGCTACAAATTGCAAAAGTTCTCAATTGGGGCAGATTCAATTCCCTCAAAGCTTGCATCAGATGAGCATCGTAATGCAAGAAAGATTACTGATGAATACAATGAATGGTATCAGCAGGACTAACTTCTTCTGTCATGGCTGCTTGCATCAATATCTGACAGTGTTCTTCCTAGAGTCGTGGGATGTGATTTTTCTTGGCAACTTTTGGACTGAAATCCAGCAATTCTATTCTTCTCAGACCAGAGCAAAAGAGACAGTATAGATCAAAGTTGAGACAAACCAAGAAAGAGACACGCACAATCAGTGAGTACTTGATGAGAATCAAAGCTTTAATAGATTCTTTAGCTTCCATTGGCTGCTGTGTGTCAAAACAAGAACACGTAGATGTTATCTTGGACGGTCTTCCGGACGAATATGATTCAGTTGTAGTTTCTGTCAATTCAAGGTTAGACCCGTATACTGTAATATAAATAGAATCACTTGTATTAGCCCAAGAAACAAGAATTCAGAGGCATGCGAAATCACTGACAGAGACTATGACAGTAAACATAGCACATACAGAAACTAAGCCTCAATCTCAAGGAAGTGGAGGCAGATTCCCAAACTATAGTGGCAGTTATAGAGGAAGGTCTGGAAGAGGTTATGGCAAATATAGAGGAAGGGGCAGGTTTCAGAATACTGGTAGACATGGTTATGGTTATGGTTTGGTGTGTCAGGTTTTGCAACAAACCAGGACACTCAACTTCTCATTGTTTTCATAGGTATGATCACGCCCATCAATCATTGCCACATACCAACCCTTTTCATGCGCAGAGACAGGTGCCACAGCAGCAACTGCAGGCCTTGATTGCTACTCCTGATATGGTTTTTGATCAAAATTGGTACTCGGATTATGGTGCAAGCAATCACATTACACCAGATGTCATCAATTTGATGCACAAGTCTGATTTCAATGGTTCAGACCAGAATACATTATGGGTATGGTAAAGGCTTACAAATAGATCATATTGGCTATTCACAGTTAGCTTCTCCTTTTAATTCCAATGTTTGTCTTTCCTTGAAACATCTTCTTCATGTTCCTAAAATCAGAAAGAACCTGTTAAGTGTGAGTAAATTTGCTCGTGATAATTCTGTTTGCTTTGAGTTTCACCCTTGTTCATGTTGTGTCAAATCTCAGGGAACTCACCAAGTGCTTCTTCAAGGCAGTGTTAAAGCAAATGGGCAATACCAATTTGACAAGTTTCAGCTGCAGCATCTTCATTCCTCTGATTCAAAAAATGTTAATTCTTGTCATTCAAATGTAAATAGTGTCAACTCTCTTGATTGTAAATTTCCTCTGTAAATACAGCTTCTATTCAATCTGATAACATGCTTTGGCACTGTCGCTTAGGACATCCCAAAGCTGCTCCAGTTCAAAAAGTGCTTAGGCTGTGTAATGTACGTTTGAATAATAAAAATACATCTTTTGATTTTTGTGTAGCTTGTTGCCATGGTAAGGCACATTGGTTACAGTCTTATCCATTAGTCACAATACATCATAAGCCTTTAGAATTGACATATACAGATCTGTGGGGTCCTCCAATTAAATCCTCAAATGGTTATACCTATTATATCAGCTTTGTTGATTCTTACAGTAGATATACTTGGATCTATTTTCTGAAACAAAAATCAGATGCCTTCCCAATCTTTCTACAATTCAAAACAATGGTAGAATTACCATTTGACACAAAGATAGGCTATTCAGTCTGATTAGGGAGGGGAGTTTAGAACTTTTTCCACTTACCTAAAATCCCGGGGTATAATTCATAGGCTGATTTGCCCACATACCCATCGTCAGAATGGGGTAGTTGAAAGGAAGCATTGCCATATAACTGAACTTGGTCTTACCTTGATGGCTAAAGCTTCACCACCAGTCATCTTTTGGGATCATGCCTTTTCTACAGCTGTTTATCTCATCAATAGACTTCCATCCACATCCATTGCTAATGACATTCCTTATAAAAGGTTGCACAATTCTATTCCTGACTACTCCTTTTTAAAGGTGTTTGGTTGTGCTTCTTACCCGTTACTGAGGCCATACAATAGGCAGAAGCTACAACAAAGAACAATTGAGTGTATTTTTCTAGGATATAGTGATAAACATAAAGGCTATAAGTGTCTTGACCCTAGTGGAAGACTCTATTTCTAAAGATGTGGTGTTCAATGAATCACATTTTCCTTCTTTGTCTTCTATTTCTCCTACATGTGCTGCTGCAGTTACATCAATTTTTGATTTAGCTAGACCACCTACTCTAACTCCTAATAGCCAATTATGTTCTTTTGGTTTAAGTCCTGCACCTGCACTTCATTTAACCACTGATTCTTCACAACATGTGTTATAATCGGCAGATAATGGTACTACTGTTAATGTTCCATCTAATTCTCCTACTGAAGTATGTACAGATAATCATTTGAGTGTTGGACAGCAGCTAAATTCAACTACTGCAGTTCCTATAACCAGTTCTAGTGCTGCAGCAATATCAGCAGATGCAGAACAAATGTCTACTTCTGAAGTAACAACAGAACATTTGTCTAGTCACCCAATGATCACAAGATCAAAATCATGAATTTATAAGCCACGAGTTCTTTTATCTGTCAAAGAGCCATCTACTGTTGAGGAAGCACTAAGTTCACCAGAGTGGAAACATGCTATGGATCAAGAGGATCAAGCTCTACTTCGAAACAAAACATGGACTCTTATTCCATTACCTCCTCATAGGCAGCCAATAGGATGTAAATGGGCTTTCAAGTTCAAGGAGAATCCAGATGGTAGTACACAAAAATGTAAGGCACGGCTGGTGGCTAAAGGTTTTCATCAACAACTAGGCCATGACTATACAGAAACGTTTTCCCCAGTTGTCAAACCAGCAACAATAAAGGTAGTTCTCACCTTAGCATTGTCCAATAATTGGTCTCTCCAGTAGATAGATGTTAATAATGCCTTCTTGAATGGCAATCTTACTGAAGAGGTTTTCATGGTTCAACCTCCTGGATATGAAGCACATGACAGCAGCTTAGTTTGCAAGCTTGATAAAGCTCTTTATGGCCTGAAACAGGCTCTAAGAGCATGGTTTCAGAAATTGGCACAAACTTTGCAGGGGTTTGGTTTTCAAAACAGCCGCTATGATCCTTCTCTGCTCATAAGGACTGCTCCTAACAGTTGTACGTTCTTACTTGTGTATGTTGATGGTATTATTATCACAGGAAGCTCCAATGCTTATATAAAAGCTCTAACAGCAGGCCTGAATGCTGAATTTGCACTTAAAGACCTGGGAAAATTGAATTATTTCTTGGGTATTGAGGTCCAGCATCTAGCAGATTGCAGTATTCACTTGTCACAAGGCAAATATATTCGTGATCCCTTAAGGAAAGCTAATATGGACAGTGCTAAGCCCATCAATACTCCTGTGACTTCTGGGCTTAAGCTGTTAAAGATTGGACATAATTACATGTCTGATGCTAGCCTATATAGGAAAATTGTCGGTGGACTGCAGTATGCTGCAATAACCAGAACTGAAATTACTTACAGTGTAAACAAAGTGAGTCAATTTATGCATGAGACATTAGAAGATCACTGGAAAGCTGTCAAACGCGTTTTGCGCTATCTCAAGGGAATTACAACAGTTGACCTGCAACTTAAGAAGACATCAACACACCAGTTATATGCCTTTGTGCTGCAGACTGGGAAAGGGATCCAGATGATAGAAGGTCTACATCTGGCTATTATGTTTTCCTTGGGCAAAATCTCATAAGTTGGTCTCCAAAGAAGCAAACACTAGTTGCTAGATCAAGTACTGAGGCTGAGTATTGCGGCCTAGCAAGCACTGTGGCAGAGTCGTCTTGCTTACAGTCATTGCTCAAAGAGCTTCAAAGTAAGCCAACAAAGCCTCTGGTTTACTGTGATAATTTGGCACTGTCATGATGTCTCATAATCCAGTTCTTCATTCACGTACCAAGCATATGGAACTTGACATTTTCTTTATAAGGGAGAAGGTTTTACAGAATGTGCTTGACACATCCCTGGGACTGATCAAATAGCTGATGTGTTGACCAAGCTGCTGTCAGCTGTTCGATTTCTTCATTTTCGGAACACTCTCAGAGTCGTTGACTACAAGGATGCAATCTGAGTTTGAGAGGGGAATATTGAAGTATGGTATAATGTATAGTGTGTACAGAGTATAGTATACTTGATTAGTTAAAATGTTGGAGGTTCAGTTAGATTTTGTTAGGATAGGTAGCTGCATATATGCTTTGTATCAGTGAACAGAAACAGCAATGCATTCATTCTCTTCTTCACTCTTAGATTCTTACATTCTCTCAATTCCTTTGACTGAGTAAGTATGGGGTGCAACTAAGACTTGGTTGGTGAGAATTTTGAACACTTCATGGGCAAAAAAAATGATGAAAAATAATTTAAATAAATGGCTAAATGTGAAAAAATTCAAAAATAAAAAAATGTATGCTAAGGAAAAAAGAGAAAATAATGAGCCACTCGGATCCCATCTAACCAAACCTCAAGGTATAACCCAACCCAAAAATCCTCCTACAACATTTCAAATCTTTTGGTCCTTCCCCTTTCTCCCTTTAACCATAAGACCTTCACACATCTTAACACATATACGTTCAAAACCTAGTACACTACAAGCACTACACTCTTTTCCAACGTAAGCTTTACGGTGGCTGTAACGAAAGAACAGAACAGCTGGGAAGAGGTGAAGCAGCTGGTTGAGACAAAAAAACAGAGGTGCAGCGTGAAATAAGGAGAGATTGAAAGGTGTATGCACCTAGAGAGGCTATCACTTATTCGCCATACTATCCCATGTATATGACCAAGTGAGGAGGATACAAAAGGAGGTCCGGAGGCTTAGGAAAGAAAAAGGAAAGAGGGGGTGTGGTAGAGATTTCCCTGAAATGGGAAGGGGATTCGAAGAGGATTTATGGAGATAAGCTCATGAGAAACAGAGAGGGAGAGTTTTTAGGAGAGTGAAGCTGGAAGGTGGAGAGAGAAGAGAAAAAAGGAACAACAGAGAATGGAGGAGAGAGGATTCTGCTAATGCTGTTCTAGACACTCACCATCGATCTCCACCAGTCATACACGTCCACCATACTGTGGACTGCCACCATCTTTATAGGGGTGGCAAATTGATATATGTGATGGATTTTAAGTGGGATTAGTAATGTGTATAAAAAATAAATTAATAATTATAATTTATTAAAAAATTATTAAAATTATTTAATTATTTATATTTTATTTTAATAAATAATATTTAATTTATTTATTAATTTATTTTAATTATTAGATATTTAATTTATTCATATTTAAATATATATATATTTAGTTTATTTTTATATCTAAATATATTATATTTTTTAAATTATATATATAAATTTATTAAAAAAATTTAAAATTTTATTATTATTTTTAAATTACATTTCTCAGTTACTTATACTTAAATATTAATTTATTAAACTTTTAATCATATTTATAATTGATATCACTCATTTAAAAAATACATCGCTTGGTACCTAATTTTTGTTAATATGACTGTTGTTTTCTCTTGATTTCGTTTGAAGATGGACAAGTTCTTATTTTCATGTAATCATTTTGTTTTGAATTATTGATAATATTATATTTGACAAATTACTATTATATTAATTATATAAAAATCATCATTTAATTGCGACTAAAACATTTTTCAATCATTATAAAGTATAATAAAAACATGATAAGATTGAAGCGTCTATAATTAAGAGAATGGGACAAAAGAAAGAACGTGCTTTGCACGGATATATGACTAGTGACATGTATAAAGTGTTACATCATCTTCTACTATCATCTTCATATTTCACCCTTTTTTTTGTTGCTAATTAAGAACAATAATTAATTAGAATATATATTATTAGCTCGAGCATATTGTGATACTTACTAGGTCCCAACAATAATATTTGTATTGCTTTGAGTTTGATTCATCTTATATAATGTTACTTATTTTAAAATTACAATTAATAATTTATAATAAAAAATTCTTATGAAAGTTAAAAAGATCATGAGCAATGCCTTCTATGATTTTGTGACATCTTTCCCAATCCAAACGCTTGATTGGATCTACGTACCCAAGCCAGCATATATCTATGATACAATCTTTTACAATTTAATCAATCGTTCAAAATATCTATTTATTTTGTCATGGATAAGTAAAGGTAAATTCCAATCAAAACACTACAAAAAAAAGATGCTATATTGTGGTGATTTTTTTTTTTAATTTACAAAGGTTTTTGACCTTCTCAAATTAAATTGTGGCGTGAAAAATGTCTCATTTATGCACGCTACAATCATATTGCGGCGGTTTTTTGTTAATTACTGTTACTTCAATTTGAGATAGTTTTATTGTTGTGGTTTTTGACCTCCTCAATTTACGATTTTTTTTTTCAAATTGCGACGGTTTTAAACCTCAACTATTTTATTAGAAAATTTTCAAGAAAAAAAAATTTGTGGGGTTTAAAACCACTCAAATTGATTAATGGAATTTTTTAAAAAATTTACAGCAAATTTAATTCCATAAAGAATATTAAATTTAGCTTGTAAAATCACAAATACAAATAATTTAAAGAACAAACCATTTAATGTGAATTAAATTTCATTTGAAATATTCATATATAGTAACATAACCATCACAGTTCATAGCAAAATAAAATACTATAATTCACCTATACAGTAACATAAACATTATAACTGCAAATCCATAATAACCTAAAGTGATCCTACAACAACTCATTAGATCCTACAACAAATTCATAATTGATCTTGACTTTGCATTGCAACATTTTCTTACAATCTGCTTCGCAGTAATCAGTCTCGCCAAGTTCCCATCAATTGTAGCTAGGCTTGTCACCTTAGTGCTGTCTATAGTACTAGTTGCAACGCTTACCTGTTTAAGAATTTCCCAATATATAATAAGTAACCTTTAACTTATTCTATGTAAAGCATTCCTTAGAAATAAGAAACAAATTTGAACTCAAAATGTATACTTAATTACCTTTAGAGCCAAAATGGGTTTTGCTGAGAATTAGGCATGGATCACTTACAAATGTTTGGGCTTAGGTAAAAATGATGATCATTAAGAGATAGACTTCAAATAGACATTCAATAATCATCATCAATTCTTTATGTTTCAAGTTGAACGACGCTTTAATTGAAGCAAATAACATAACATTGTTGGCATTACAGGTAAAGTTAAGACATTGTCTACCTTAAATATTATTTAATAATTGATATATGTAAAACTTAAAAGGTCATGTTACAAATACACATTATTCTTTAAAAAATTTAAAAATATATGTCAACTGTTAAATAAAATATTTAAGGTAGACAATACTTATTGAATAATTTCTCATGTGATTGATGATTGGTGTATGTTTAGAATCATAAATTTTGTGGATTGATTTGACTTAAAAATAAAATATTTTGTTTGGAAGGTTATAAAATAAGAAATTATTTAATTTTATAATAAATTTCAATCATGAAAAATAACTTTTAAATCAAATTAAATTAATTTAACTTAAATTAAATTAAATCAATTCTACTTTTTAAAGGTTACAAACAGAGTGTAAGAGAAAAAAAAAATCATCAGAGAATCAGAATGTGCTTTCATTGTCCTTTTTCGTATTCCACACCAATACCTCTTGGGGACTTTGATGTCATGGGATTTAAGGGGCTGGGAACAAATTAGTGATTACTGACCATCTTTCCTCATGCTTTATAAATTGTTTCTAACTTTTTATTAAAATAAATTAATGAAGACCCTCATTACAGGACTGAATTTTGAATGTATGAAAATAAATTATTGGCTTACATCTTTGTGATTGAAGAACTTTGCATCAATATATACTTTATTTCTCTTATGTTATGTTTAGATGGAGAATTAGAGAGGGAAAATGAAAAAAAAAAATTATTATAAGTTTCTCTCTTATTTAGAAGTTTTATAAAAAAAGAGAAAATAAATGAGAATTTTTAAATAATCCTCCAAAATAGTCCCTTATTAATTTTTGTGAATATTTTAAAATTTTTTTAATTTGAAAGATTTTAGAAGATTTAAAACATTCAAATAAGGGAACAAAAATTTATTAATTAGCCTTCCATTCTCCTTCTTTTCCTTCACTTCATTTTGTTTATTCCCTTTCTTTCACATCTCCTTCAAACCCCCAAACATAGCCTTAGTAAACATCAATCATTTTCTTGTACTGCTAAAGTTGAATTCAAAACAGTAATTAACGCTTGAATGGAGTCATTTCTTGATTCACTTGACCTCGTAACTGATAAACCTCTAGTATGCATAAAATATGCAGGTTGTACAGGTATTGGAAGAGTGAGAAAGTAGCTGTTAAGCATGAGTACAACTGAAGCCATGGTTGGTTTGTTGGCTACATTTTCTTGAACACAGAGTAATCCAATATGGATGCATCTCATTATTTCATTTCTTGAATTTTTATTCATTAGTGCTGGATCTATAAAATTTGAGGTTGTCCTTTTCCTCCTGTTTCTCCATGCCGGCAAGATTTGGTCACAATTGGAAAAAATATTCATTGCCTTTATTTTTTTCAAATTATCAATATCATGTGGACTATTGTAAGGGCGAGAAGATTAGTAATTAAATATAGCATACTCACAAAGCTTATTAGATGTTCTGCATACTCGCCATTATAGATGTCATTATTTTTGTGTCCACTTACTATTTCTAGTACGCCAAAATTAAGAACATCTGATTATACAAGCTCAGTTAGCTTTAGAAAGCATACATGCATCTTTTTCTTTATTGTTGTTGCCAACGACAATAATTATAAAAATTTATTTGCTTTAGCATAATATCATACTTACTAGGTTCCAACAATTCTATGTGTATTTCCAATAATTTGATCCTCAATAAATAGTTTTGCTATGCTAAAATATGATATTTTAGGGTTTATCACTTCATCTAAAAACATGTTGCTTTCTTTCAGATCATGATGAATAATGCGCAGTCAAAAATTCTCATAAAGATAAAGAAGACCTCGAGCAATGCCTTCCACAATCTTATAGCGCATTTCCCACTTCAATTGTGCTTGCTTTGTTGGATCTACATATACACCGAAGCCATATGAATTTTATAATAAGTCTTAGTCTTGTAAGAGAACTAAAGTAACAGAGGTAGAGTCTAATTATGCAAACATTCAAACCTACCAAATATGAAGTAATCAAGGCTTTTATTAGGTACAAATTCATAGACAACTAGCCTTTTTCTTCCTTCTAGACAGAAACCAAGTAGCCTAACTAAATTTCGATGTTGAAGCTTCCCCACTAAAAAGCACTTAATTCTTAAACTCTATATCTCCTAGGCCCGAGTCTCTTGACAACCTTTTGACAGCAATCGCTTGTCCATTGGAGAGGCTACCCTGAATATATATCATAGTCAAGTACAGTAAATTCTCCGTCATGTAACTGGTCTACCATTTTTGGCAAAAAGTTAGATGATATTTATTTGAACACAATAGTGTTATCTTACCCTATAAATAGTTCCAAATCAGCCTTGTCCAAGTTTATTAGAATTAGAGAAGTCATTTGTAACAACTCGTATGGTGTCAAGCTGGAATTGCAATGACTCGACAATTGTAATTTCATCATTATCATCTGCTTCAGCTTCATGGGTAATAGGTTTAAACCAATGAGCATTTCAAATGTGATACGAGAGCAGACATTGAGAGTTATACTTTCTTAATGTGAAACAAGATCCAAATGGCTTTCGGCTGCCACTTTTCTTTTTTTCCTTCTTCCAAGTCATCATTGAGTTGCTCATGCTTTGAATTATTGAAATAATTTCATATTCTATCTGCTTAGTGGATTGTATCTAGTGTTATTTAATTGAAGGAATTACTCTAAATTTTGACATATTATACACCTATTTAGAAATATTCATTTATCATGTTAAGTGGACTCTTGCCCTTTAAATTTCAGTGCAAGAATGCAGGCCTAACACGAAAATGACAATTCACAACCAAATAAATACTTAGACTCACTTTTAAATTTTTCCCTCGGCTTCATCACTCTAAAATAGATGCAGATAAAAATGAGCATGACAACAACAACGACGGGTACAACCATGGTGATCACAGTTTGAGACCTGTTGCTCTTTTCTGCAAAAACCAGAATCCTTGGTGAGACATTTCACTATAAGCAATTAAGCATAATGTGACAAGTACCATCTGAGGAAATGTTATTGACAAAGTACCAGTTGGTGGCGATGTTAGCGGTGATGTTGATGATTCATCTACTACAGGATCATAGAAGCGACTAATTTCGAACCTAAAATTACAACTGGGACTAATAATCCTACCACCTATCTTGTCATTACAACACTTTGGGAGGTCTGCGATAGCCTGATTCAAGCAGCCAGTGCAGTCTTGCTTAGACAAATCTGGCGTGCACTGAACAAGACCATATACGGTTTGAAAATTTGGGCCATTTGCAGTTCCTGTAGCATACTTAAGACGAGAGTCACCTGACGCAGCTCCATTCAAAAATGCATTCAAAAATGCATTGTTCACATCAACTTGGTGCAAAGGCCAGCTTCTAGACAAAGCAATGGTAAGGACAACTCTCACAGTTGTTGGTTTCACTACAGGGCTTAAGGTTTCAGAGAAATCAAACCCTTCTCTTTGATGAAAACCTTTGGCAATAAGACGAGCTTTGTGCTTAAGAATGGTCCCATCAGGGTTGTATTTGACCTTGAACACCCATTTGCATCCAACAGCCCTCCTATCAGCTGGAAGATTAACAAGTGTCCATGTGTTGTTTTTCATAAGTGCAGAGTATTCATCAATCATGGCCTGTTTCCACTGTGGCTGAGACAGTGCTACTAACACTGATGTTGGTTCTATTGTTGCTGTGAACAGCTTAGGCTTAAATATTCCAGCCTTGCTCCTAGTCATCATAGAATGGGTGTTTTGTTGCTGCACTGTGGTGTCAGGAAGTTGCTGCTGCTGCTGGTGCACACAACCAGGAGGTTGCTGTTGTTGCTACTCTATTGTAACATGTTGCTGATTTAATGCTCGGGAATGTCCTGAGCTGGTCCGTGCTGCAGCTGTTTGCCCTGTACTTGAACTACTTGCAAATGAATCATTAGAATTCTGTGGTATAACGTGTGCAGGTTGTGTATTAACAGATATAGCATTCTGATTTTGTAAAGGAATTATAAGTGGGATTGATGGTATAGGTGTAAGTGAGTTTGGGTTTGCTGTTTTATTTGGTTATTTCAATTGGAATTCTTTTGGACAATCTTTGAAAGGAAATTGTTGCTCATCAAATAAAACGTGTCTAGACACATAGACTCTACCATTTGATGCTAGTCATTTGTGGCCTTTATGGTCAGGGCTATATCCAATGAAAACACACTTTTGGGATCTCAACTGAATTTTGCGTTTATTGTATGGTCTAAGATAGGGAAAACAAGTACATCCAAATGGCTTCAAAAAATGGTAGTCTGGTTTGGTTTTGAACAGAAGTTCTAATGGGGATTTATTTTTGAGTAATGGTGCGGGTAGTCTATTTATGAGGTATGTGGCTGAGGTAAATGCCTCACCCCAAAAGTTTAAGGGAAGAGATGAGGAAGCTAAACAAGGTTAAGCCTGTTTCTACTATATGTCTATGCTTTCGTTCAGATGCACCATTTTGCTCAAGTGTGTAGGGGCAGCTTAGTCTATGGATAATTCCATAGTCATGGAGGTATTTGGTAAGTACAGTATACTCTTTCCCACCATCTGTTTGGACAGTTTTGATTTTGGTACCTAGTTGGAGTTCAACCATAGTTTTGAAGTTCACAAATGTTGGTGTAAGCTTGTGACTTGTTCTGCAGTAAATAAATCCAGGTAAATTTGGAGTATGCATCAATAAAGTGTATATAGTAACGAGCTCCAGTAGTGGAAGCTACTGGGGATGGTCCCCAAATGTCAGAGTAGATCATTTGCAAAGGTTCTGTATATACAGTATCAGAAGTGGAGAACGGTAACTTGTGTGACTTTCCTAAACAACAAGAAGGACATATAGTGGAAATTTTGTTATCATTGAAAGGTATATTACATGAGGTAAGAACAGATTTTACAGTCTTATTGGATGGATGCCCTAGTCTACCATTCCATTACAAAAAAGATACATCATTTGGCTTTGTCTTTTGTGTTGACAGAATCATATGATGAGCAGTTGGTCTTGGTGTTATTTCGGAAGCATGTGCAAGAATGAACTCTAGGTTCTCAAAAGCATATACGCCATCTTTAAGTTTCCCTTCCATGATTACCTCCTTGGTAACCTAGGATTTGACAAAACAATTGTTAGGGTGAAATTCAAAGAAAACTTGATTGTCCTTTGCAAACCGAGATACACTAATCAGGTTTTTAGTGATGTTAGGCACATGAAGTAATCCGTTTAGCAATAAAGGATAGTTGGAATTAATGGGAAAAAACTTAGAATGCCATATTTGTTTAGTACTCAAACCTGAACCATTGCCCATTTGACTCTAGTTGATCCTTCATTATCTGTTTTGCTCATCTGGTTCTGCTCATTAGGAGTCAAGTGATTGGTTGCCCCAGAATCAGGGTACCATGCATTGTCAAAAACTGTCTCAGGTGTTGCTAACATTGCAGTCATAGGGCCTGAATGATTAGAGCTTTGTCCAGTTGTGGATGCTGTTGTACCTTGCGTGCTGAAAGGTGTGCGATAACTTTGATCATCCAAGTAATAGCAATACCAGGCCTGATGGCCCAATTTGCCACACCTGGCATTGTGGCCTGCTACTATTGTTTTGACTCCAATCATGTCTTCCACCATTCCAATCCTGTCTACCACCACGTCTACCAAAACGCCCTCTATAGCTGCTGCGTCCCCTACCAAAATTGTTTCTGCCTCCTATATGAGAATTCCAATGGAATCTGGGATTGAAGGACCTCTTAGCAAATTGCATATGAGCAAGATTTACTTGTATCGTTACATCTTCAGAACCTGTTTTCTTGTATTTCTCCAGTCTCTATTCTTGAGCCATTAGCAACGCTTCTATCTCAGTCACTTTGTAAGGGTCTGTTCTTGATGTCACAGACGTTATGAAAGCATCGTATTCCTCTCCTAGACCGTCCAGTATGGCTTCTATATGATCTTCAGTAGTGACAGGCGAACCCACAGTTGCTAATGTGTCTATAATCTTCTTAATATTCGGTAGGTAGGAACTCAGCGATGTTGTCTTCTTAGTGTTTCTTAATTGAACTCGTAATTGCTTCACCTTGGCCTTGGTTTGAGACGTGAAAAATTCTTCCAATTTCTGCCACACGTGGTAGGAATGTTCACACCCAACCATTCTTATCGCAACAGATTCATTCATGGATGCCAACAGCGATGGCAGTAACAACAAATCTTGTTGTTGCCAATTCAGAAACTCCTCTCTGTAATTTTCTATCGCCTCGTCTTCTTGAGTATCGAATTTCTTAGGTATCAACTCTGAACCTTTGAGATATTTATGTAATTTGAATCCCATGATGGTAGCAAGCACCTGCTGCTTCCATGGAAGAAAATTCTCTTCATCCAGTTTAAATGATACTGGACTTGAGAATGTCCGCAACACGAAGTTTGAAGAAGAAGAAGATGAAACCTCCATTGGTAGATGGCTCTGATACCATCTAAGGTATCAGCCACAAGAGCAAAACCAGAGAAAGAGAATAGCAGAGAACTATGCGAGGTGAGAACTCATTGATGAAATGTAATGTTGATACACAATGTGGAAAGAGAGATTGGACAAAAGGGTGTTGAGATTGGAGTGATAGGGTGCTACGGGCTGTGTAGCTCCCTGTTTCGTTGATACAGAGTTGTTGTAGGAAACTCGGCTGGGCGTTGCCTTGAGATGTGATTATGACAAGGAGATAACAAAGAAACGGAAGCTGCAGCCCTAAAGAAACAACAGCCATTATATGATTATCCTCTCTCTTCTCTGTGAATAAGAAGGATGAAACGGAAAGCGAAGCTTTAATTTAGATATGATGGTGCTTCTGTTGGCGGAGGGCGGAGTCAGGAGTGATTGCCTGACTAAAATTTGTGCGCTTAGGTTTTTATAACCAAAATTTCTTTGACACGTGTTTCTACCGAAACCATTTTTTAACCATTAAGCTAGTTATTGCTGGACATGTTTTATTTGTATAGTATTAATCATTTAGTTTGTCGGCCTCCGAAAATAGTAGTTTATATTGTTATTTAGTGTATTTATTTTAAAGTTGCAAGATGGTTTAAATAGATCTAATTTTATAAAAATACTTCAGGTTTACACTAAAAAAATTTTAAAAAAAAATTTATGCTATTTTTAGACGATCATTAAAAACAATATTAATAGATTGTGCTTGCATTCGTGTAATAACACTTATACGGTGTCCAAAGTCATAAATAGATTATTTCGGTTGCAACACATGACTACTTATCCCTTTCTTCTTCTTGTCTTACTAGTCATTTCGTCCAATAAAGATTGTCATTGTGCTCATTATGCTTGCATTTGTGTAACGACACTTACACGATACGGTGACACTTGCACAATTTGCAAAGTCATAAATAAATGCACCTATAAAAAATAATATTAATTTTTAAAATTTAAATTTCTATACACTATCAACTAAAATTTTTTATAATATCATTTAATCATATATTATCTATTATTTGATTTTTTAAGTAATTGTTATCTCATATTCTATTTTTTAATAAGTTAACAATTCATAATTAAATGATAATGTAAAAATTTTTACACTAATAATAAATCAAAATCTATTATATCTATTATATTTATCTAATTGGACTGCCTTCTGTCATCACTTGGTAGCTCCTTATTTCAATTCAACTAAAACTTTTTCCGCCTAATTTTTCTTCCCCTAACTTCACTAGTGATTGCCTTTTCTTATTTTTTTTTCTCTTTTTTTCTGATTTCACTATTATTATTTCTCATTTATTTATTATTTTTGTTCATTTAATATAAACATGAGGAATAAAAATATGGTTTGTTTTATTTGAAATTTTCGTAATAAAAATCTGAAGTCTAAAAAAAATTTAAAAAAAATACAATAGATACTAAAAGAAAACATAAGTAAAGAATAATCCGTAAAATTTAGGGGAGCAAGTACTTGTTAAACTCTATATTTTATTCATTAAAAAAGTGAATTCCAAATATCATATTCGGATTGAATTTGTGTTTAATGGTAATTAATAAAATTTATTAAAATTAACCAATTTTAGTGTTTGGTATACTTATATAAAGATAACAATTTGAATTATTATTTAAAAATCAATAAATGCAACTTTATTATTTATTCTGGCCGTCTTTCTTTGCATCCCAATTGTGAGTGCGTGAGTTACATTTTCTAAGTCAACTAAATTTAGTCAAGGTGGTCCATGGTCTCCACCATCCATGCTAACCAATTTCCAAATCCACACCACGTCCGCTTTCGTCTTTCTCGGTTTACTATTCTGCGCGTGCATCATGCATTTTTTGCGTCAATTTCTGTCTTGGATATTTTGACATTCCATTAGATCAACCATTACCTGCAAAATATCTTAATTTTTATTTTATTGTATATACTCAACTTGCAAACCATTGGGTAGGAGAGGGAGAAAAATGACATGCTAGATAACCTAACTACTAATATTATATTCACAACTCAGTTTTAAAGATGAAAACCAGTATCAATTGATATTGAATTTGAATCAATTATATATGTTTGAAAGAAAACTCTTTTACTGTGCAATTCGTGGGAGAGGTTATATGAATAAAGTAACGTGAATAATATTTAAAAAGAAAAATAAGTATAAAAATTTATTAAATTTAAATTCATTTAAAAATTTTAATATAATTACGTAAATTAGTTACCAATACTTATTTCATTATTTAGATAAATAAGTCAAATTGGTGCAAATGCACAACTATGGAGTGCAATTATTGCAAGAATTGAATTTTTAGTGGAATTGTAATCGTGGAGGCAATCGAGCCAACACTTTTGGTTTTGAGTGCGGATGACGTTGGAAGGATGGCCAAAATGTTGTTGGTCCCACTAAGACCATATCCCCCCAAATACATTTCTTTAAGTTATTGAGATTGTACTGCAGGGATACTGACTTGGTCAATGCCAAATTTGAAGACAAGTTGTTCATTACCCTCCCCGGGGCTGAACAATACTTTAGTGGGTGAGTACTGCTGGCTGCTAGCCTTTTTAGATTAAGGACAATAGTATGAAAATCTATTTATTTTTAACTGTCAATGGTATTTGAATTTCAGGAAATGTACTTAGTTTGGAAAGAAGGATAATACCCTTCCCACTAAGATAATAGAAACGGAGCATCTCATATTCTATTTTGTTATGAGTACTAAAACTTTGTTCAACCAGAATGTACAACCACATGCATGCATTATGTCAAATTAAATTCTGAAAATTTAATAGAAATTAAAAATGATCCTTTGGCCTTGTTTTTCTCCTCCACTTTGATAAGATCAGAAAGTTTACTAATGTCTTCTCCTAATTTACAAAAATTTTAAGATCGGAAAGTTTATTTAAATTAAGGTATCCTATATACCCGACTACTCCCCTCTGAGCGCTCACTTTCAGCAATGGAGCTAGCTAGAGATCATTGTCAATCTGGATAGCAATAACAAGTTCCTTCTATAGGTGACATTTTAAATTAAGTTTACTTTATTGTAATCAAAACAGTATAGTGCATTCTCCACTAAGCCACTCAATATAAGAAATTATTAAAATATAATTCTGTAAATTTTAAAATAAATTCATTGTATTAAAATATTAATAATATATAAATTCTTAGACCTCCTTTGTTAAAAAAAAAGAAAGAAAGAAAGATGTTAGCGAGTAATCTATTTAACTAGGAAAGCGATTAACTGATAAAACAATGTCGATTCTTGTATTGGGGTCTAGGTGGTGTTTATTTGAAAAGATTTATATGTTCTCCAGATAATGTATTGGCCATCAAGTGAAATAGAAAATTTGTGAATGATAAAAGTAATAATTTCCAAGGCATGATTTTAGAGCCTGCTACTCTAATAGATGAATCCTTTTCCAAATGTTGCCGATGGCAACTTTTGTCATGTCATCATACTAACACCATTGTTTATAACAATATGTGTTGTTCAGGCTTCCTGACAAATTATTTCTGAGAAAATGGTTTCAAGAAGAAAAAAAGATTGTGTGGCAGTTTTGATCCTTTGTATATATATCGAACGAATTAAATGCTACGGGCAACCAGAATTAATTTCAACACCAATAAAGAGCTATATTAGTGCAGAAAGAGCATCTTGCTGTCCTACTAGCAGAATAGCCATAGCATACATTTTTAAGACCAAGTAATTAAGGTCATTTTAAGGGATTCTATATATTGTCTATTTGAACCCAATATTCTTATCAAAACACCACTGTGACCAAAATCTAGCGAGGATATAGCTCAGAAATTGAAGCCTCATTTACTGATTCTTGAGCTGATTTGCTTGTGGATTCACTTGATCTTGTTTCCCTTGAATTATAGTCCCACGACTGCATATTTGGAAGGTTTTCAGTTCTGCTATCCACAAAAAATGCAGGTTCTGAAGGTACCGGGAGAGTGATTGAATAACTATTAAGCATGAGTACAACAGCAGCCATGGTTGGTCTGTCAGCTAAATTTTCTTGAACACAGAGTAACCCAATATGGATGCATCTCATTATTTCATTTCGTGAACCGTGGTTTAATGTGGGATCTACAATATCTATAGCTGTCCCCTCCCTCCATTTTCTCCATGCCTGCAAGAATTTGCTCAATTACAGATACCATTAGTTCTCAAATTCCACTTCTACAGTGATGTAGACTAACACATAATCTAGTCCCATACTTCTAACAACAAGGAGATATAAGGGAAGAGAAGGATGACTTACAAAGCTCAGCAGATCCTCTACATTACTCCCCATGACGAATGCCACTGTTTTTTGTGGCCACTTACAATCTCAAGAACTAGTACACCAAAACTAAAGACATCTGATTTCACTGAAAACTGTCCATGCATTGCATACTCAGGTGCCATATATCCACTACATCATAATATCGGCAAGCTTAATTAGACATAAATGTTAATTAATCTTAATTTTAACAATTGCAATCTTGAAAAAGTTCCCCTCTATTTCATATTGTAAGACCAAAGATATTAATAACATGTTCGGCATATTCTAATACTTACTAAGTTCCAACAATTCTACTTGTATTTCCTTGAGTTTGATCCATAACAAACAGTTTTGCCATACCAAAATCTGATATCTTAGGATTTATCTCTTCATCTAAGAGAATGTTACTTGCTTTGAGATCACGATGAATAATTCGCAGACGAGAATCCTCATGAAGGTAAAGAAGGCCCCGTGCAATGCCTCCAATGATTTTATAGCGCTTTTCCCAATCCAATTGTGCTTGCTTAGTTGGATCTACATATACACCCAAGCCATATGAATTTTAATATTGTTTGTAATAAGTCTTAGTCTTGCAACAAAACTGAAGTAGTAGAGGTAGAGAGTCCAATTAAGTAAAGATTCAAACGAACCAAATATGAAGTAATCAAGGCTTTTATTTGGAACAAATTCATAAACAAGTAGCCTTTCTCTTCCTTCCAAAACAGAAACCAAGTAGCCTAACTAAATTTCGATGCTGAAGCTTGGCCACCAAAAGCACTTCATTCTTAAATTCCATATCTCCTTGGCCAGAATTCCTTGATAACCTTTTGACAGCTATCATTTGTCCATTGGAGAGTCTACCCTGAAAATATATCATAATCAGGTATAAATTCTCAACCAAGTCACTGTCTATTCCATGTTCTGACAAAGAGATGATATTTATTTGAATGAAACAGAGTTATCTTACCCTATAAACAGCTCCAAATCCGCCTTGTCCAAGTTTATTAGAATTAGAGAAATCACTTGTAGCAACTCGTATGGTGTCAAAGTTGAATTGCAATGATTCTGTAGTTTTTAATTTGATCATCATCATCGTCTTCTGTTTCACCTGGAGAACCGGTTTAAACTAGTGAATTTTTAAATGTGATACGACTGCAACATTACATCAATTCAATGCAATCAATAGAAAACATTTGACATAATTTCTCTATGTAATACCATAACATGATGGTTGCTGGCTTCCCCCCCCCCCCCCATTTTTTTTCTCCTTCTTCCTAGTAGTGATTGAGTTACTCATATCGTATTTTAAATTATCGGAATAATTTCATATTCTATCTGCTTAATTGATTTATCAAGTATTATTGAAGAGAAGGAATTACTCAAAATTATACGATGATAAGTAGACTTTTGTGCCTTTAAATTTCATTGCAAAAATGGAGTCCTAAGTGTAATATAACAAGTCACATTAAATAAATTACTCAGACTTACTTTCAAAAATTTCCTTGGCTTTCTCCTTCTTAAATAGATGCAGATAACAACGAGAACAATAAACAACAACAGGTACAACTATGGCGATGGCAGTTTCGTGATGTGTTGCTCTTTCCTGCGAAAACCAGAATCTTCGGTAAGACATTTCATGGTTTAAGGATAATGAAATATGTCTAATAACTAAAGACAGAGAAAAGCCCAACATAAGCATGATTATTGAAATTTTGTTACATCCTGTAAGAAAAGTTTTAGCACAATACTTATTTTTCCTCCATTGGATGAATAAGGAGAACAAAACCCCATCAAGAAGAAAACATTCAAAGTTCAGCAATTAATGTGAAAAGCGGATCATGAAGTAAATTTCAAGGGTGAGTTTGAGTGGCTCCGTTGTAATTATTAGGCTATAAGCAATTAAGCATAATGTGACATGTACCTTCTGAGGAGGTGTTATTGGTGGACAGTGGAGGTGGTGGTGATAGCAGCAGCGATGGTGGTGGTGCATTTGCTGTAGGTTCATAGAAGCGGTAGTTTTCATATCTAATATTACAACTGCGTCCAATAACCCTACCACCTATCTTGTCTTCACAACAAGTTGGGATTTTTGAGACAGCGTTAACCAAGCAGTCATTGCAGTCTAACCCACGCAAATCAGGCGTGCACTGAACAAGACCATATATGGTTTGAAAATTTGGACCAGTTACACTGTCTGCAGCATACTTACGACGAGAGTCACCTGCTGAAGCTGTGCTTCTCAGCGTAGCTAGCAAGTTCTGGAGCACTTGGTTGAACTGATCTGCCTCTGTTGCATTGTTCAAGTTCCACATATAAAAACGAAGGTAGAGCTTCCATGATGCCAAATATTGAGCGGTTTGAGTAGCGCAACATGCAATTATCATACCACCCAACTGCCTCTTTCTGTTTTGGACAAAGCTGTGTGAGAAGGACTCTGGAATCGTTGAGACAACTGCGACAGTCTTCTGGCTTAACATCTCCTCTGCACAGCCCAATTGGCGTTTACTTTATCAGTGTTTTGGCCCATATGAGAAATTGTAGAAACCATAGTTAATTTCTGTGTTGGAAGAGAGATTGGACAGGAGGGAGTTGAGATTAGCGTGATAGGTGCTATTGGCTGTGTAGTTGCCTTTGTCTCCACAGAAGTGGTATAGGAAATCTGGTTGAGCGCTGGCTTTAGATGTGATTATGACAAACACACAACAAAGAAAGGAAAGCAGCGAGAAAGGAACAACAAACATTATGCTTGTGCTCTCTCTGGGAATAAGAAGTAACAAACGGAAGATTGAAGCTTGAGCTTCTATCGGCGAAGGGTGAAGTGATTGGCTGACTAAAATTTGTGCTGTTTGTTACTTTAAGAACCAAAGTTTCTTTGGTAGACCAAAACTCTCTTACTATTCAATTCATGGTAAAGTTCCTTTATACAAGTCTTTTTTGAAACCCAGAAACACGCCTTGTTGACTGACAACAGTTTTCCTGAAAGAGACATTTGTTGAAGTGTGAGAATATCCTCCAAAATTATTGACTGTCAAATGTGCAATAAGAAAGATAGAATCGTCTATGGGAGTTGGATTAATTAATTGGATGTTGATGCAACTATCTTGAATTTAATTTTTATTGAAAATCTCTGATTGGTAGACATTTATTAACTACTGTGCATCTGTCTTGGTTATTTGACAAACTATTTATCTCTTTTAATTTTTTTTATTTGACAAAAACAAAAAAGGAAGATTATAAGGTAGTTGGATGGCGAATCATCATTTACGGGGCAAGATTTGAAGAGACGAGAGAAACTTGCCATTCTTATATTGTAGAACAGTAGAAGCCTCTTTAGTTTACACAGTTGGACTTGGCATTTTTATTTTTAAGATTTTAAATTATTTATTAAACAGGCGAAGACTTCCCTGAAAATTAGGAAATATTGGCATGAAGAAAATTATGCAGGAAGAAAAAAAACCTAATTTACTCTTCTACGTTGAATTTTGAGAAGTGCTTATACCAACGGTACACGTCATTACGTTAGATGGTTAGAGGCAGTTGAGACTATAGTATGTTTGGTTTAACTTTTAAAATTTTAAATTATAATTTATGTAAAAGTTTATGTCTTATAACTGTTATCTAAATTTTTGAAATTAATTGAAAATGGATTTTAAGAAATTGTGTTATGTCAAAAAGAGAAAGAGAGTAATGCTATCAACAATCACTTATGTATAAAATATCATATATCTTCCTTTTTGGTAGATCATATATCTTCCTTTGACATAACTTATTGTAGCCATTACTTGAACCAAAGTAACCTTGATTTCGTTCAATGGAAGACAACCTTTTAAAATGGCGCTTGATTGAGACCGAACTGGTTGAGGACAAAACCGGCGGAAAGTTGACGCTCAATGCAAACGTTGATTTCTTGGTCAAATTGCCAATTTAGTTCAATAAATTCTTAGTATTTTATTCAAAGAAATATCTAGGAACCTGCACCCACTAAGAAGTTATTTCAAATTCAGAAATATAAATATACATATATTTTTTTATGAATTAAGAATATCCTAGATTATGAGTGATAATAATATAACTCTCACTATAAAATATGACACTCATAAATTAAATCGCATGCAATTTTTATGTCTTGTGATGTAACTCATTTCTGCTTTGTTAACATACTGGATCTGCCAGCTTTCAACGTAACAATTTATGAGATAATACTTCAATTTTTATGGTTTCATCAAATTAAAATGTATACAAATTTTTATTCAATAATAAGAGAGACATTACTGTAATCCAAAATTGGTGAGCCTCTCCCTCTCCTTTGCTTCATGGGTGATCTAAAACTAAGGTTCTGAAAATAAAACCGGTCACTGAATTAGCGAGGTACTGATTTAAGGTTCAATAGTTTAACCGTGATTCAACCGTAGTCGAACCGGAATATAATTAAATATATACTTATATTTATATATATATTAAATTTTAATATGTATACTAGTTAATAATTATATATATATATATATATATATATATATATCAGTCATTTACTATTTATATCATCCTTATTCATGAAAATTTATTTTATTTTATTTTTATTTTTTTTCATGTCACAAAGATTTATTAAATATTAAAATTGTTATTTCTTGGTAAATAGATTTTATTATAATTCTACTTATTATATTTAATATGTTAAAATAATTTTATTTTTTAATTTAATAAAATATTAGTGTGTATGTATACAATATATAATATGAACTAAGCAACTGATAAGTAATGATACAGGATAAAATAACTTTATTATTTTCAGAAAAGTATATGTTCGATCCATCGCTGCAAGGTAATCTACCTCTTTCAATTCCAAGATAGAGTTTCTACTGATAGGCTACATTCTAGGAAAGAGTTATGTGCCTTCTCTTTCCAGCAAATAAAGGAGATTTCCCAAGCATTAGTCAATTGGCCTGTATCTAGTTTGAGACATTCCAGCTTTGAAAAAGAAATTCGTATAGTATATAATAAATAATGGAAGCAACAAAGTTAACTAGCTCTGCTAATTTAGTGGTCTCTAGTTTGGAGTGCAACATAGGAGCCTGAGTTCGAATCCACTCGTGGAACCTGCAAACCGTGGTCGGTTCACGCAGTTTACCTAGTTCGTTTTCGGTTTACCGGTCCAAGACATCTAACTGAACCGTCCAGTGGACCAGTTCAACCAGCAGGTCTAATTCGATTTTCAAAACTATGTCTGAAACCCTTACGCATCAATTCAACCTTATTTTCGGTCCTAGCTACTGTTGGGATAGTAATAATCCACGTTATAGTTGACCAAAATTTAGGAAAAAGTCCTTGCTTACGCGTTGAACAAAAGCAGAAGTTAATTTTCCATCTCATTGAGAAATGATAACTTATGACAAGGAGATATTATGACAGTTTCAAATATTTTTGTATTATCAATCAAAATCAAACACTCAAATTTTCATAAATAAATGAAAATGTTCATTATGGATGTAGTTTCTTGTTGTTTCATTTCATGAACCATTATCTAATGTGGGATCTATAATATAACCGAGGCTGTCCCCTCGCTTCAGATTTTCTTGGACTGCTAGTTCTCGCTCAATTGCAGAAAATATTAGTTCACAATATTGTTTACTTCAAGAATTTCGTGTGGACTCGTTATGACGAATTCTCTAATGTATGCTATATTTCAAAAAGCAAGGAAGATAGGCCAGGAGGGGAAAAAAAAAGGAAAGTTACAAAGCTTAATTGATATTCTAAGTTGTCCTTATGACACGTTGTGACAACTGGTACACCAAAACTATAGATTTTTTTACCACTGAAATTGTCCATTTCTTGTCACTGTTCACAATGAATAAAACACTTGAACTTATTAATGAAATTAAAGAAGGCCTCGTAATTAAGGAGTGGGTCAAGTGATAATTAGTAAGTAGTTGGATTTATAACTTGATAATTACAAATTTGATTTTTTTCTTGATCCGTGTTTACTGATTCTAGCAGACTTAAAGTATGAGATGCCTTTTCCTTAACTTAAATTTTTCTATAAAAAAAAAGAAATTAAAGAAGGCCTCTAGCAATAAAAGTCGATGAAGACTGGTTTTCGTTATTTCCGTGTATTGTGGGCATGGCAGTGCCAGTCCGTGTATTACATTTTCTAGGTCAAAGTTGGTGAAGGTCCAATTTTCAAAATTTTCTTTTTAACTTTTTTAAAAATTTTTTATATAATTTTATATTTGACTCTTTTGAAAAAAATAAAATTAATCTTAACTACACAGAATAAAATTACTGACTGTCCCTGTTATTGATATTCAGGCGTATAATTGATGTGAAAAAAGATCATAAAGTCAACATCGGATTCAATTTAAGCTGATCAATTTTAATTATTACATTTTATAAGCCATTAAGCAGCATTTGACACCCAAGGAAAAAGAAGTGTTTATTAAAATACCTGAAAGAAAAATGATTATTGTGACTTATATTTCTGAATGTGCGATTAATTAATAATTTAATACTAATGATACATTCAACTCTTTCTTATGTATAGCTAAAATTAATTTGTAAAATGTTAATAAAAACTGGTAGCAGCTAGTAGTAGCTGCCTTAATTAAGCTCAAAAAATCTTCTGCGCATAACTAATGCAATGATTTTTGAAATTATTTTTATAGTGTTATTGGTGGACATAGGAGGTGGTGGCTAGAGAAGCGGTGATGGCGGTGGTGCATCTGTTGGCCGAAACTTGGCTGGCGATTGCCTTGAGAGTTGAGATATGATTATGACAAGGAAACAACAAAGAAACGAATTACCTGCAGCCTACAAGAAACAACCACCATTGATTATAATTGTCATCTCTCCGAGTAAGAAGTAACAAACGGAAGATTGAAGCTTTTGTTAGACATGTATTTATATAAATACTCAAATTAATATTTGATATGTGTAATCAATTACTTTGTAAGATGTATATGCATTTATAACATAATTTAAAAAATTTTACTTATGCCAAATGTTAATTTAAGTATCTATATAAACATATGCTTAATTAACTAAAATTTTTTCATGTTATATGCTATGACATTTGTAACCGTATATCACAGCATAAATTGTCAATTACTTGAAGTAATATTAAATTTTTAGACTAAATTATCATTTTTATTTTTTAAAAATTCACTTGACATCAATTTGATCATTCAACGATATGTGACATCAAATCAATCTTTTAAAAATTTAAAGTGATATTAAAATAGTCATTTAAATATATGTGATATTAAAGTAGTTATTAAAGATTTAAAATAACATTAAAATAAACCTGCCATATATCTTTGAAATATTTTGCTCCTTGAGCGGAGACAGTTCATCATTTGATTTTGGTATGAATTTCTCAAATCCTCCAATATGGATTGTGAATGGAATTCTCGAAGTAATTTCGAATTTGGGTATATAATTTAAAATAAACCTCGTCGTACATGGAAAGATGTATATCAATGCTGGCAAAACATTTCCTTGCAAGAGGTTTAAAGCCTCGTCAAGCCCTCCATGTCCAAAAGTCACCATGAACCAGAGCCAACGCTGCTGACATCGCACGAGTCCCCCTCCACCGTTTGCTCCAATAACAAAGTCACCCACCCCACAACAGGCATTGCAACATCTTTGACAAATACTAGTTCGGGCAGAAGTTGGGGCGCAGCGAATTCAGCATCACCCACCGATGCGTGGGCCTCCAGACTAAGAACGAAATATGAGGGTAAAAAGGATTTTAGTGATGTGTTTCTTTATAGACCGTAGATGGAAGTAAATGAATTGTAAGACTGAGATTTAATAAAAGAATTTCCTACGTGCCTCGTGTATTCTTATTGCTTTGATTTCTTCTTCATTGACATTTTGTACTTTGATTTCTTCTTCATTGACATTGTTTTGTAGCTCTTTTGGAGAAAAACATATTTGAAAATATTTTTCATACATAGTAAACTGGAATGACTTCTCTGATAATGGAAAACATGAGCATGGTGAGAATTATGCAAGAAAAAAAGCTCATATACTCAAAGTACTCCCAACAGAACATGTAAGGTGCAGCTGGCGATATTGAGTTGATAGAGCAATGATAATTTCACGTTTATTTTGGCCCCACATCACAAGCTTCACATATTTAAGATTAACAAACTATGAAATTGATTTAACATTTAACTACGTATAATTAGCCATTTATTTAAACCACGAATTTCTTCCCACATTTCTTTTTAAGTTCACAGATAGTTATATATAGCTAAGTATATTATTGGTTAAATATATTTAACCGTTAGATAATCAATTGTTCTCTATTACCTCAGTCAATTGTACATAGTTAAATAGTTAAATTTATTTAATAATTAATTAATTTCACATGTGAAATATGTGAGACAACTTATATGTGCAATTATTATTACTCCAGTTGATATTAAACTTTGTTTGTGCTAATAAATTATGTACGGAACCGTTAGTATTGTGCGAATTATTTAGTATAAACTCTGAATAAAAAATGGAAGATATATTTTTCGACTTTATAGTAGTTGGTGGGCGAACATTAGGAAATGTGTTAAACGAAGACCAAGCAAGGTCAATGGACCACCGTCCACGCTCATGAGGCCGGCCATGCAATAATTGCGTGGAAATGTTCATATAATACAAGAACCATGGTTGCCAGATACGACACGACTTCTGTATAATACATCTTCACTCGCCAGAATCATTTTCTCGCTGTCCAACGCGCTTACGAAGCCAATTTTATGACGAGTAATGCTACATAATTAAAAAAAATTAGTTAAATTTTTTTATAAAATTTAAGATGGTTATTAGATAAAATAAATTTATAACATTCATTTATTTATCTAAAAATTAACAAGTAAGATAAATTATTTTCTTAAAAATTTAAAAAATTTAATTATATAATTTTTTTTATCGCAAATATCTAAGAAGAAAATTTATCCGTAATTGGAGCCTGTAGACTATTGGTTTTGGGTATGAGCGTGTATTATGGGTATGGCAGTGAGTGCCTGCGTTACATCTTCCAAGTCAAGTTAATTTGGTCAAGGTGGTCCACGAACTCCACCATCCATGCTATCCAATTTCCATAGCCAAACCACATCAGCTTTCGTCTTTCTCGGTTTTCCATTCAGTGCATGCATTACGTATTTTCTAAGTCAATGTCTGTCTTCTGGATTTTTGGACGTTCCATTCCATCCACCAGTATCAAACCCCTCCACGTCAGTACTTACTTAATATGGTAAATCAATTTCTAAATTGTAGCGACTCGATGGTTGGTTGATTCACAGATGAATTCCTTGTTTTTTTTTCTCTTGTTTTTGTCTATTGATTGATTTAGTGAAAAAACAACTGTTGTTGATTGAAATTTGTCTCCCTTGGAGGAGTTAAGCTGTTGAACTCTGAATAATAAATCACTTTGAAATTTGAATAAATACCGTTTAGGGACAGTATGATTCCACACACGTTTATTTTAGATTTTAATTAAATTATTTTAAAAAGAATTAATATTGAACGAATTGGTTTTTAAAAAATTGATGATAAAAGAATTTATTTATATTTTAAAAGTTATTTTAAAAGAATCCATTTTGTTTTAATGGTTTATAATTATAAGGTAGAATCACTTTTGAAATTTAACCGTATTTATATCTTTTAAAAGTTTATGATTTCAAACATAGAATCAATTCTATTCATTGCATAAGTAAGAAAATTTTACTTATCTTACAATTAATTTTACAACCAAATTTTTTTTTTAAAATTGATTCCGAGAGAATACCATCCAAACAAGTTACAGTGTTGTTAGAATCAATTCTTAAAGGATAAAAGTAATTCTACGTCCTTCAAAATCTAATAGCATGTTTGATTTACTGTTCCTTCAGTGCTGCACGACGTTTCATGCAATTTGTGAGAAGAATTTTTTCAAACTTCTAAATGTATATATAAGTGTCATCAGTTTAATTTTTTTCATATAACTTTTAAGAGAGGGAAAATTTTTTTACAACTTTTGGACACATATACAAGCATAATTAATTTGATCCTTTAAAAGAGTGGGAAGAAGTTATCACTCTTTTGATCAAAAGAGCAATGATTAAAGCCTTCCCCCAAATAACATCTCTAGGATTTGAAATTTACCTATACTCCTGAGATTGTAGTGTGCTCACCATTCCTTGCTCAAGTGAATAAAAGTTCATCATGTCTCCAAGAGTCATGAATGCAAAAAATTTGGTTTCACGCGCGCAATCGGTGGTGCACATGCTTGTTGAATAGAAGTCTTGCACCTAGCTAACTATTTGGTTTCATTTATTGCATGAGGAAACAACAAGGCTTTTGGTTTTTCATGCTTTGCATGTTGCCATCCTTTGTTGACAATAAGGAAAGAATGATGAATGCAAGTCGCCATCTAATACTGAGTACCACTATTCAGCAAGAGGAGAAACTAGATTGAACTAGAAAACCAGATTGAACCAGATGAGGCTGCAGAACATTTCATGTTTTATGTTTCTATTTTCTTTGTATAGCATAATGGCAAATGTCACAAATGTTATTCATGTTACATAAAATAGAGGCATCTTGTTTCTGTAATACAATGATAGGAATAGATGATGAATGTCCTAACCTAAAATGCCATAGGTCGAATCCATTGTGAAGGTTGTTATTTACAGACATGGCTTTGTTGTTCAATATGGAAGTGGGTTTAAGTGGATTATGGACTATCAATGTGTATAGTCCAACTTCAACATCTACTGTATCAATCATCCTCGAGCCTTGTATGTCCTGTATCACACATTTATCATGATAAAAGGTTAATTGACAGGCAAAAGAGGAGGTGAGCTTTATCACTAAAATGTGGTTTAAAACAAAAATGTGGTAGATAAAGAACATCAAATAAGAACAAGTCATCTGAAAGCTGAATAGAACCTGAAAAATTTACAGTTAATTGTTTATCATTAGGTAATCTAACTGCTATGGGACTAATCCTCTTAAATGTGACAAAATGTGACAAAGAAAAACAGATGTGGTCTGTGGCTCTTATGTCTATTATCCAGGAGCTCAAGGTAGGATTTGTTGAAAAACTAAAGGCAGTACCTAATAGGTTTGTGACAATAGTAAGGAGTTTTCCATAACAGAATTTTATAGTAAAAGGAGGATCATGTACCAGACTACATGTATAGAAACACCACAGCAAAATACTATGGTAGAATGAAAACATCAATATATACTAAATGTTGCAAGGGCATTAATGTTCCAATCCAACTTACCCTAACTATTCTGGACTTACAGCATACTGCATTCAGTGTATCTCATCAACAGGATACCTAGCCCTCTATTATCACATAAATCTCCTTATGAACTCCTACATAACAAGGTACCATCTTTCGAGAATTTAAAAGTCTTTGGTTCTTTGTGCTTTGCTTCAACTCTTACATCACATAAACTCAAGTTTGATGCTAGAGCACGAAAATGTATTTTTCTAGGATACAAAACTAGAACTAAAGGCTATGTTCTTTTTGATTTAAATAATAGAGAAATATTTTTGTCTAGACATGTCATTTTTCATGAGTCACATTACCTATTTTACAACAGCTCAAGTCATCCACGGCCTGCTGACAGTATACACACAGTTCAACTACCACATCATAGCCAATTTTCTGAATACACCAGTACTCTTGACCCATTACCATTCACATGCAATTTGCCTTCAGACACAATAGCAGATTCGACTACAAAAACAGAAACTATTCCTAACCCTCTACCTAGACACTTTACCAGAATCAGAAAACAACCAACCTATTTGCAGGACAATCACTGTGGATTGTCTACTTCAAGTTCAGTACCAAATGATACCTCAGGTAATGCTTATCCTTTATCAGATTTTATCTCCTATAATTCTCTTTCTCCAAAACACAAACACTTCACCCTTTCATTATCCACCACAGTAGAGCTAACCACATACTCTCAAGCTGTCAAGCATAGTTGTTGATAGCAAGTTATGAATCAAGAAATAACAGCTTTGGAGCAAAATGAAACCTGGATCTATACTGATCTACCTAAAGGTAAAACTCCTATTAGATGCAAGTGGGTTTATAAAATTAAACACAAATCTGATGGTTCTATAGAAAGATATAAAGTCATATTAGTGGCCAAAGGATACACTCAGCAAAAGGGAATCGATTACTTTGATACATTTAGTCCAACAGCCAAAATGACAACTATTCGTGTGTTATTAGCCATTGCAACTGTAAAAGGATGGTTCCTTTAACAGTTGGATGTCAACAATGCCTTTTTACATGGAGATCTTGAGGAGGAAGTCTATATGGTAGTTCCCCAGGGTGTTATTCCTCCCAAACCGAATCAAGTTTGCAAACTACATAAGTCCCTATATGGACTTAAACAAGCTAGCAGACAGTGGCACTCGAAATTGAGCTCTTTCTTAATTTCATCAGGGTACTATCAATCAAAATCTAATTACTCACTGTTGACAAAACATAATGGATCATCCTTTATTGTAATTCTGGTTTATCTTGATGATATCATCATATCAAGAAATGACATGCAAGAGATTTCAGGAATTAAAAGGTTTTTAGATAGAACATTCAAAATCAAAGATCTTGAAGATGTCAAATATTTTATGGGACTTGAGATAGCAAGGTCACACAAAGGCATTATTTTGTCACAACGGAAATATGCTCTAGAAATGTTGAATGACACAGGACTGCTAGCATCTAAACCTGTCAAGACACCAATGGAGTCTAAAATCAAACTATATCAAAATTCTGCAGAAGTTTATGCAGACAGTTCAGTATATAGAAGGCTGATCGGTAGGTTACTCTACTTAACCAATACTCGACTGGACATTACCTATCCAGTACAGCAACTCAGCCAGTTTATGTTAAATCCAACTATTACACATTACCAAGCTGCTACAAGAGTGCTTCGGTACATTAAAGGCAATCTGAGACATGGCATTTTCTTACTAGCATAATCAGATTTTCGACTCAAAACCTTTTCAGATTCTCACTGGGCTGCCTACACTGAAACCAAAATATCTATAACTGGTTTCTACATTTTCTTAGGAGACTCCCTTATCTCATGGAGATCTAAGAAGCAGACAACAGTCTCCAGCTCATCCTCTAAAATAGAATACAGGGCCATGGCAGCCACCACTTGTGATTTACAGTGGCTACAGTTCCTACTGAAAGATTTTCAAATTTCATTCACTCAATCAGCATTGCTGTATTATGACAACCAGTCTGCCAGACACATTGCAGCAAATCCAACCTTTTATGAAAGGACCAAGCACATTGAGATAGATTGTCACATAGTCCATGAGAAGATACACAATGGCCTTGTCCACCTCATGCCAATCTCCTCCACCAATTAGCTAGCTGATATATTCACCAATCCTTTGGCTGCAGCTTCATTTCATCAAATACAAAACAAGCTGGGCATGTATGACATACATTCTCCAACTTGTAAGGGGGTAATACCGAGTACTACTACTCAGCAAGAGGAGAAACCAGATTGAACCAGAAAACTAAATTGAACCAGATGACGCTGCAGAACGTTTTTTGTTTTCTTTCTGTTTTCAGTTAATTATGTTATTACTGTTTTGCTGTTACTGTAGCTTCTGTTAATTCTGTTTTCTATTTTCTGTTGATTTGTTTCTGTTAGCTATTAGTTGATTAGCTAGTCTTCTGTTAGTTAGTCTGTTAGTAGTAACTTGATGTGTATATATATGTATGTAAGTTAACTTTCAAAACATAATGTGAATAATCAAAATTCTCCTTCCACATACAGCTTCGTTCCCAACTATTTCTATTCTGCAGAACTGTTCTGCAACCTTTTCTACTTTCTGTAGAAGTTATTGTGCAGATTTCCACATGGCATCAGAGCTATAGGATCTATAGAGAGGGGCTAATGCTTCTGAATCTAAAATTTCAACTGGGACTAATAACTCTACCACCTATCTTGTCGTTACAACACTTTGGGAGGTCTTCGATAGCCTCACTCAAGCATTTAGTGCAGTCTTGCTCAGACAAATCGGGCGTGCACTGAACAAGACCATATATGGTTTTCGAATTTGGACCAATTGCGGTTCCTGTGGCATACTTAAGACGAGAGTCACCTGACGCAGCTCTGCTCCTTAGGCTATAAAGCAATTTAGTGAGCACTTGATCGAACTGATCCACGTCCGTTGTTTTGTTTTCGCTCCACACAAAAAATACAGGTTGACTTTGCATGATGCCAAATATTGAACGGCTTGAGTAGTTCAACGAGCAATTGTCAAGCCACCCTATTGCCTCTTTATAGTTTGGACAAAGCTGTGTGAGAAGGACTCTGGAACGATCGTGGCAACTGCGCGATTGATTTGGCTTAACATCTCCTCTACAGAACCCAATGGCGTTCACTTTGTCAGTGTTTTGGCCATAAGAGAAATTGTAGAAACCGTAGTTAATTTTCAGTGTTGGAAGAGAGACTGGACAAGAGGGTGTTGAGATTGGACTGATAGGTGCTATTGGCTGTGTAGTTGCCTGTTTCGTTGATACAGAAGTGTTATAGGAAACTTTTCTCGGCGTTTCCTTGATATGCGATTATGACAAGAAGACAACAAAGAAACGAAAGCTGCGGCCCAGAAGAAACAACAGCCATTATATGATTATCTTCTCTCTGTGACTCTGTGAATAAGCTTTAGATATGAAGGAGCCTCGATTGGCGAAGGGTGAAGTTGGGCAGACTAGAAGTTCTGCTGTAAGTACTTTCATAACCAAAATTTGCTTGGCACCGTGGGACAGGTATTACTGAGTAATAAATATATCTGAATTATAATTTATAGAAATAAAAAATGATAAATGTGTAAAATTATTAAATATAAACTTATTTTAAAATGTAATATATATATATATATATAAGTTACGATTTAAGTAATAAACAAATTTAAGTTAAATAGTTAAAAAATTTGATATGAATTTATATCGTATCTAATAAGTGCAAAAAAAATCAGGACAAAAGATAAAAAAAAATTATTACTTTTTAAAAATAGTAATTTCTTGTGTATGCCAAATGCTTTATAATTGACGAATGTACGGTTGAAGGAGATTGAGGACAAACAGTGCAAATCCAACAATTGCTTCTTTCTTGCCAAGAATCTTGTATATATTAAAGATATTGATTTTTTAAGTAATAAATTTAATCAGTTTAATTTTAATTCTTAATTAAGATAAATTTTTTTAAATATTATCATCTAATTATGTATTATGATACATTATTTGATTATATATATCACCACATAAATTGTCAATTAATTTAAATGACAGTAAATTTTTTTTGGCACTATTTGAATTAGGAATTAAATCTCAGTCTAAGACTAACGCAAAATGAACAAGTTACTTTCTGTAAAAAAAAAAAACTTAAAAATTAGCAGTATATGCTTTTCTTAACTTTTAAGTCTGGCTATAGTTCAAATAAAAAAAAAAAACACATTTCTGGCTGTAGTTGCAGTTGGTCACACACGTTAATGCTTCCAATTATGACAACTGGTTTTGGGTTTGACCGTGTATTATGGGTAAGGCAGTGATTGCGTGCATTACATTTTCCAAGTCATCTAAATTTGGTCAAGGTGGGTCCATTGATGGACCGTTTTCAAATCCGCCACATCTGCTTTCGTCTTTCTCGGTTTACTATTCGGCGCATGCATTATGTATTTTATGCATCAAATGTCAGTCTTTTTATTTTGTTCCATCAACCCGTCCTCCACGTCATTCCTTATTTAATATGACAAAACAATTCCTAATTTTTAGTGATTAGATGGTTGGCTGATTCACGCATCAATTCCTTGTTTTTTTTATTGATTTTTTTTTTACTGGAAACGTAGTATTTCATTAGAGACGACTAAGAATGCCCAAATACATCGAGATACAAATAAGTTCGGGTGCTTCTTCAATTCAAACACAATTCAGATTTGAGAGGCCAATCGATCTATTTCATGAGCTGCTTGGTTTCCATTCTTCCTAACATGGGAAACTTCAAAAACTCTCAAAAACGTAAAAAAGAAAATACAATCTTCCATAATCAAAGCAAAATAAGTGTCATGTTGGGTTGGCTTTGAGAAAGAGTCGACGGTGCGAGGGTGGGGGTGTTTTTTGGGGGGTTGGGATTCATCCCTTATTTGGAATCGATTCTAAGTACAGTTTTTCAAGGTTCAAAACCCTTACCACTTGTTCCACTGACTTGACTGCTGGGCTGTTGACTTGCAAACTTTCATCTTCCAGTATCAGGCTTTGAAACATGAGGTCTCAAGCTAGAGAGAGTGCTGACCGGGCTGCATAAGGTTCTGCCTGGGTTGGACTGCGTCCACTTGGAAGGGCCCAAATGGCAGTAGCCAGGGCAAAAAAAATTGTAAAAAAAATTATTGTGAGTATTAGAGTATGGTATAATGTATAGTATGTACAGAGTATGGTATACTTGATTAGCTAAAATTTTAGTTAGAGGTTTGGTTAGATTCTGTTACGATAGGTAGCTGTATATATGCTTTGTATCAGTGAACAGAAACAGCAATGCATTCATTCTCTTCTTCACTCTTAGATTCTTCATTCTCTCAATTCCTTTGATGGTATCATGAGCCATCAATCTCCAACAATGGAGGATACATCTTCGTTGAGTTCAGGCACCAAGCTCAGAAATCAAACTTAGTCACCTTCAACCATTCAATTACAGTTAAATTGGATGAAAAAAAAAAAAATTCTTGATATGGTGGCAACCAATTCAGGTGGGAATCAAAGGCTACAAATTGCAAAAGTTCTTAATTGGGGCAGATTCAATTCCCTCAAAGTTTGCATCAGATGAGGATCGTAGTGCAAGAAAGATGACTGATGAATACAATGAATGGTATCAACAGGACTAACTTCTTCTGTCATGGCTGCTTGCATCAATATCTGAGAGTGTTCTACCTAGAGTCGTGGGATGTGATTTTTCTTGGCAACTTTGGACTGAAATCCAGCAATTCTATTCTTCTCAGACCAGAGCAAAAGAAAGACAGTATAGATCAAAGTTGAGACAAACCAAGAAAGAGACTAGCACAATCAGTGAGTACTTGATGAGAATCAAGGCTTTAATGATACTTTAGCTTCATTTGGCTGCTGTGTGTCAAAACAAGAACACATAGATGTTATCTTGGATGGTCTTCCGGACGAATATGATTCATTTGTAGTTTCTGTCAATTCAAGGATAACCCGTATACTGTTATAGAAATAGAATCACTTTTATTAGCCCAAGAAACAAGAATTGAGAGGCATGCGAAATCACTGACGGAGACTATGACAGTAAACATAGCACATACAGAAACTAAGCCTCAATCTCAAGGAAGTGGAGGCAGATTCCCAAACTATAGTGGCAGCTATAGAGGAAGGTCTGGAAGAGGTTATGGCAAATATAGAGGAAGGGGCAGGTTTCAGAATACTGGTAGACATGGTTATGGTTTGGTGTGTCAGGTTTGCAACAAACCAGGACACTCAACTTCTCATTGTTTTCATAGGTATGATCAGGCCTATCAATCATTGCCACATACCAACCCTTTTCATGCGCAGAGACAGGTGCCACAGCAGCAACTGCAGGCCTTGATTGCTACTCCTGATATGGTTTTTGATCAAAATTGGTACTCGGATTATGGTGCAAGCAATCACATTACACCAGATGTCAACAATTTGATGCACAAGTCTGATTTCAATGGCTCAGACCAGATACATATGGATAATGGTAAAGGCTTACAAATAGATCATATTGGCTATTCACAGTAAGTTTCTCCTTTTAATTCCAATGTTTTTCCTTGAAACATCTTCTTCATGTTCCTAAAATCACTAAGAACCTGTTAAGTGTGAGTAAATTTGCTCGTGATAATTCTGTTTGCTTTGAGCTTTACCCTTGTTCATGTTGTGTCAAATATCAGGGAACTCACCAAGTGCTTCTTCAAGGCAGGGTTAAACCAAATGGGACTATACCAATTTGACAAGTTTCAGCTGCAGCATCTTCATTCCTCTGATTCAAAAAATGTTAATTCTTATCATTCAAATGTAAATAGTGTCAACTCTCTTGATTGTAAATTTCCTCCGTAAATACAGCTTCTGTTCAATCTGATAACATGCTTTGGCAGTGTCGCTTAGGACATCCCAAAGCTGCTACAGTTCAAAAAGTGCTTAGGCTGTGTAATATACGTTTGAATAATAAAAATACATCTTTTGATTTTTGTGTAGCTTGTTGCCATGGTAAAGCACATTGGTTACAGTCTTATCCATTAGTCACAATACATCATAACCCTTTAGAATTGATATACAGATCTGTGGCGTCCTCCAATTAAATCCTCAAATGCTTATACCTATTATATCAGCTTTGTTGACTCTTACAGTAGATATACTTGGATCTATTTTCTGAAACAAAAATCAGATGCCTTCCCAATCTTTCTTCAATTCAAAACAATGGTAGAATTACCATTTGACACAAAGATAAGCTATTCAGTCTGATTAGGGAGGGGAGTTTAGAACTTTTTCCAATTACCTAAAATCCCGAGGTATAATTCATAGGCTGATTTGCCCACATACCCATCATCAGAATGGGGCAGTTGAAAGGAAGCATTGCCATATTACTGAACTTGGTCTTACCTTGATGGCTAAAGCTTCACTACCAGTCATCTTTTGGGATCATGCCTTTTCTACAGCTGTTTATCTCATCAATAGACTTCCATCCACATCCATTTCTAATGACATTCCTTATAAAAGGTTGCACAATTCTATTCCTGACTACTCCTTTTTAAAGGTGTTTGATTGTGCTTGTTACCCGTTACTGAGGCCATACAATAGGCACAAGCTACAACAAAGAACAATTGAGTGTATTTTTCTAGGATATAGTGATAAACATAAAGGCTATAAGTGTCTTGACCCTAGTGGAAGACTCTATATTTCTAAAGATGTGGTGTTCAATGAATCACATTTTCCTTCTTTGTCTTCTATTTCTTCTACATGTCCTGCTGCAGTTACATAAATTTTTGTTTTAGCTAGACCACCTACTCTAACTCCTAATAGCCAATTATGTTCTTTTGGTTTAAGTCCTGCACCTGCATTTCATTTAACCACTGATTCTGCAGAACGTGTTATAATCGGGAGATAATGATACTACTGTTAATGTTCCATCTAATTCTCCTACTGAAGTATGTTCAAATAATCATTTTGAGTGTTGGACAGCAGCTAAATTCAACTACTGCAGTTCCTATAACCAGTTCTAGTGCTGCAGCAATATCAGCAGATGCAGAACAAATGTCTACAGCTGTTACAGCAGATAACAGCAGTCCATCTACTTCAAAGAAGCAAACACCAGTTGCTAGATCAAGTACTGAGGCTGAGTATTGCAGCCTAGCAAGCACTGTGGCAGAGTCGTCTTGGTTACAGTCATTGCTCAAAGAGCTTCAAATTAAGCCAACAAAGCCTCTGGTTTACTGTGATAATTTGGCAATGTCATGATGTCTCATAATCCAGTTCTTCATTCACGTACCAAGCATATGGAACTCGACATTTTCTTTATAAGGGAGAAGGTTTTATAGAATGTGCTTGACACATCCCTGGGACTGATCAAATGGCTGATGTGTTGACCAAGCCGCTGTCAGCTGTTAGATTTCTTCATTTTCGGAACACTCTCAGAGTCGTTACAAGGATACAATCTGAGTTTGAGAGGGGAATATTGAAGTATGGTATAATGTATAGTATGTACGGAGTTCAGTATACTTGAATAGTTAAAATGTTAGTTAGAGGTTCAGTTAGATTTTGTTAGGATAGGTAGCTGCATATATGCTTTGTATCAATGAACAGAAACAGCAATGCATTCACTCTCTTCTTCACTCTTTGATTCTTCATTCTCTCAATTCCTTTGACTGAGTAAGTATGGGGTGTAACTAAGACTTGATTTGTCAGAATTGTGAACACTTCATGGGCAAAAAAAATGAAGAAAAAAAATTTAAATAAAAGGCTAAATGTGAAAAAATTCAAAAATAAAAAACTGTATGCTAAGAAAAAAAAAGAAAATAATGAGCCACTCGGATCCCATCTACCCAGACCTCAAGGCATAAACCAACCCAAAAATCCTCCTACAACATTTCAAATCTTTTGGTCCTTCCCCTTTCTCCCTTTAACCATAAGACCTTCACACATCTTAACACATCTACGTTCAAAAACGTAGTACACTACAAGCCCTAAACTCTTTTCCAACCTAAGCTTTACGGTGGCTGTAAAAATAGAACGGAACAGCTGCGAATAGGTGAAGCAGCTGGTCGAGAGAAAAAAACAGAGAGGTGCAGCGTGAAATAAGGAGAGATTGAAAGGTGTATGCACCTAGAGGGGCTATCACTTATTCGCTATACTATCCCATGTATATGACCAAGTGAGGAGGATACAAAAGGAGGTCCGGAGGATTAGGAAAAAAAAAAGGAAAGAGGGGGTGTGGTAGAGATTTCTCTGAAATGGGAAGAGGATTCGAAGAGGATTTATGGACATAAGCTCATGAGAAACAGAGAGGGAGAGTTTTTAGGAGAGTGAAGCTGCAAGGTGGAGAGAGAAGAGAAAAAAGGAGAAACAGAGAATGGAGGAGAGAGGATTCAGCTAAAGCTGTTCTAGACAATCACCATCGATCTCCACAAGTCGTACACGTCCACCATACTGTGGACTGCCACCATCTGAACGGGGGTGGCAAAAAGAGAGATGGGATGGATTTTACGTCAGATAAGTAGAGGGTGTATAAAAAATAAATTAATAATTATAATTTATTAAAAATTATTAAAATTATTTAATTATTTATAATTTATTTTAATAAATAATATATAATTTATTTATTAATTTATTTTAATGAATAAATATTTAATTTATTTATATTTAATTATATGTATGTAGATTATTTTTATATTTAAATATATTATATTTTTTAAATTATATATATAAATTTATTGAAATTTTTTAAATTTTATTATTATTTTTAAATTACATTTGTCAGTTATTTATATTTAAATATTAATTTATTAAACTTTTAACTATATTTATAATTAATATCACTTATTTAAAAAATATAAGTTTAGTATCTAATTTTTATTAATATGACCGTTGTTTTCTCTTGATTCATTTGAAAATGGACAAGTTTTTACTTTCATGTGATCATTTTATTTTAAATTATTGATAATATTATATTTGACAAATTACTACTATATTAATTATATAAAAATCATGATTTAATTGTGACTAAAACATATTTAAGTCATTATAAAGTATAATAAAAAACATGATAAGATTGGAGTGACTGTAGTTAAGAGAATTGGGCAAAAGAAAGAACACGTGCATTGCACGGATATATGATTGGTTAGATGTATAAAGTGTTACATCATCTTCTACTATCATCTTCATATTTCACCTTTGTTTTGGTTGCTAATTAAGGACAATAATTAATTAGAATATATATTATTAGCTCAAGCATATTGTGATACTTACTAGGTCTTAACAATAGTATTTGTATTGCTTTGAGTTTGATTCATCTTATATAATGTTGTTTATTTTGATATCACAATTAATAATTTACAATCAAGAATTATTATGAGGGTAAAGAAGATCAGAAGCAATGTCACCAATGATTTTGCAGCATCTTTTCCAATCCAAGCGCTTGATTGGATCTACGTACCCAAGCCAGCATATATGTATGATATAATCTTTTTCAAAATATCTATTTATTTTGACATGTATAAGTAAAGGTAAATTTCAATCAAAACACTACAATAAAAGACGCTAAATTGTGGCCATTTTTTTTTAATTTGCAAAGGTTTTTAACTTTCTCAAATTAAATTGCGGCATGAAAAACATCTCATTTATGCACGCTACAATCATATTGCGGCAATTTTTTTTGTTAACTGCTGTTACTTCAATTTAAGGTAGTTCTATTGCAACGGTTTTTGACCTTCTCAATTTATAATTTTTTTTTCAAATTACGGTGGTTTTAAACCTCTACTATTTTATTAGAAAATTTTCAAAAAAAAAATTGCAGGGTTTAATACCACCGCAAATTGATTAATAGAATTTTTTAAAAAATTTACAGTAAATGTAATTCTATGAAGAATATTAAATTTAGCTTGTCAAATCACAAATATAAATAATTTAAAGAACAAACCACTTAATGTAAATTAAATTTCATTTGAAATATTCATATATAGTAACATAACCATCACAATTCATAGCAAACTAAAATAATATAATTCGCCTATGCAGTAACTTAAACATTATAACTGCAAATCCATAATAACCTAAAGTGATCCTCCAACAACTCATTAGATCCTACAACAAATTCATCACTGATCTTGACTTTGCATCGCAACATTTTCTTGCAACCTGCTTCGCAGTAATCAGTCTCGTCAAGTTCCCATCAATTGTAGCTAGGCTTGTCACCTTAGTGCTGTCTATAGTACTAGTTGCAACACTTGCCTGTTTAAGAATTTCCCAATATATAATAAATAACCTTTAACTTATTCTATGAAAGGCATTCCTGAGAAATAAGAAACAAATTTGAACTCAAAATGTATACTTAATTACCTTTAGAGCCAAAATGGGTTTTGCTGAGGATTAGGCATGGATCACTTACAAATGTTTTGGCTTAGGTAAAAATGATGATCGTTAAGAGATGGACTTCAAATAGACATTCAATAATCATCATCATCAATTCTTTATGTTGCAAGTTGAACACGCTTTAATTGAAGCAAATAACATAATGTTGTTGGCACCACAGGCAAAGGTAAGGCATTGCTTATCTTAAAAATCATTTAATAATTGACATATGTAAAATTTAAAAAATTATATTATAAATACATATTATTTTTTTAAAAAATAAAAAATATATGTCAATTGTTAAATAGATTACTTAAGATAGATAATGCATACTCAAAAAATTCTCAAGTGACTGATGATTTTTGTATGTTTAGAACCATAAATTTTGTGAATTGATTTGACATAAAAATAAAATCTTTTGTTTGAAAGGTTATAAAATAAGAAATTATTTAATTTTATAATAAATTTCAAACACAAAAATTAATTTCTAAATCAAATTAAATAATTTAACTTAAATTAAATTAAATTAATTCTACTTTTTAAAGGTTCCAAACAGAGTGTAAGAGAAAAAAAAATCATTAGAGAATTAGAATGTGCTTTCATTGTCCTTTTTCGTATTCAACACCAACACCTCTTGGGGACTTTGATGTCATAGGATTTAAGGGGCAGGGAACAAATTAGTGATTACTGACCATCTTTCCGCATGCTTTATAAATTGTTTCTAACTTTTTATTAAAATAAATTAATGAAGACCCTCATTACAGGACTGAATTTTGAATGTATGAAAAGAAATTATTGGCTTACAATTTTGTAATTGAAGAAATTTGCATCAATATATACTTTATTTATCTTATGCTATGTTTGGATGGGAAATTAGGGAGTGATAATAAGGAAAAAGAAAAGTTTATTATAAGTTTTTTGTCTTATTTAAAAGTTTTATAAAAGAAGATAAAAGAAATGAGAATTTTTAAATAATCCTCTAAAACAGTCTTTATTAATTTTTGTGAACATTTTAAACTGTTCATAACTTAAAAAATTTTGAAAGATTCAAAACATTCAAATAAGGGAACGCAAATTTATTAATTAATTTTTTATTTTCTGTTTTTTCTCTCACTTTATTTTCTTTATTTCCTTTCCTTCACATCTCCTTCAAACTCTCAAACATAGCCTTAGTAAACAGCAATCATTTTCTTGTATTGCTAAAATTGAATTCAAAACAGTAATTAACGCTTGAAGGGAGTCATTTCCTGATTCACTTGATCTCGTATCTGATAAACCTCTAGTATGCATAAAATATGCAGGTTGCGCAGGTATTGGAAGAGTGAGAAAGTAGTTGTTAAGCATGAGTACAACTGAAGCCATGGCTGGTTTGTTGGTTACATTTTCTAGAATACAGAGTAATCCAATATGGATGTATCTCATTATTTCATTTCTTGAATTCTTATTCATTAGTGCTGGATCTATAAAATTTGAGGTTGTCCTTTCCTCCAGTTTCTCCGTGCCTGCAAGATTTGGTCACAATTGGAAAAAATATTAATTGCTTTTTTTTTTCAAATTTACAATATCATGTGTACTATTCTAAGGGCGAGAAGATTAGTAATTAAATATAGCAAACTCACAAAGCTTATTAGATGTTATGCATACTCGCCATTATAGATGTCATTATTTTTGTGTCCAATTACTATTTCAAGAACTAGCACACCAAAACTAAAAACATCTGATTTCACTAAGAAATATCCATGCAATGCATGTATAGACGCCATATATCTACTGCATATCAGCATATACAAGCTCAATTAGCTATAGAAAGCACACATGCATCTTTTCCTTTATTGTTGTTGCCAAAGACAATAATTACAAAAATTTATTTGCTTTAGCATAATATTATACTTACTAGGTTTCAACAGTTCTATGTGTATTTCCAATAATTTGATCCTTAATAAATAGTCTTGGTATGCTAAAATATGATATTTTAGGATTCATCTCTTCATTTAAGAGTATGTTACTTGCTTTTAGATCACGATGAATAATGCGCAGTTAAGAATTCTCATGAAGGTACAAAAAACCTTGAGCAATGCCTTCTACAATCTTGTAGCGCATTTTCCACTTCAATTGTGCTTGCTTTGTTGGATCTACATATACACCAAAGCCATATGAATTTTATAATAAGTCGTAGTCTTGCAAGAGAACTAAAGTAAAAGAGGTAGAGTCTAATTAAGTAAATATTCAAACCTACCAAATATGAAGTAATTAAGGCTTTTATTAGGTGCAAATTCATAGACAACTCTCTTCCTTCTGGACAGAAACCAAGTAGCCTAACTAAATTTCGATGTTGAAGCTTCACCACTAAAAGCACTTAATTCTTAAACTCTATATCTCCTTGGCCCGAGTCTCTTGACAACCTTAGGACAGCAAGCTCTTATCCATTGGAGAGGCTACCCTGAATATATATCATAGCCAAGTACAGTAAATTCTCCATCATGTAACTGGTCTACCATATTTAGCCAAAAGTTAGGTGATATTTATTTGAATAGAATAGTATTATCTTACCCTATAAACAGCTCCAAATCCGCCTTGTCCAAGTTTATTAGAATTAGAGAAGTCATTTGTAGCAACTCGTATGGTGTCAAACTGGAATTGCAATGACTCAACAATTGTAATTTCATCATTATCATCTTCTTCAGCTTCATGGGTAATGGGTTTAAACCAATGAGTATTTCAAATGTGATACGAGAGCGCTGTAGTAATTCAGTGATTGAATGAGAACATTGAGAGTTATACTTTCCTAATGTGAAACAAGATCCAAATGGCTTTTGGCTGCCACTTTTCTTTTTTCCTTCTTCCAAGTCATCATTTGAGTTGCTCATGCTTTGAATTATTGAAACAATTTCATATTCTATCTGCTTAGTGGATTGTATCTAGTGTTATTTAATTGAAAGAATTACTCTAAATTTTGACATATTATACACCTATTTAGAAATATTTGATTTATCATGTTAAATAGAGTCTTTCCCTTTAAATTTCAGTGCAAGAATGTAGGCCTAACACGAAAATGACAATTCACAACCAAACTTTTAAATTTTTTCCTCGGCTTCCTCACTCTTAAATAGATGCAGATAAAAATGAGCATCACAACAACAACGACGGGTACAACTAAGGCGATCGCAGTTTGAGACCTGTTGCTCTTTTCTGCAAAAACCAGAATCCCTGGTGAGACATTTCACTATAAGCAATTAAGCATAATGTGACAAGTACCATCTGAGGAAGTGTTGTTGACAAGTACCAGCTGGTGGCGATGTTAGTGGTGATGTTGATGATTCATCTACTTCAGGATCATAGAAGGGACTAATTTCGAACCTAAAATTACAACTGGGACTAATAACTCTACCACCTACCCTGTCCTTACAACACTTTGGGAGGTCTATGATAGCCTCATTCAAGCATTCAGTGCAGTCTTGCTCAGACAAATCGGGCGTGCACTGAACAAGACCATATATGGTTTGCAAATTTGGACCATCCACAGTTCCTGTAGCATACTTACGACGAGAGTCAGTTGAAGATGCAGCTTCGCTTCTTGGGCTATGCAGCAAGTTAGTGACCACTTGATCGAACCGATTCACATCCGTTGTTTTGCTTAAGTTCCACATGCTCCAATCAAAAAGTACAGGTTGACTTTCCATGATGCCAAATATTGAACGGTTTGAATAGCGCAACGAGCACTTGTCAAACCACCCTATTGCCTCTTTATAGTTTGGACAAAGCTGAGTGAGAAGGACGTTGGAATTGTTGAGGCAACCGCGGCATTTATCTGGCTTAACATCTGCTCTACACAGCCCAATGGCGTTTACTTTGTCTGTGTTTTGGCCATAAGAGAAATTGTAGAAACCATAGTTAATCTCAGTGTTGGAACAGAGACTGGACAAAAGGGTGTTGAGATTGGAGTGAAAGGTGCTATTGGCTGTGTAGTTGCCTGTTTTATTGATGCAGAAGTGTTGTAGGAAAGTTGGCTGGGCGTTGCCTTGAGATATGATAATGAGAAGGAAAGAACAAAGAAACAAAAGCTGCAGCTTACAAGAAACAACAGCCATTATATGATTAATGATTATCCTCTCTCAGTGAATAAGCTTTACATATGAATGAGCTTCTATTGGCGAAGGGTGGAGTGATTGGCGGAGTAAAATTTGTGCCGTGTGTACCTTTATAGCCAAAATTTCTTTGGAACGGTAATACGAATTTATTTTGAAAATTTAGTGTCATATATATATATATATATATATACTTATTTATATTTATATTTATCTTTATATTTATGGATTAGAATTTACTTATATCAGGTGTTAATTTTGAACATTTATACTATTTAATAACTTTTCATAAAATATGAATTAAATCAATCCCATTATTAAATCATGTGATTTTATCTTGATAATTATGTAGAATAAATTTGAAATAAATTAAAAATTTATATGTATACAATCTAATAGTCAATATTTATTTATATTTTAAAAAATATATTATACATTAAAATAAAGTAATGTGATCGAATGTCAACTAATTTTTAAATTATATGAAATTTTGTAAACTTGATATATTTTATAAGAATTTTTAATTTAACGATTAAATTGATAAAATTCAACTTCCATAAAATGTTGTTAAACATAATAGGTATGTTAAAAATTACATCTAGTATAAGTAGAAATGTAACAATTGCAGTTGGTCACACACGTCCATGCCTTTTCCGATTATAGATCAACTGGTTCTGGCTTGTCCTTGTGGAAGATGGTAAGGACAAACGATGGAAATCTAACAATTGCAGTTGGTCACACACGTCCATGCCTTTTCCGATTATGTGAGCTAGTTATGGCTTTGTCCGTGTATGGCTATGCATCCCAATTGCGAGTGTGTCTAAATTTGGTCAAGGTGGTCCATTGATGGACATTTTCCAAATCCACCACATCCGCTTTCGTCTTTCTCGGTTTACTATCAGTGCATGCACTATGTATTTTCCACGTCAATGTCTGTCTTATGGATTTTAGGGCCCTTCACTCTACCACAATTATTTTTAGTTTGAATTCATAGTTACTTCAATATTTATATTAAGTGTACTAAATATTTAAAAGCGTTCAAAATTATATTCATAAGTTTATACAAGCACCACAAATTTCTCAAAGAAAAATATGACGAATATATGGAAATTTTCACTACAACCCATGCACGGGACAAAGAACATAAATTAAATATAACTAGTTTCGTACTTCACTCTCCAGCACCATGGCCATGATTACAAGCATTTTTTTTATGCCGTTAACGTGCTGCTTGTGACAGTCACTTAAATTCTTATTCAATATGACAAATCAATTTGAATTATTTCAAAGTCAACTCGTTAGAAATTAGAATTTGGATATTATTAAATGAGAAGTACAAATTAAGGGAATAAAGTGCAGCATTTATTGTCATTAATTAAAAAATTTAAAAGTTTAAAATTTAATTAAATATATGTATATGAATAACAAATTATAAATTTATTAAAACATTCTTACTAATTTTTTCATCAATTATTATCCACTTATATTTTATTTTCTACATAACACCATCACTTTAAATAATCCAAACCCTATTTGAATTATTTCAAAACCAAACAAATCAATTCCTTGTTTTTTTCCCTATTGATTGAGTGAAAAAATCAACTTTTCTTGATTGAAATTTGTCTCCCTAGTTGCCTCTAAATGTCTATGGTGGTTCTTGAACCTACCTTTTTTAATTGCCCGTAAATAGAAGAGCTCTTTTAACTAATTGTAACATTCTTTTTCTGAGGACGAAAAAGTCATAAGCAGTTTTGCTTTGAACTCTAATAAATCAGTTTGAAGTGACACTGTGTGATTCCACATGCACTTGCCTAATATTTAAGTCTTTCTTCATGCTGTTCAAGAGAAAATTTTCTTCGTCCACTTTTATCTATTATTTAAAATTTTTATAATAAAAATTAAAAAAATTATTAAATAATATAAAAATATAATTTAATATAATTAAATTATCTTTTTTTTTATTTTATTAATACTTTCTCTCTTTTTTAATTTTACTTATTTCATTAATTTTTTTAATTAAAAAAAATAAAATTAAAAAAATTAATTAATATTTTTTTAATATTTTTAAACTATAAATATTTTTACATAAAAAAAATTTCATATACTACAAATAAAAATAGACAAAAAAATAAAAAACTTTGCTTTTAAAAAATGCTAATTCAGAGCATTCGAGACTGTGCAAACGCACGTTTGCCCAAGATAAATCTAAAACAAACGCTCTAACACAACTTGCTTTTCAATTTACTTCTGACTTTTTTTTTGTGGGTACTGGGCCAATCTTTCACGGTCCAATCAGGTGCAGAAGCAGAACTGTGGGCTCCATTGTGAAAGTCTAAAGCAATGAAATATCCATTATCTCTCTGACCAAAAAAAAAATCGATTATCTAAGACCAAAAAACATAAATCTATTATCTGGATAGAGTTGAAAACTTGAAATTCAGGAAGAATGGAAGATGACACCAGAAAAATGTATTAGGATTGTCTAGCTCGATGTCAAATTCTCTTTTTTTATGGAAAAAGATGGGCCAAGGCCCAAAAGCGAAGAAACTCAGTTAGTTTGGGAGTAGAAAATGGCATTGCATCGCAGAGAATAACTCTCCCATATCAGGAGGAGGGTCATTCCAAATTTGGAAAGTAGAATCATGAGTTAAGCTTACGTTGGCCATAGCATCAGTTCCTTTTTGCTGCCCTCCCTTAAATTATGCGAGATTTCCACAACCAAGGCCACTTCAGCATTTTCTTGACGTCCTTGAGAATCTGCCTGGTCTCATGATGCCCCATTTGAACTCCTTGGAGGATTTGGACTGTTGGATATTGACTTAAATTAAAATGAAAAGAAAAAAAAAAGGGAAGAGAGAAAGTCAAGAATGGAGACTTAAGGGGAAAATTCTACCTACCGGTCCTGTTATTTAGCCAAGACATTAAAAGAAAACATGCAATACATTAAATGTTTGAAGCAATGCATTTCATGTGTATAACATGCAAAAGGGATTGATCTCTATATATAAAGATCAAAGAGAGAATGAAGATCAAAGAGAGAATGGAGGGTGTGTAGTTGTGAGAAAGAAAAGACTATTTGAGAGAGTAGTGATAGTTTGTGAGAAAATTTTTGTAAGTATTGGGTGTAACTGGGATTTGGTTTGTGAAAGTAAGATTTAGCGTGATTGTATTTGATTTTATAAATAAAGTATTTGATTGAGTGTATTAGACAAATGGTCGAATCACGCTAAATTTCGTGTGCTATGTTTTTTCTTATTTTGTGATAGTTCTATCTCAACAATAATATTAGCTAGTAACCCAACATGGACAAGAGCCTTTGAGTCAAGCTCAAGTTGAATCTGTCCAAAGCCCAGGTTCCAAGCTGAGGTTTAATCTGTCTGTAATAGGATTTTCTAGCTTGGTGTCAAATTCTGTTTATTGGTGCTACGTACCAGGATTGGTATTTGGTTAGTACCAGTAGCTTCAGCGACGTTAAGAATATAATATGCTTTTAGGATGGTATGTTGGGATCATGAGCATCTGGTGAAGTACAAGTCCACGTGGCTTGACTGTATTGTAAAGTTCTGTTTTGTTTACTTAAAACATAACCTGCTCAAACCGTTTTCGGCGCCCAATTGTTGTACATGCAGCTGCATTTTGCTACTTCCTTTCACTTTCTGCACTTCATATGCACACTTGTAAATAGCAGAGAAAACAAAGCACCACCAATATTTTTCTGCAGGCAAACACCTTCCAGGAATATATACCATAATGCTTTCGAGTAGAAAAATGCACTAACAAAATTTTCCATCAGCGAAGAATTAATAAGCAGGAATAGTATCTTATGATGGAACTTGGAGACTAAGTAGAGGCACTTGTAGAAGATGTTAGAAATCCAACTTCTAGTCCAGTACTCGAAGATTGATCAGATGCAAAATATTTGCCTACAGAAAATGGAGGTGCAGATGGCCGAGGAGGATTTATGTTGCTTCCAAGCATGAGAACAACTGATGACATGGTAGGCCGATCATTGGGATCTTCCTGAACACACAACAGAGCAATATGGACCCATCTCACGGCTTCTTCTGATGGGAAACTGTTGACTAGGTCGGGTTCCACCAATTCAAGTGCTTTGCCATCACTCCATAGTCGCCATGCCTGTTCAAAATGTCATATATTTTAGTTCACAACAGAGCAAGAGTACACATTTTCTAAATTGTGTCAGCAAAACGAAGAAAACTGTGGACACAGAAGAACTTACGTAGGATAGAAGGCTTTCAGCTCGGTCTGGGTGGTAGAAGCCAGAGTTCTTTTTTCCACTTAAAATTTCTAGCATGAGAACACCGTAGCTATAAACATCTGACTTGATGGAAAATAACCCCTCTAAGGCATATTCAGGTGCCATATAACCACTACAGGAGGGGAGAAAAATGCACTTAAATAACATGAACCGAGTTAAATTTAGGAAGAGCAAAAGATATAGTAAATATGCTGCTGCATGTAAAGGTTTCAATGAAATTCATAATGTTCTCTTTCTTCCGTACTAATCTTTTATGTATCCGTTTTAAACCTTTTAGATTTACCCTTAAGGAATAATTTCAATTTTCTTTGAAGCGATATACAGCATCATATAAGCCAGAAACTATAGGTAAATGGACTAGCCTGGCAAATGAAAAGCAAGATCAGGAATTTTCAGTCTCGTAAGTTCTCTACTCTATGCATCATATGGATCTACAAAAGAGTTGTGAGAACTGAAAGTACTTACTATGTACCAACAACTCTATCAGTGTTAGCTTCAATTTGATTGCCACCGAAAATCCTAGCAGTCCCAAAGTCTGATATCTTTGGGGTCATCTCTTCATCTAGCAGCACATTGCTTGCTTTAAGATCTCTATGGATGATTTTCAGCCGTGAGTCCTCATGTAAATACAGAAGCCCTCTTGCAGTTCCATTAATAACTTTTGCCCGCTTAGGCCAGTCTAGCTCTTTACGTTTTGTTGGATCTGCAATGTCAATTCAAAGGATTATTTCAGATAAGGAAGTTCTTCCTTAACTTGAGAACACACAAATGTACATAGCTATCAGGGAAGGACAGAAAAAACGAACCAAACAAGAAGGTATCAAGGCTAGTGTTGGCCATGTACTCATAGACCAGAAGCTTTTCGTTTGCCTCCAGGCAGCATCCCAAAAGCCTCACAAGGTTTTTGTGTTGAAGTTTAGCAATTAACGTGACTTCATTCTTGAATTCTTCAAGGCCTTGCTTTGATTTAAATGAAAGCCTCTTGACTGCTATGTCCTTGCCATTTATCAGTTTCCCCTGTATGCAAGCCAGAGTTTCATAATCAAGAAGAAATCTAGCTAATATGAAACTAGCAACACGCAACATTTTACTCTGGCAATCAATTTTTTGAACAAACTATTTTCTAATACAACCAACTATTTTCTACTACAAAAGCTCAAAAGCGAAAAGTAATGACAACTTGCACTAACCTTGAAAACTGGCCCAAATCCTCCTTCCCCAAGTTTATTTTTATCAGAGAAATAGTTTGTGGCAACCTTTATGGTGCTCAAACTAAAGTAATGCACTTCACTGTTGTCCTCATCTGTTGCATTCATTCCTTGCTCTCGTAAGTGTACGCTATTTAAACTTTCCAAATTGTTTAACATTATTACGTCAATTGTTTCTTCCCCTGAATTAAAAATTTGTAAGGACATTTCAGGACTATGACAATGAAAATTTTAGCAAAGATACACAGGCTTCAATTTTGCTACCTCTTTGACTTCTTTTCCTGCGGGAACATAAATAACGCACAACACCAATTAAACTTACAACAACTGCAACTGGTATTACTGTGGCGAGTATAATTGCTGTGGTATTCTTTCCTTTCGCTTCTGCATGTACAACAATGCCATTAGTGTTGGTGTTAATTAGTGGTAATATACAGGTGCTAAGAATCAAATTAAATGTTAATCATAACCTTATGAATAAATTAGTAAAGAGAAGAGGAAGAAAACGAATCTAGTCATTGTTTGACTTAATTGCTCACTAATGGTTAAAAATAAGCTAGCGACACTCTCCGATTACTGTCCTTGCAGAAGTGACTGACCGCCAGCTAACTAGTCCTATGCATGTCACAGTACCAGCACTAAATAGCAAAAGGAAAATGTCGATTACACATAACTATTTTACAGTATTTTGTTTGGAAAAATAGAGATAAAAAAATGTATTAGAATGTCTGTTTTTTTTTATTTTATTATAAAAAAATAAATAGTATAAAAATAGTATAATAAAAATAATGTACAAATAATATTATTGAATAACACAATATGCCACCAGCTAACGGAATTTTTTTTATAAAAATGTTGTAGTTTTGAAAAATAATGCATGAAATGTGGTTTTTTTAACTTCATGCCAAGAAAAATGCGGTCGACAACCATATTTGATATCTAAATAACAACATTGTACCTTTTATAATAATAGATCTAATAACCATATAATTATTGGATAACAGGTTTAGTTATCCATGATCATATTTTTGATATATTTAAATTACCATACTTTAAGAACCATCTTTCAAAAATTGCAATATTTTTATTCAAAGTCAACAAATTGGTTTCCCCATTTGCTTAAAAAAAAAAACGTCAACGTAATACCATGTTGTCACGTCAGGCTAAATGGCCCAGTTTTAAAGTTATCTAAGTAATCACCTATTCACTTGTGAGGTTCAGGTTCAGACTGTCATGGACTATCAATATAATTCTTTTATTTTTATATTTGAAATGCAATTTTCATTTAAGAGCTTCGGAATACAGTACAAAATTTGATTTTTAATATAATTCGATTCAATATATTTCAACCTATGAAAATTAATAAATGACGTAAATAAAATAATAATGTTATTTGTATATTATTTTTATTATTTTTTAAATAATAAAATAAAAAAATGTATTTTAAGACATATTTTTTCTTTTTTCTTTTTAAATAAAAATAAAAAAATAGTGTAAATAAATGACGTGAAATCAATATTTTTCTAAATGGAAATATTCTGAGATTTTTTTAATTAGTTTTCTCCTTCAATCATCCTCATATGTATCAAGAGAGTGACAGGCATCAACATACTTAAATATGTCCGACACCCAATCAACAGACAAGATAATCCAAATACAATAATCTAACGAACTTGTCAATATAAAAAAAATATAATTTAGTGGTAATTAAATCAAAATTTTATAAGAACTAGCTTTAATTTTACTTATAATGTAAATGTTTCGAATTATGCTAGATAAAATTTTATGAAGGTGAATAGCTTTAATATCTCAAAATAGGTTGCAACAAAAAAAATCTGAAGAACTTATCACCTACAAATATATTATTTAGTGATAAGTAATTTAAAATTTTAGTAACACGAGTTTAATGTCAATGTTTCGGATTACAAAAATAATAATATCTCAAAATAGATTTAAAAATAAGAAAATCTAAGGAGGTTGCCATCCAATTTCAATTAACTTCACCTTACCGTCTGCCACTGACGGCGGTTGCACAGGGATCAGTGCCGGCGGTGCCGAAGTTGGCTGATAGAAGAGATACCCATCATACCTTATATTGCAACTGGAACCCAATATCCGCCACCCAACCTTCGCTTGGCAACACTTCAAGGCCTCGTCCATCAACTGCGACAAGCAGGATCTGCAAGAACTGCCATTTAAATCTCTCGTGCACTGCACCAATCCATATGTGAACGCTTCTCCCGCCTGCGATCTCTCTGCTTCGTATAGCATATCGGTATTTGGGGCGTCCCGTATGAGCGTGTACATCAGAGCCTTCACGTTGATATCAGGTTGATCCGCTGAGCTTATGTTATTGAGGTTCCACATGAGAACTCTTGGCAGAATCTGTTCCTTTCCGAAGAAGTTGTCCTTCGAGTACCGAAGCATGCATTCGTCATACCAGATGATCGCGCTTGTGTTAGAAGCACACCTGGTTTTTATTTCTTGGCTCGCGGTTCTGGTGCAGTTGTGGCAGGTCTCGATGGAAACATCACCCCTGCAGAGGAAGAGGCCAAAGAGGCTGCTAGAAGCACTGTCGCTGTAGAAGCTCTGGAGAGCAGCTTTGGAAGACAAAGAGTCCAACAAGGAGGTGAGGTTAGATTGGAAAAAATTTGCATCAGTTGTATTATCCAATGGATCATTACAATAATTGTAAATGGGGGCTGGCTGGGAATTGTTGGGGCAGATGAGTGATGAAATTGAGATAAAAAACAAAAGGAAAGCTCTGCAGTTGTGGGAGAGAAACATTGTTACTCTTAGCTAGGTTTCTATGGTTGATTTTCTCCCATAAATTGAAGTAGTGAAACTTTCAACGCTGGATGAAATGAAGGGAAAGAAAGAATCTAATTTCAGCTTCTTGGCGTGTTTAGGAAGTTGTTGAACATTTAATTTGTGACTGTGAAATAATCTTCTCAACCGCTTCATTGAAAAGTTTTCTATTTGGTGTTAAATTTTCCAAAAACTTGCTTGTCCTCTAGTATTTGAACAAGTCAAAAGAGAAATTGCATCATGTAAGACAAACCTTTTAAAATGGACCTTGATTGAGACCGAACTGTGGTTGAGGTCGAAACATGGAAAGTGGAAACTTGATGCAACCATTGATTTTTAGCCAAATTGTCAATCTAATTCAATGGATTCCTAGTATTTTTTTTCCAACGAAAAATTGAGGAACCTCACTCAGAAGCCAGAAGGTACCATAAATTCAGAAATATATAATACAAAATATTGGTATTCAATTGTAAAAAACACGTTGGCATTCACCATCATGCCAAACTTCGTCCTTTGAAAATTTGGCAGAGAGAGGAAGAGAAAGGAGGAATGAGAGGAAAGTGGAATTTTTTTTTTCAATTTTTATAAAAAAATTAAATATTAAGCAACAAATATAATTTAAATTGTTTTAAAAATATCACAAATATAAAAAATTATATATATAAATAATTCTATATTTTTTTAACTTATTCTTCTAATAATTTTTTAATTATACTAAATAAAAAATGTATTAAATGCATTTAAAAATTTTAAAATAATAAATGTTTTTTACTTTTTTATTTAATATTTTGTTTACTAAATATTAAAAAAATTATTAAGAGGGTAAATTAAGAAAATATAACATTATTCGTTTGTGTATGTATATATTTGATGATACCTCAATTTTTATGTTAAATATATACAAATTTTATTGGAGATTTTACTACAATTGAATTGGCCCTCTGCTTTGCTTCATGGGTGATCCGAAACCCACACAAATCAATTCAACCTGATTTCGGTCCAGCTAGTGTTAGGCTTGAGCAAAATATAAGAAAAGTCTTTGCTTGTGCGGTGAACAAAAGCAAAAGTACTTTTTTTTTTTTTTGAAAAGAAAGTACATTTTCCATCTCGTTTAGAAATGATAACTTATGACAAGGAGATTACGGTGAACTTATGACAGCAGGGGAACCCACCCGGACGCATGTGACTTCCCCCGTAGCAGCGCTTTAGAATCCATCCTGACAACGCAAAAGGATTTGGCCGCCTCGGTGGCAAATGCTAACTGGACGCCCCTGGTAAACAACATTGTGATAGAGAATTAATTTCTTAGTGTTGGTGTACGTTTAATATCAGAGTGAAAATAAAAATAAATTTTTATAAATAAATTTTATATGGACATAATTTTAAATTGTGATTAGGCATGCAATTATGATACAATTTTTAATTGTTAAAAAAATATAATGATTGTAATTGTAATTATATTTTGATCACGAATATTTTTATAATAATAATATTACATTTGTTAGTAAATGTAAAATTGGGCCTATTATCTAGGTGAACCACATTTTCGTAAACAAGTCCAAATGCCCCTTATCCCAGATTATTGTATCAAATTTGATGGTGTGAGAGTGGAATTGTAATGTTTCATGTTGAAGTATAGACTACACATACTTAGACATGGAAGCACTTTAACTCAGAAATTAACTCTTAAATCTTTGAACTATCCAAGTTTATATATTATACTTTTTCCTCTATTTTTTCCAATGTAGGGTTTCTTACCCACTTCATCACACTCACATGTATTCTTCTCACAAATGCTTTAAGCTATGAAAAAAAATATATATTGATAGACCATTCCTGCATATAGGATGATTCAGGAGAGCTAGATAATAAATCACAATTAATTTGTTTGGCAAGGTTAGTGAAAACAAAAAGGAGAGGATAATCACAACTAAACCAAGGGCATTAAGAGAAGGCCTTCAAGCGGTCATTTGGCAGCAATCTACCTTTCCATTGCAAGTTCAATTTGATGCCTTTTTTGTTGTGTCATCACATCATTAAAGCAACAACCTAATATGAACGCACGAACACTTTCAAATGAATGTCGGATATGTTGTCGGCAAACATAATCCAACATAAGATCAGTGTCGTCACAGCCCCAACCTGCAACTGCAAGAAGCTATTGCTGTACTACTTTCTTGATCCTTTATGAAATTCCCTAAATACAACACGAACAAACATTAAATTTGGATAAAGAGTAAATTGAATCATTTCATGTTAATGCCGTTGAATAATTCTTCTAACTTCTTAGTAAATAGCAAGCATTCTACTTTTCTTGGTACAATTATGATCGTCATCGCCAGGCTGTAATCATATCTAACGAGGATATAGATCACTAATTGAGGCCTCATTTGCCGATGATTCAACCGAGTTACATTTTTGTTGATCACTTGATCTTGTTGCCACAGAAATGTTTTCCTGAAATTGGGTGTCTGATAAACTTTTATAATTCATAAAAAAGGCAGGTTGCAAGGGTTCTGGGAGAGAGAAGGAGTAGCTGTTAAGCATAAGTAACACAGAAGCCAAGGTTGGTCTGCTAGCCACCCTTTCTGGAACACAAAGTAACCCAATGTGAATGCATCTTGCTATTTCATTTCTTGAACCATCATTTAAAGTGGGATCTATAATATTAGAAGCTGTCCCTTTCATCCAGTTTTCCCATGCCTGCAAGAAGTTGTCAATTGTAGTAAATATTAGTAGCTTTTGACTTCTACCATTTCATGTCGATTAATTAATGCCTGATTTTCTATTCTAATGACCAATACTGCTAAAGTCAAGGAAGATAAATAATTATGTAGACTTACAAAGCTTAATAGATGCTCCACGTTCTCCCCATTACGAAATCCACTATTCTTTTGGCCACTTCCAATCTCTAAAATTAGTACACCAAAACTAAAGACATCTGACTTCACTGAGAATTTTCCAAGCCTTGCATATTCAGGTGCCATATATCCGCTGCATGTCAAGCTCAATTGAATACAAGCATTACCAGTTCTCTTGATGATAATCAATTTTTCCCTCTGTTTTGGTTAAGGATACTAATTAGAAACTATTTAGACTTAAATATTTTGATACTCTCAGGGTTCCCACAATTTTACTTGCATCAGCTTGAGTTTGATCCACAACAAACAGCCTTGCAAAGCCAAAATCTGATATCTTAGGGTTCATCTTTGCATCTAAAAGAATGTTACTTGCTTTGAGATTCCGGTGAATAATCTGTTATTGAGAATCCTCATGAAGATAAAGAAGGCCCCTGCAATACCTTCAATTATAATGGAGTGTGTTTTCCAATCTAAACGTGCACGCTTAATTGGATCTACAAGCCAAATCAAACATTTAAATTACAGTCAAAACAATAGACTATAAGATTAAGAATAAGCTCTAACTTACCAAATATGAAGTAGCCAAGGCTTATATTGGGAAGAAAGTCAGAGACAAGTAGCCGTTCTTTTCTTTCAAAACAAAAACCAAGGAACCTAACTAAATTACAATGCTGAAGCCTGGCCATTAATAGCACTTCATTCTTAAATTCAATATCTCCTTGGCCAGAATTCATAGACAACCTTTTGACTGCAACTTCTTGTTCATTGGAGAGCATGCCCTAAAGATATAACAGTGTTTTATACATTTAATAATGTCATACAGGTTTTCACCAAAAATAAAATAAAATGTCATAGAGGTGCATAACTGTAATATTGTCATATTTACTGTGTAAACAAGTCCCAATCCACGTTCTCCAAGTTTATTTGCATCAGAGAAGTAGTTTGTAGCGACTCTGATGGTGTCAAAGTCAAATTGTGATGACTCAGTATATTCAATTTCATTGTCAGCCTTAGCTTCACCTGGAGAGGTACTTTTAACAAGTGAATTCATCAAATGGAAAATGACAGCGCATCTGTCCAAAAAAAAATGTTCCCGAAAGTTTCAAAAAACACTTTTCATTTTGAAACAAAGTAGAACATTGAGTGCAATTGAGTTCTTGTAAATAACTATATTCCATCTTCTGTTTTTGTTCTTAACTCATGGTATGTAAAATTATTTAAGAAAATAATTCCAATCTATGTCATATCCCATGTCAATGCAGAAAAAAAATACCATTTGTTCCTTTATTACAGTGTATAACCAATAAGAAATCACAAGAAAAAAATCTTGAGACTTACACCAAGCAAAAAATAAATATCTGGACTTACTCTCAGAATGTTTTGTTGGCTTCCTCACTCTTAAATAGATGCAAATAAAGATCAGCAACCCAACAAAGGCAATAGCAGGCACAACTTTGGCTATGAGAGCTTGTGACTTGTTCTTCTTTCCTGTAAAAACCCAATATATAATGGTATATCACAATTAGTCCAATAACTTGGCAGAGACGAAGACGTGATAGAAATTCTCAAAATTTTAAACATAAAATATCCTACAGGTATTTAGCTAAAATCTGTTTATTTTTTCCTCCATTGGAAGGAGAGAAAAAAAAAAGCCGCACCAAAAAGTAAATATTGGAGGTATAACCACTAGTTATATAGCCAATTAGATGCTGCTAGATGCAGAGTGTGTAGATAGATATGTTGTACTTGTGACAATGTTATACGTATAATGTGACTGGTATCGTCTGAGGTCTTTGTAATGGTGGTTGTGGTAGGACGAGGAGGAGGAGATGGAGATCCTTGCTGTCACAATGGTAGTGTAATTGCATCAGCTCTAGGTTCATAGAAGCTGTAGTTCTCATATCTGAAGTTACAGCTGACTTTAATAACTGTATCTCCTGACTTTCCATCACAACATTTTGGTATTTCAGAGATAGTGCCAACCAAGCAGTCCTTGCATTCTGCCCCTGTCAAATCAGGTGTGCACTGAGCAACACCATATAATGTTTGCAAACTAGGACCTGCCGCATGCCCTGCAGCAAACTTACGATTAGGGTGGGAGTCACCTGCAGCTCTGATACTTAGTTTTCTCAGCTAGTCTGTAACCACTTGATTGTACTGATCCCAATCTGTTACATTAGTTTCGGTCCACACATAGATCAGAGTTTGAGTATTATCGGAACCAAACATTGAGGAAACGTCATGGTATAACATGCATTCATCATATATTCCCACCGCTGCCTTCTTATGTGGACACTGCTGTAGGAGAAGGAAACTAGTATTGTTGAGGCAACCGCGGCAAGTATCTGGCGTAACATCTCCTCTGCAAAGTCCAATTGCGTAGAATCTCTCAGGGTCTCAGCCATAAGAGAAGTTGTAGAAGCCATAATCAATTTGTGTTGGAGGTGAGCTTTGAAAGAAGGGTATTGAGGTTGGTCTGGTAGGTGCTATTAGGAGTGTAGGGAGTGTAAGCTTTTGGCTTGTAAATGCCAGCTTTTGCTCTAGTAGTCATAGCATGTCTGTTTGTGACAACTGGTAATGGTGCTTGTACTGCAGTATGTTGTGGCTCTGCAGTATTTTGTATTGCAGTACGCTGACTGAGCTGTGTACTTGCCACTTGATCTGCCTCTGTAGAGTCACTATTTCTATCACAGAAAACTTCATTAGCAGGTAACATTGTGCAATATGGTGAACTGTGCGCAGGATGAATAGCAACATTATGAGCATTCCGAGAAGGTATTCTGGTTAGGACTGGTATTGAGGGTGGAGGAGTTAGAACTGAGGAAGATTTTGGAGGTGAGTTATGTTGATGAAATGGTGACAATTGGTCTTTGAATGGAAACAAGGTTTCATCAAATATTACATGTCTGGAAATGTATACTTTTCCATTGCTGGACATGCACTTGTACCCTTTGTGAATGGGACTGTAGCCAAGACACAAGTAGTTGACCTGAAATCCATTTTGTGTTTGTTGTAAGGCCGAAGATATAGGTAGCAGGCACAACCAAATGTTTTCAACCAGCTGTACTCTGGTTTTTGTTTGAAAAGTTTTTCTAAAGGTGACTGGTTTTGGAGGACTGTTGATGGTAGTCTATTGATAAGGTAGCTAGCTGTAAGGAAAGCATCTTCCGAGAAAGTAAGTGGAAGAGAAGAAGCTGCAAGTAGAGTAAGACCAACCTCTGTGATGTGCCTGTGTTTTCTCTCTGCTCAGCCATTTTGCTCATGAGTATAGGGACAACTGAATTTATGAAGAATGCCATGGTCAGTTAGATATTCAATGAAGATACAATATTCTTTTCCTCCATCTGTTTGTAATGCTTTTATCTTTGTTCATAATTGTAATTCAACCATCGACTTGAATTTGACTAAAGTGGAAAATGCTTCAGACTTAGCTCTCAGCAGATAAACCCATGTGAAGTTAGAATATGCAACAATAAAATGAATATAATAACGATATCCATTAGTTGATGCTATGGGTGAAGGGCCCCAAATATCAGAGTAAATGAGTTCTAAAGGCTGAGTATAGACAGTACTAGATGAATTAAATGGAAGTTTGAGACTTAGCTATGCAGCAAGACGAACAAACAGTAGGAATTTTATTGCTTGGAATTGCTATGTTACAACAACTAAGAACATTATATACAATTTTTGGGGAGGGGTGACCTAATCTGTTGTGCCATATCTGGTATTTGTCAAACGTTGAACTGGTGGCTGAAGTCTGAGTTTGGTGACTGACATAGGATACTGGCGTGAAGTCAAGTGTACGGCTTAGCATTTCCAGTTTATGAAAAGCATACAAATCATCTTTAAGTGTCCCTTGGAGAAGGATCTCCTTGGTAACCTGGGATTTAACAAGGCAGCGGTCAGAATGAAATTAAAAGAACACATCATTATCTTCAGCAAATTGTGAAACGCTCAACAGGTTTTTAGTAATGGCTGGAACATGTAATAAATTTCGTAAGACTAAAGGTGAAGTAGAAAGATTAGCTAGGAATTTTGAATGCCCAATATGTTGAATTTTCAGTCCTGTACCGTTTCCAACATGCACTTTGTTTGAGCCTGCATACTCAGTTTTTGTGATCAGATTTGCTGCATCAGGCGTTATGTGATTTGAGGCACCTGTGTCAAGATACCAAGTCTGATCAAAGAGAGTTTCTGGTGCAGCAATCATAGCAGCCATAGGAGGGTTTTGATTCTGACTTGAAGGAGGTGCGGTGGTTTGTGGTTGATTGGAAAATGGACTAGGATAGAACTGATCGTATCTATGATAGCAATGCCAGGCTAGGTGTCCAAACATAACGCAGACTTGGCACTGTGGTTTTGTATTAGACCATCTGCCACCACCATTTCCTCTGTTGGTCCGTCCTCTGTTTGAGAAGCCGCCCCTATTAGAAAATCCACTTCTACCATGAAACCGTGGATTGAAACCTCCTCTGCCACCTCTGTAGAAGCCAGGTGTTTGCGCAAGATTAGCCTGCACTGGAAGATTAGTCTGTGCCACATTGAGTTCTAGTTTCCTATGCTTTTCAATACGTTCCTCTTGCGCCATCAATAAAGCTTCGATTTCAGCTACTGTATAAGGTTCTCACCTTGATGTCACAAAAATAATAAATCCATCATATTCTTCGGGGAGACCATCAAGTATTATATCTATATGTTCTGCTGTATCTATTGGAGAACCTACTGCAGCTAGCAAATCTACATTCCTTTTGATCTGAAGAATATATTCATTGATTGAAGAACCTTTCTTGATTATCCTCAATTGAGCTTTGAGTTGCTTAACTTTAGCCCTTGACTGAGAAGAAAAGAACACTTCCAATTTCTCCCAAACTTGGCTAGAGGTTTCACACCCAACCATTCTGGTTGCTAATGAGTCAGACATCGAAGCAAGAAGCCGTGACAGTACCAACTATCTTCTTGTTCCCAATTCAAATGATCTTCAGAGATTACCTTGTTCTTCATCTTGCTGAGAATTATACTTCTTTGGTACCTGTTTTCCTGCTATGTACTTCTGCAATTTGAAGCCCTTGATTGTGGCGAGTGCCTGCTGTTTCCAAGGTAGAAAATCGCTCTCGTCGAGCTTAAAAGAGACAGGATTAGAAAATGTTTGCAAAACAAACTGAGACGCGTTCGGTGTGGGAGCCTTTGATTCCTCCATGGATGAGGGCTCTGATACCATGTAGTTTTGAATTTGAATTAGCGGAGCAAAATCTGCAGTTTTGGAGCATGCCGCGAATTTGAATTCTGGCCGGGCACTGGCAGTGGCTTGAGATATCAGAAAGACGAGTAGACAAAAAAAACGAAAGCACTCTTAGAGAGACCGTAGCCGTTTGCACTTTGGGTTTTAAGGATTATGAACAAATTAGCTAGGAGTAAGATCTTCCACTACCACAGGATATGGCCATAGTTTAACCAACCAAGATATGTATGATATAACGATCTTTCAGATTCCGAGTTGTGCAAGTTGCCTTCCATCCATGCCCCATCTACTGTTAAACACGCAACTTGACTATTTGTCGTCAACTCCTGCGTGCACCAAACTCGGATCTGACTCCCCCAGTCGTCACGCCCTTGGTACAATATGTCCACACTTTAATGGAGGTAACAGAAGAGAGAGGACAGGCAATTGGGTTTGAAATGTGGTGTCGGATTAGGAATTGAAAAGCTTTTTTTTTTCAGAGACCTGAGCGCTGCCTGTAATCCCTTAGCATTGATGTAGCAGCGAAAGGCAGATGCACCTGCAGAGGAAATCCAGCGACACAGAGGAAGATGGAGCGTTGCAGTCACAGATAAGAGGCAAGTGGGAAGGGCGGGCGCTGAAGGAACGAAGGAGAGAGGCTGTCGGAGGAAAAATACAACCCCAACGGCTCCTATCCAAAACGCACAACATCGTTAACTTAGTAAAAGGAGAATTAAGAAAAAAAAAAGAAATTATTGGTTTTCTTTTAAAAAACTACTAATTATCAAATGGATGAGAAATTTTTTGATTAAAATATTTTATAAGTTAAAAAATAACATATTCCAAGACTGAAATTGCCATCAAATCACAGTCACAGAAAATTTTTAGAAAGCGTTAGGTATGTAAATGTTTTTTTTTAATTATTTAAAAAATTATTTTTTTTATGTGAAGCATTTAGAAATTATTAATTTTTAAGATTTTAATATGAGACATATAAAACATTTAGAAACTCTCATGTTGTATGTATCAACGTGACAGTCATAAATATTTTTTGAATTTAATATTAATTTATAGTTTATATTATTGTCAAATTATATATTATTAAGTGTTTAATTTTTAAAATAATTATTATTTTAATTAATTTTTTTAATAATTTAATAATTTATAATTAAATGATAGTATAAAATTTTTTATACTAACGATAAATCAAAATTAAATTTATATTTTTTTTTACATACTTAATAAGTTACAAATAATTTTGCAAGTATTTCAAAATGTAAATTCCTACTTACAAAATATCTCTTTTCAAAAAAAAATAAGGTATCAATCCGGATACTCTACGAAGAGATTGTTGAAAACTTAAACCTGTAATCCATAAGCCTCCAAGCTCGCATTAAGCTCCCAAAAGTAATAGGAATTATGGAGATCCCAATTGAGGTCCGAATTGCTTTCGGAGATGTGCTTACCATATTAATGGACAGATTTGAATGATATTTTTAAAAAATTGATTTTCAAAAGTTTTTCAAAACAATAAAAAATATTTTATATTTGAATACAAACAATTGTTTTTTAATATTTGAACAGTTTTTCCATATTATAAAAAAAATTCGTTCACAGACATAAATATTCAGCTAAAAACAATACAATTTTAATTTTTCTTAGCTGCTTAAGCTTTCTTGGTTGAAAAATATAAAATGCATACGAACATATTAAAATTAAAAAAAAAAACTTTATACAAGCATAAAGTGAAGGAATGTCCCCCTTGGTCCCCTGACTACACCCTTGCCCAAGTGTCCCATGAAAGAAACAAACTAGCAGATTCTTTCAAACACCAGTTTGGCAGATCTATGTTATGGGAGTTGGCAGCTTATTACAGCCTGAGCCTTTGGTGACTAATTTATTTTGTCTAATTTCCTGATGCTTTATGAAATATACCCACACACACATATGTATAGAAGGCTCTCCTTATTAAACTGAACTGAATAAGTATTAGAAAACAGAATCTTAATCAAGTTTATGATGTTCTAGAGTTCAACTTCAATATATATTATCATTTTCTTAGTAAACCACAACATTCTTTCATTCAATCAGAAATTGATAATTACAAGGTCACTTCTACCAATAAAATCTAGCGAGGAAATGGCTCAGTAATCGAAGCATCATTTGCCGATGCTTGAACAGATTGAATATTTAATTCACTTGAACTTGTTGCCCCTGAATTAAACCCTTCTGACTGGATGTCTGATAAACTTCTACTATCAACAAAGAAAGCAGGTTGTGAGGGCAATGGAAGAGTAACAGCATAGCTGTTAAGCATGAGTATGACTGATGCCATGGTTGGTCTGTCAGCTACGTTTTCCTGAACACAAAGCAACCCAATGTGGATACATCTCATTATCTCATTTCTTGAACCATCCGTAATTGTGGGATCAAAAATGATAGATGCTGTCCCTTCCCTCCAGTTTTTCCACGCCTGCAAAGAGTTGCTCAATAGTAGAAATATCAGTTTTTTACATCTACAATTCCATATGTACTAATTACACATAATCTTCTAATCCCAGTCTTCCAAAGACAAGGAAGATCGGTAATGAAAAAGAAGGCTCACTTACAAAGCGTACTAGATCCTCTACATTGTCCCCTCGACGGACGCCTCTATTTTTCTGGCCACTTACAATCTCTAGAGCCATTACACCAAAACTAAAAACATCAGACTTCACTGAGAACTCTCCATGGAAAGCATACTCAGGTGCCATGTATCCACTGCGTGTCAACATGAATAAGCTCAATTAGATGCAGATGTTAACAACTTTCTTAAGATCATCTTTGAGATTTTCCTCTGTTTTGATTGAAGACATTGATTAGTATAACTTATTAGCACTAGCATATTCTGATACTTAACAAGGTTCCTACAATTCAACTTGTAATTCCATGAGTCTGATCCAACACAAATAGTCTTGCCATGCCGAAATCTAATATTTTAGGGTTCATCTCTGCATCCAAAAGAATGTTACTTGCTTTGAGATCACGATGAATAATGCTCAAGCATGAATCCTCATAAAGGTACAGATGGCCTTTAGCAATACCTCCTATGATTTTGTACTGCCTTTCCCAATCCAATTGTCCACGTTTGATTTGATCTACATACCGAAGCCAAGCCATAATCCTTTAAACTATTTACAATGTTTATGCACTTATGACTTAACCATGCAACAGAAATGAGGTAACAGATGTACAGTCTAATGAAGCAAAAGTTCTGACTTACCAAATATGAAGAAATCAAGGCTTTTATTGGGAACAAACTCATAAACCAGCAGCCTTTCTCTTCTTTCCAAACAAAAACCTAGTAGCCTAACTAAATTACGGTGTTGAAGCTTGGCCACTAACAACACTTCATTCTTAAATTCTATGTCTCCTTTAACAGAATTCCTAGACAACCTTTTGGCTGCAACTTCCTGTCCATTAATTAATCTACCCTGAAATTTTGAGTTTGATGAATGTAATTCAGGGCTTACTATCAGTTACACCACATTTTGAAATAGATGTGCATTTCCATGTGACACTGTTAGCCTTACCTTGTAAACGGATCCAAATCCACCTTGTCCTAGCTTATTTGCTTCAGAGAAGTTATTGGTAGCAGCCATGATGGTGTCGAAGTCCAATTGCAATGTCTCAGTTGATCTAATTCCATCACCATTTTCAGCTTCAACTGGGGAAGAGTTGAAACCAGTTGGTTCTTCAAATGAAATTCGAGTTCATTTGGATTATTCTCTCATTACAAATGCTTATTTGTTGTCATAAATGGTAATAATTTTTTTTTTTACTTTGGGAATTTGACAAAACTCATGATGCAATTTATGAGATCAAATAATTTTTTTTGTCATAAAATGAGTTCAAATATTTACCTTGTGACAATGAGTCAAATAAATTATACAGCAAATTATTTAGAGTAAGCTGTTATCAAGCCACTTCAAATTTTTGTGAACTCTTGTGCAAAAAATTCTTACAATTGACTTTATCTATCCTTTTACTTCTTCCTAATTGTTATCGAATCATGAATTTTTTTCAATAATCTAACTCCATAGTAACTAGACTAGAATTATAAGAAATTATTCTAAATTATGTCGTACTGTATATTATTCCAGAAAGATTTTCATTTTGGTGTCAGGTAGATTCTTTACCCTATAAATTCCATTGCACAACAGGGCAGGCTCAAATCAACGAATAACATATTAAATGAAAATACCATGTTGGCTTACCTTCCATATGTTTCCGTGGCTTCCTCATTCTTAAATAGATGCAGATAAGGATGACCAGTGTGACAAAGGCAGTAATTGGCACAACTATTGCTATTACAGTTCGTGATGTGTTGCTCCTTCCTGCGAAAACAGAACTTAATTCTGATTAAGACATTTCTAGGATTGAGGATTATTAGTTCTCAACAAGTCTAATCACTGGTTTCAAGAAAAGAATGTCATCAAGAAGTGTTGCAATTTTGTATCAGACATGTCCTTAGCCTAAATATTCAGCAGAACGCTCATCCTTCCCTCCATCAGATGGAGAAGGTTTTAAAACCCACAAGAAGAAACTACTTTAAGTTCAATTATTAGTTTACTTTTAATCATTACATTTTAAGCAGCGCGTGACAGTTACCTTCCGTGGACAAGGCATCTGTAGATGGGGGACGAAGAGGAAACACCGTTGGCGGTGGTGCTGGCAGTGGTGCATCGTTGGTAGGGTCATAGAAGCGGTATGTCTCCTATCTGAAGTTACAGCTGGGTCTCATAACTCTGCCACCTTCCCTGCTATCACAACATTGTGGGATTTCTGAGATAGAACCAATTAAGCATGTACTGCATTCTTGCTCTGACAAATCAGGTGTACACTGCACAAGACCATATATAGTTTGAAAGCCTGGACCTCTTACACTTGCTGCAGCAAACTTACGCAGCGAGTTTGCTGATGCAGCTTTGCTAATCAAGCTATCCAGCAAGTTCCTCGGCACTTCATTGAATTGATCAACCTCTGTTGCACTATCATGGTTTCTCATATAGAATTCTGGTGAAGCTTCCATGGTTCCAAATATTGAGCGGTTCGAGTAGCGTAACATGCAATTGTCATAAAACCCAATTGCCTCCTTCTGGTTTGGACACAGCCGTGTGTGAGAGGGACTCTTGAATCATTGAAGCAACTACGGCAATCATGTGGCTTAACATCTCCTCTGCACAGCCCAAATGCGTTTACTCTGTCATTGTTTTGGCCATAAGAAAAGTTGTAGAAGCCATAGTCAATCTGTGTGTTAGAAGACAGCTTGGACAAAAGGGTATTCAGGTTGATCTGGTAGGTACTGTTAGCAGTGTAATTACCATTATCATCGATACAATAGTGGCGTGGGAACGTTGGCTGGGCGTTGGATTGAGATATGAGAATGATAAGGATACAAAGGAATAAAAGCAGTCTTGAAACCATAGCCAGAGTAGCTGTCCTGTTGGAGTAAGATACAAAGATTGTAAGTGTAACAAAGGGAAGATTGAAGCTTCTATTGGTGAAGGGGAAGTGATTGAGAATTTGAGATTGGTTTAATGAATTCATCTGTTGCTAATGCTATGTCCAATTATTGTCTTCCAGGCATAGGGATCTATATAGTCCATGGCTGCATGCCTCCTTTGAAAGAATGAGCTTTCTTTTTCTAGTCAACAAGTGGGAAAGCTATGAACATTTTACCTTCAGAGCTTAAGGTCCGTGTATCATACTATTATTATTGCTTTGAAACAAAAATTGCCATTATTTATATTTTTCTAATAAGTAACTGTATTGAAAAGAAGAGGAGGACAAAGCTGGCAAGCCCAAGACCAGCTCCAAATAACAATCAAAATGGAAACCAGAGAGGTGGCCATGGTCCAAGGACCCTCAAAGCATTACAAACAGCTTCCTACTTTGTTGAAAAACAAGAGCTGTGAAACCACTTTACTAGTTTCTACCACTTTTCGATTTAATATACTTTGTTTATAAGGACTTTATTGACCACAGCAGCTTCTGATAGACTTTGAATGAGCAAATCATTGTCTCGAGAAAGGCGGATGAATGAGACGGTAGTGCATGAGGACACACCAGTGATGTCCTAAGCTTCCTTGTTTTTTCTTTCTTGTTTTAGAAATGCCATTTGTTACAATTTTTTTAAATATTTTTGTTGCTAAAAAAATATAAATTAAGTAAGAATCATAATAAGTAAAACGATCTATAACTTACTGAAAATGTAATGTGTTGAGGTTTCACAAGTGTATGAATCGTACAAATAGTAAAACTAAGATCGTTTCTATGAAGATCAAGATTGAATACTGAACTAAAATTTTTTTAATTATCTAGACTTCGAAATTGACAAGAAATTTAAAAAAAAAAACTATTAAAACTAAACTAATAACTATAAAGTAATCAAATAATAAAATTCACAAAAATTAATGACAAAAGATTATAGGACAAATGTTTCACTAATCTAATTGCAATGGAAGATTATGACTTTTTTTATCATGGTTGATTAAGTTCTTGAAAGTGAGTTATCCTATTTTATCTTTATCCTTTCTCAGGACCTAAAAGAGTATCTTAATTAAATTAATCTCATTCTCATGATCATTAACTCAATTAAAATATATTAAGTTCTTTGATAATTCATGGTTCCTCGTAATATTAATCTTATCTCTAGACATTAATTCTTAAGTTCAATTAATAAAGTTCTAACATTTGACTTAGCCTTTCGATCTTCACTCAAATGTCTTAGATCATATATACATGAGTACCAACATGCAACAAGCATTAAGAATACTATTAATGAATCAAGAAATATTAATTTATTATTAATAAAGAGAAGAATCAAATCAATTCATAACAAAAAGAAAAAGTTACATCCCTATCTTAAAAGGCAGAATCTAGCCACTCATATTCTCAATATAATCCAAATCAATCAAAGAAATAAGAAAAAATATAGAATCTAATCTAGAACAAAGAGCAAAAGATAAAAAATCCATATCAGCTCTTGTGAAGAAAAGTTTCTTAGCTTCCTTGTTGAATCTTCAATCTAATCCTCAAGCTTCTACCTTTCAATCATTTGTTAGCTTCCTTGTTGAATCTTCAATCTAATCCTCAAGCTTCTACCTTTCAATCATTTGTTTGAATGGTTCTAAGAACCACTCTGAAGACCAAGTCTTCTGAAACGTTGGCCGGAGATCCGAAAACTAAGTCTTAAGGTGGTCCACGTTCATTCACGTCTTCATTTCGCGTTCATTCCTCATTCAGAAACCGCCCACTTTGGTTGCACGTCCGCAACTGCTTTTGTGATGGGCAGAAGCTATTTAAGAGGATGTGTGTTCATGGTTTCGGGTCCCTTAGCTTGCTTTCGTATTCAATTTGACATACACCATCAAAGTGACGATAGTGAAAGCTTAGAAGCACCACTGAAACCAAAGTTCGGAGCTTCAAAATTACAGCAATGGCCGGAGGTATTTATGATCCTATTTTTCCGCATTTGATCTAATTGTTTTATGAAATATGTTATAAGCATGATTAGATCATTTAGATTTTTAACTAACATTTGGTATCAGAGCCATTAAACACCTCTGCCTTGTCTTGGAGTTTTTGGCAATATTCTATACATGAAAACTTTGATTTCGTGTTTGAAATTCAGACGTTTTTAATAGAAAGTCAGATAGGAAATCATTATGAAATTGAATTTATATCGATTCTGTGCTTTCAAACGTATATTTTGGTATAAAAATGGGTTAGAAACCGTCGGGTTTCATTTCGGGTCAGAACCGGGTCGAATCGACCCGGCTGGAGGTTGAAGACGACATAAACGACAAGTGGTTTTGGGGTCTGTGATAAACGACAAGTCGTTTTGGGTCGGAGTGTCTCCATTCAACGACATAAACGACAAGTCGTTTTGGTCCTCTGCTGTCGTTTTGAGGCTATGAAAAATAATAACTCTCTGGTCCTGCTGGGTTTCGAACCCAGGACCTGGCACACTGCACCTCCTCTGCCAGTTGTGCTGCGCCTCCGTTCTGTTATGGGGTTGCAGCTTTATTTAGTTTTAACCATTCTAAAACACGTTTTGTACGAAAAGAAAAATTTTGTCATCTTGAATAGACAAAATAAAATTGTTTGAATTTTGTGTTGATGCTTTCAACTTTAACAATTCATGGATGATGCTGCTGTATGTATTTAATGCTGGTTTTTGTAATAAAAAAAAAACTAAGGAACCGAGAGTGATACCATTATGCCAAACTTTATCTTGTGATAAATATTCATTTGGTTATATTGTTATTATGTCATTGTCTGTATTAATTAACATCAATTTATACATGCAATATTAAGATGAATAACATGAATATCTTAGCATTTAATTTTATTGCTTATGGTTTATTACAATAATTTATGTCTGAAAATTAATTAATGTCTAGTGACCTATATAATTTAATTAATTAGAGATTAGCCACAGCATCTTTAATTATTTAAATTATATATTAAGAATCTTTAGGTCACATAAGGTACATGACATTAATTATAATTGATCATATGTGATATAATAAATTTTGTCCCACAGAAATTTTTATTGTATTTTATCTGATTAATTAGGATAAAATATCAAGTTGTATTCTTAATTTACCCACAGGGATTAGGAAATATAATTTGATAGTTTTATCATAAAGTTCTATATGAATCTAATCGAATTAGAATTTTAGCCCACAGGCAAATTTTATGTCACTAGATTCATGATTTTCCAAGCATGATTTACATTGGTAAAACATGATATATGGTTTATTAGTCTCAAATTTTTAAATTATAAGCATGTATGTTTATTATTTGCAGTCATGCAGCCTGTAAATTTCTCTGATATGCAATGTGAAATTCCCGAACTGAGAGGTGATAATTACAAGATTTGGAAGGAGAGAATTCTTCTTTAATTGGGTTGGATGGACATTGATTATGCTATAAGGAAAGATGAACCGCCCACAGATTACTGAAAATAGTGAACCATATGATGTTGATCTTTATGAAAAATGGGAGCGATCTAATCGTCTCTCTGTCATGTTCATAAAGACTAAGATATCTGCTGGCATTCGGGGTTCAGTCGAGCAGCATAGCAATGTCAGGGAACTTCTAAAGGCCATAGATGAACAATTTGAGTCTTCGGACAAAGCTTTGGCAAGTATCCTGATTATGAAATTTTCATCCACGAAGCTCACTACTACAAGAGGTGTGCGTGAGCATATTATGCAGATGCGAGATATAGCGGCTCAGTTGAAAAATCTTGAGGTGGATATGTCTGATTCCTTCATTGTGCACTTCATTCTGAATACTCTCCCACCGCAATACAGTCCCTTCAAGATATCTTATAATACACATAAAGAAAAATAGTCTATTAATGAACTCTTGACCATATGTGTTCAAGAAGAGGGGAGGTTGCAAATGGAACAGGGAGAGAGTTCCATGATGACAACTGAAAGGAATGATCACAGTCAAGCCAAGAAAAAGGGGAAAGGTAAAATATCACCCCAAGGTGGAATTAAGAAGCTTTTGTAAAAAGAAGGGGCACATGAAAAAGGATTGTATTAAATTCCAACAATGGCTTGAGAAGAAAGGTATGTCAACCTCATTTGTTTGTTATGAATCTAATATGTTTGATGTTAATCATAACACATGGTGGATTGATTCTGGTTCTACAATCCATGTTTCAAATACCTTGCAGGGTATGCAAAACCTAAGGAAGCCAGTAGGAAGTGAACTTTACATCTATTCAGGAAGCAAGATGAGTTCACCTGTGGAGGCTATAGGGACCTGCAGCTTAGTTTTGAGTAGTAGCTTTAATTTGTATTTGGAAAAGACCTTTTATGTTCCTAACTTTTCTAAGAACTTAATTTCAGTTTCAAGACTTGTACCTTTTGGTTATTCCTTTTCATTTTATGAGACATCTTTCAGTTTGTTTTATAAATCTAAAGTTGTTGGGAATGGTACATTGTTTGATGGTCTTTTCTATATTAATTTGCGAAATGACACTACTTATGACGCTATGCATGTTAATGTTGGCATGAAACGATGTGTTATGAATGAAGATTCCTCTATGTTGTGGCATCGGAGATTAGGACATATCTCCATTCAGAGAATTAAGAGATTGGTAAATGATGGAGTACTTAGTACTTTAGATTTTACTGATTTTGAAACTTGTGTGAACTGCATTAAGGGAAAGCAGACAAACAAGTCAAAGAAAGGTGCCAAGAGGAGTACTGAACTGTTAGAAATCATACATACAGATATTTGTTGTCCAGACATGGATGCATATGGTCAAAAATACTTCATCTCTTTTATAGATGATTATTCACACGATACATGTATCTCTATATGTTTAATAATAAGTATGAAGCATCAGATGCCTTCAAGGTATTTAAAACTGAAGTAGAGAAAAACAATGCGGTAAGCAAATCAAGATCGTGAGATCAGATAGAGGTGGAGAATATTATGGTAGATACACTGGAGATGGACAAGCACCTGGTCCATTTGTGAGGTTTCTTGAACAGCATGGGATAGTTGCCCAATACACCATGCCTGGTTCTCCAGATCAGAACGGTGTAGCAGAAAGAAGAAATCGAACATTATTGGATATGGTGCGAAGTATGCTTAGTAACTCTAAGCTACCTAAGTCCTTATGGGTTGAAGCGCTGAAGACGGCTGTATACATATTAAACCGAGTTCCAACTAAGGCTGTCCCAAAGACGTCATTTGAGTTATTTAAGGGTTGGAAACCAAGTTTGCGACATGTACGCATTTGGGGATGTCCGTCTGAGGTTAGAATTTATAACCCACAAGAGAAGAAACTGGACCCAAGGACCATTAGTGGGTATTTCATTGGATATGCTGAAAGGTCTAAGGGATACAGATTTTATTGTCCATCTCACACCACTAGGATTGTGGAATCTAGAAATGCCAAATTTCTAGAAAATGACTTGATCAGTGGGAGCGATCAATCTATAGACTTTGTTTTTGAGAAAGATCATTCGGATGCTCAACCATCCAGTTCAAGCATGAGATTGGTTGTTGTTCATAATACCCCTTTAGTTCAACCGGGTATTGTACAACCAGTTATTGAGAATCCACAATCAGATGCTGATATTGATCTGGTGGATCAAGTTGCTGATGAAGAACAAGAAATTGTTGTTCAACCAGTTGAACAACAAACTCCTCAAGAAGATCATGCAACATTAAAGAGATCTACTAGAATAAGGAGATCAGCGATACCTAGTGACTATATTGTGTATCTACAGGAATCTGACTATAATATTGGAGCCGAAAATGATCCTGAAACATTTTCACAAGCCATGAGTTGTAAAGAATCAAATTTATGGTACGATGCTATGAAGGATGAGATGAATTCTATGGCATCTAATGGAGTCTGGGATCTTGTTCAGTTGCCTGATGGTGCAAAAGCCATTGGATGTAAATGGGTCTTTAAGACAAAGAAGGACTCATTAGGCAACATTGAGAGATATAAAGCAAGACTCGTAACCAAAGGATTTAATCAAAAGGAAGGAATCGACTACAAAGAGACATTTTCTCCTGTATCTAAGAAAGATTCTCTTCGTATCATTTTAGCATTAGTTGCATATTTTGACCTAGAGTTGCAACAAATGGATGTGAAAACTGCATTTCTCAATGGAGATCTAGAGGAAGAGGTTTACATGAAACAACCAGAAGGATTTTCCTCTAGTGATGGTGAGCATTTGGTGTGCAAGCTTAAGAAATCCATATATGGATTGAAACAAGCCTCCCGTCAATGGTATTTAAAATTTCATGATGTCATTTCTTCATTTGGTTTTGTGGAGAACATTATGGATCAATGTATATACCAGAAGGTTAGTGGGAGTAAGATTTGTTTCCTTATTCTATATGTGGATGATATTTTACTTGCAGCCAATGATAAAGGTTTACTATATGAGGTGAAACAACTCCTCTCTGAAGACTTTGACATGAAGGATATGGGTGATGCCTCTTATGTTATTGGCATCAAGACACATAGAGACAGATTTCAAAGTATTCTTAGTTTGTCTCAAGAGACCTATATCAACAAAGTTTTAGAGAGATTTCGGATGAAGGATTGTTCACCGAGTGTAGCTCCCATTGTGAAGGGTGACAGGTTCGATTTGAACCAATGCCCCAAAAATGATCTTGAGCGGGAACAAATGAAGAACATTCCCTATGCTTCAATTGTTGGAAGCCTTATATATGCTCAGGTTTGCACAAGACCTGACATTGCATTTGTTGTTGGGATGTTAGGGAGATATCAGAGTAATCCAGGTTTAGACCACTGGATAGCTGCAAAGAAAGTGATGAGATACCTTCAAGGGACCAAGGACTACATGCTTATGTACAGACGAACCGATAATTTGGAAGTGACTGGCTACTCTGATTCAGACTACGCTGGCTGCATTGATTCACGAAAATCAACTTCAAGATATGTTTTTATGCTAGCTAGTGGAGCTGTGTCTTGGAGAAGTGTCAAGCAGGCCTTGACTGCTACTTCCACTATGGAGGCTGAGTTTTTGTGTCTTGTTTTGAGGCTACCTCACATGGTGTATGGATGAGGAGTTTTATTTCTGGGCTTAGAGTTATGGATTCGATTTCTAGGCCATTGAGAATATATTGTGACAATTCAGCTGCTGTTTTTAGGGCTAAGAACAACAGAAGTGGTAGTCGAAGCAAGCATATCGACATTAAATATCTAGCCATAAGAGAACGTGTTAAAGATAAAACAATGGTTATTGAACACATTAGCACTGAATTGATGATTGTTGATCCTTTAACTAAAGGCATGCCACCACTGAAATTTAAGGATCATGTAGATAGAATGGGACTTGGTTCCCTTATGTAGTTTTCGTTGTAAGAACGATATTATTTTAATGAAACTCTATTTGTGATGTTTTCTCATTTCAGTTTATGCGGATATTCATTTATTCATTTTGAGAAATATCAATAAAGTTTGGACCTAGAATAAACATTGGGTTTATTCATTAAGTTATATGGGCTTGAGAAATACGATACATTGTGATACATGGAAGATAATACTCACCTTTAGAGGACCTATCGCCATGATTCATGTATTTTATCTCTCACTGTAGTATATGATGGAATATGTGGACCAAGTGAGAGAATATTTGAATGGTTCTAAGAACCACTCCGAAGACCAAGTCTTCTGAAACGTTAGCCGGAGATCCGAAAACTAAGTCTTAAGGTGGTCCACGTTCATTCACGTCCGCATTTCGCGTTCATTCCTCATTTAGAAACCGCCCACTTTGGTTGCACGTTCGCAACTGCTTTTGTGATGGGCAAAAGCTATTTAAGAGGATGTGTGTTCATGGTTTCGGGTCCCTTAGCTTGCTTTCGTATTCAGTTTGACATACACCATCAAAGTGACGAGAGTGAAAGCTTAGAAGCACCTCTGAAACCAAAGTTCGGAGCTTCAAAATTACAGCAATGGCCGGAGGTATTTATGATCCTATTTTTCCGTATTTAATCTAATTGCTTTATGAAATGTGTTATAAGCATGATTAGATCATTTAGATTTTTAACTAACATCATTGTGTTTCTTATGTTTGATGGTTTCCCTTATGTTTTCTAAACCTAAATCTTTTATACTTCTCTCAAATTATGTCTTTTGGGCCTTTGAAGTTTTCTGTTCTTTTAGATTTCTAATTTAAAACGTATTTTGCATATCAAAAAAATCAGCGTTACACGACCATATTTGCTACACGGCCTCAGGCCATGTAATTCTTTGTTTCAATATTTCGTGAGCAACAACATCACACAACCGTGCAATGAACATGGGCATAGGCTGTATGGTTTTCTGACTTGAGAAATTTGAATTTGTAAGAATTTCAATTTGACATGGTCATGTGGATTACATGGGCAAAGGCCATGTAATGCTTTATTTTGTTATTTTCTTCAATTTCTTGCATACGCAAGCCATGTTATGTATTAAAAACTCCAAATAATCAATCTAAACTTTTGAAATTGCATCAAAACACACAAAAAAAAATCATAAAACATAAGAGGAAGATTAATTATTAAAAATTTAATTGAAAGGCATTGATAAAATAAAAAACTAAACTAAAAATCTACTAAAACAAGTATGAGATGTGTGTAATTTATTCACACATCAATGTCAAATTTATAAATATTACTTGTTACGTGAGAGAAGATTTCTTGATGATATAGGCCCTCTAACCGAATTTCTTTTATTTAACATTATGAATGCATTTATTATTTTAAATAAAATTATATTACTAGGAAATTAGAAATGCAAATGACCAATGAAGAAAAACACAGACAATAAAGAGAAATACATCAAATATAAAAAAATAATAAATAATAAATAAAAATAACTGTAAAATTCACTAAAGAATAGACTAGTATCTTATATTTGAAAAATAAAATTACAGAAAAATTTTCACATGCACCTTTTTGCAGAACGGTATGTTTAGTTACTTTGTTTTTTAAAAAAAATGTCAAGTATAATGTATGTTTTAATAATTATTAAGAGTATGTTAATGGGCTATGCGTGTTTGAAGGAAAATTGAAGGGATTTGGGTGGTGAATTAGGATTTGAAGGGAACGTGCTTGCTGAAAGGGCAATTCAAATAGAACTTCTTCTCGGTTTCTCCTTGCTATGAAACTGAAACAAAAAAGGAAAATATAGTCAAACTTTTTCGGGTGACTTGGACCTTTGGCTACATAATAATGGAACTTTTAAAAACAATGTTCTATATCTGTTAATTCCTAGAATCACGGTTGCTGTTTTAGCTGTATGGAATCTATAACTTGTATGGAACGATATCATTTTTCAAGATATTGCACAAGTTACAAATTTGAATGCTGCTGAGAAAATATTGGGCCATGATTGCCTTCAACAAATCACTGTCTCATACTCACTGCAAAAAACAAAAACAAAAACAAAAATCACTGTCTCATACTACTGAAAATGGCCTACATCTTAAATTAAACTCTCATGGCTCTGCATTCTGAAATCCTGGGCAAGCAGTAGTAGGATAGTGAGTCAGTGACAAGGGATAACCAAGCAGTTTGCCAGCTTGGTTTTTTCAGAGGATCAGACCTCAGTTACTGATGTCTTTTGTTGACATATTGACATTAAGAGTATAGCCACTGTGTGTTAGTTGTTTCAATTGCAGGTTGAACTTGATTCTTTACTTGTTATTAGCAGGCCATCATCAGAGCAACAAGCAACTACCAGCACAAAACCACTTTCATAAATGATTTCAGGATGTTGATAGAAAACATACCAGATGCAGAGAAGATCCATGTGCTCCTGTAAGTTTACTTAAATCGCACACATCCTTGTAATATCAATATCAAATAAACAGAATGGTTTTTAACTTAAATCGCACACATCCTCGTAATATCAACATCAAATAAACAGAATGGTTTTTGTTAGTATTCCACCCCATCACAAAGCATGCACTTGAATGTCACTTGTATCACTGAAATCTATCGAGGGTAAAGCTCAGTATTTGAGTCCCCACTTGATGATGACTTAACAGATTTGCTTGACTGTGTAGCCCCTGAATTATAATCCCCTGACTGAATATCTGTCAAACCTCTGCTATGCATAAAAAATGCGGGTTCTGAAGGTACTGGGAGAGTGAGAGAGTAGCTATTAAGCATGAGTACAACAGAAGCCATGGTTGGCCTGTTGGCTAGATTTTCCTGAACACAGAGTAAACCAATGTGGATGCATCTCATTATTTCATTTCTTGAACCATCATTTATTGTGGGATCTACGAGATTTGATGCTGTTCCCTCCCTCCAGTTTTTCCAGGCCTGTAAGGATTTGTTCAATTGCAGAAATATAAGTTCACATATTTGTAACCTTCAGCAATTTCATGTGGACTAGTTATGCTAAACTTCTAATCTCATACATCTAAAGACAAACAAGACTAACAAGGAAAAGAAAAGAAGGCAGAGACTTACAAAGCTTAATAGATCCTCTACATGCTCTCCATTACGGAAGCCACTATTTTTCTGGCCACTTACTATCTCAAGAACCAATACACCAAAACTAAAGACATCTGACTTTGCAGAGAATTGTCCTTGCATTAGATACTCAGGTGCCATATATCCACTGCATGTCAACATGGTCAATCTCAATTAGCACAAGATTTTCCTCCATCTTGCTTGGTAAGGACTAAGGATTGATTAAAACAATTAATTAGCTCTTGCATATTATGGTACTTACTAAGTTCCTACGATTCTACTTGTGTTGTCTTGAGTTTGATCCACAACAAACAATCTTGCCATGCCAAAATCTGATATCTTAGGGTTCATCTCTGCATCTAATAGAATGTTGCTTGCTTTAAGATCACGATGAATAATACGCAGCCGCGAATCCTCATGAAGGTAAAGAAGGCCTCTAGCAACGCCTCCTATGATTTTGCACCGCCTTGCCCAATCCAGACGTTCACGCATAATTGGATCTACAAACCCAAGCCAAGGTATAATTTTTAAACCGTGTTTACAATAATCATGTGCTTAACCGTTCATCAGAACTGAAATATCAGTAAAGGTACAATCCAATCGAGCAAAAGTTCTAACTTACCAAATATGAAGTAATCAAGGCTTTTATTGGGAACAAACTCATAAACTAGTAACCTTTCTCTTTGTTCCAAACAGAAACCAAGTAGCCTAACTAAATTTCGATGCTGAAGCTTGGCCACTAACAGCACTTCGTTCTTAAATTCTATGTCTCCTTGGCCTGAATTCCTTGACAACCTTTTGACAGCAACTTCTTGTCCACTGGAAAGCCTCCCCTGAAAATATGTAAAAGTTGGGTACATGTAATTCAGGGTCAACAGTAGGTGAATACCACATATTGAAATATAAGTAATATTAAAATGGAACTGTATATTCTTACCTTGTAAACAGGTCCAAATCCTCCTCGTCCAAGCATATTTTCGTCAGAAAAGTCATTCGTAGCCATTTTGATGGTGTCAAAGTTTAATTGCAATGTCTCAGCAGGTTCAATTTCATTATCAGCTTCAGCTACACTACCTACACATGGGAAAGGAGTTTAATCAATTACAGTTCTTGATAGGGGATTTAACATTGACTACAGAAAATCAGGAAAAGCATGATGGCTAACGATCATTGTTCCCTTGTTTCTCTAGTGATTCAATAGCTTATATTTGATGTACGGAAATTACTTCATATTTTATTATTTATATTTTGCTTAATTGATACTTATATTTACATGATTGAGGAAATTTTCTCATGTCAATACTGAATCTGAAAGTTAAGTAAACTTTTGTGTTACTGTCATTTAAGAATTCACAAGAAAACATATTGTCTTACCGTCAATATTTTTCCTTTTCCTTGCCATTAAGAAGATGCAAACGGAGATGAGTATTACAACGCTGGCAACAATTGGCACAACAACCGCAGTGACAGTTCGGGCTGTGTTGCTCTTTCCTGCAAAAACCAGAATTCCATGTTGAGCGCTGACTAAGATATTCAGTGATATGTTGAATATTTGAAACCCAAAAGACCCATCTGACAGGTTGAACTTTAGCAAAGCAATTATGCTTTCCTTCATCAGATAGAAAAGGAAACAAACCCAGAAAGAGAACATTGAGTGCAGCCAACTTAGATGTTGTTTGAGTTAGAGATGAATTTGAGTTGTTCAGTGTTAGGTAGTACACTGTAAGCACAACATAACAGGCACCTTTTGAGGAACTAGTATTGGTGACTGAAGGAGGAGGAGGCACTTGTGATGGCAATGGTGGAGGGGCTTCAGCTGAAGAGTCATAGAAGGGCGATGTATCAAATCTAAGGTTGCAGCTTGGTCTTCCAATTCTCCCACTTGTCTTGCCAGCGCAACAATTTTGAATATCTGAGATAGTCCCAACCAAGCAGTCATCACACTGTTGCTCTGACAAATCAGGTGTGCACTGCAAAAGAGCGAATATAGTTTGAAAATTTGGACCTTCAACGTTTCCTGCAGCAAACTTTTTAAGGGAATCACCAGATGCAGCTCTGCTTCTCAGGCTTTCCACCAAGCCCCTAAGCGCTTGATTGAACTGATTCACATCAGTTGCATTATTTTGGACCCACAGATAGTACCGAGGGTCAGATTCCATAACGCCAAATATTGAGCGGTTTGAGTAGCGCAGCATGCAATTGTCATACCACCCAATTGCCTCTTTCTGGTTTGGACAACGCTGTGTGAGAAGGACCCTGGAATCGTTGAGGCAATTGCGGCAATCATCTGATTTAACATCTCCTCTGCACAGCCCAATTGCATTAACTTTGTCAGAGTTTTGGCCATGAGAGAAATTGTAAAAGCCATAATCAACTTGTGTGTTGGAAGACAAGTTGGACAAAAGGGTGTTGAGGTTGGTCTGGTAGGTACTATTTGCAGTGTAGTTGCCTTTATCATTGATGCAGAAATGGTACAGGAAGCTTGGCTGGGCGGTTGTATGAGATATGAGTATAACAAGGAGAGAAAGAAGGGAAATCACTCTTGAAGATGCCATAGCCATAGCAGTTGGAGATGTCCTCTGGGACTAGCTAGGTTCTAAGTTGTGACATAAATGAAGATTAAGAGATGGACTATTTTTTGTAGACACTTTCTTTGAAACTGTCAAACCGTGGGGTATACAATACCTATCTTTTGGCATAGAAGTCCACGCACTTCTGTACCACAAAAAAAAAAGTCCATTCACTTTTGGCTGCTAATGACCTTGAGTTTTTCTCCAGGGCTAAGTACAAATCATATGCTTGGATTCTTCAGAAGAACTTCTGGTACAGTTTACCAATTCTCCCGTGTCAGTCTTTGATCTAAAAACATCAAAATAAATTGCAAATTCTGCTATGTCAAAGAAGCTCCAAACCACCCTTGAAATTATTCTTTTCTTTTTTTATTTGCTAAAAATCTTTGAATTATATCAATTGGGTAAAGGAAATATGTAAGTGATTCAAACCAATACATTTGTGCTCATATCTACTGGGTAAAAGACTTCAATTTCCATTTGCCATTGACCACATACACATTCAAGTTGCTTACCAGATCATATATCTGTAAAAAAAGTGGTGATTTTTGCTTACCAGATCCACACATTCATGATAATAAATACTCTGCTGATTTTTGCTTCTCCTTCTCTATGTTTTTTACTCTTCTATGTAAGGAAAATAATACTTCACACCTTTTTTCTTTTTCTTTTTATTTTTTAGTGTAAGATATACGTCAAGCTAATTCTTGCCCAGGGATTGGTCCAAATTCCTGCGCCGGAGATCCACTGTATGTGTGAGTTGTACGCAATGACCAATACCTATGCAAAAAAAAAAAAAAAGAGTGGTGCAACAAAAAAAAGTGAAAATATAGTGCTCTTTCTCTTACGGGGAATTCGACTGTCTCGGTCACAAAAGAATGCACTACTTATTTACCAAAAAAAAAAAAAAGAAATACACTACTTTTTTTTTGTTAGTCAAAGAATACACGACTTCTAGAGTCATGAAAAGTTACATATTTTTCATGTTCGGTCTTGTTAACCTCACTTAAAAGACAATATTAATAAACTCCAGTTGACTAAGTCAATTCTTTCTTTCTTGGACTAGTTTTATATTCAAGATACATTGTTTATGAGCTCTTCTATCAGTACCGATCCATCTCCTATTCTCCTGCACCTTTGAAGGCAGATCAAGCCTTTGAATTTCAAATAAATAAATAAAGTGGTTGACTGACACGAGAGTGCAGAGTCGTATATGACAGACGTGGAAATCCCGGCATTCACAAATTAGTAAATAGGCCTTGCCAGTTGCCATTGCCAAACGCGCAAAACTTTCTTTCTTTTTCACTTAATTTTGTATTAGCTTCGTTAATGTATTCAAGGCCTAAATTTATTCAATTTAAAAAAATATTAAAAAATACTATTATTCATAAGAAGAATTATTATGATCATATGTGTATTTTGTAGAACGATATCATTAATTTATGTATGAGTTTAATTTTAATTTAATATTAAATTTTTATATTATTATTTAATTATATATTTGATACATTATTAAAAAAATTTTAATTTTTTAAATAATTATTATAATTAAACTTTTTTAATTATGAGTTAACATATAATTAAATGATTACGGTGACAGAAAATTAAAATTAAATTTTATGTATTTATAACAAATGTTTAATACTATTCAAAATTACAATTAATTGCAAATTAAAGTTATGTATATATATAACAAATGTTTGATACTTTTCAAAATTATAGTTAATTGTAAATTTGTAATGGCCATGAAAAAGGGCAGTTGAATAATAAATCTATATGCATAAGGCCAAATTAGAGAAAATCTGAGGGAAACTTGGATTGTTCTATACATAACTGATCATGAACTCTTGAATTAGTATCTAAAAAACGAAAATTGAATATTTTCGTGTTTATGCTGTCAAAGAAATCTGCGTCATTATACATTTTCATTACTTGGTAAACTGCGTGCTTTCTTTTCGTCTTTTTTTTTTTTTTCTTAATGCTTAAGAGTATCACCTATATGACTAGAATCTAGCGACAATGTAGCTAAGTATTAAGGCTTTTGGGATGGTAATTGGCGGGAGGACGGTTTTTCACATAATCCGATGCCGTCTTATACTTGTTAAAATACAACATAATTTGTTCTTATCCGTTTTGCGGGTTTTAGTTCCCAAAAATCTAAATTCATCTTTATCAAAATATTTAGAATCTTCACTTTACTAGTCCTATTCTACACTTATAAATATTTTAAATAAATATATAAAATAATCAATTATAATCTTAAAAATTAAATAAAATTTTGTATAAATTAAAAAACTTATTTAAAAAAACATATTTTCACTATATGTATTCATAATTAAAACAAGTTAATTATAATAATAATTTTTAAATTAAAATATATTTCAAATAAAAGTTTAATATAAATTAAAAATGCAGAACAGCATAGGGCGGCTCCTTCTCAACCTGCACCTATCTTACCTCACAAGAAGATATTACCTTAACCCGTTTCATGAAGAGTGGAGCGAGTTAGATACCAGTGAAGCACATATTGATTACTATCCCTGTGAGGGCTCTTTTTTTTTTCTATGATTGGATTGTATTTATTAATTATTAGTTATACTTTATAAATTTAAACATTTATTACGAAAATTAAATAATTCGTTAAGGTATCAATAAAAAAATATAAATACCGCAACTCCCTCGTTTACTTCAACTTGTTTGGCACTGAATATTACTCCCCTAATTGTATGTTTGAGGTTGTCGCTTCGCTCCAGTTTTTCCATGCCTACAAGAAGTCGCTCAATATATGATTTCTGCAATTTCATGTGGACTAGTTACAGTGTTACACCTGATCTTCTATTCTAATCCCATACTTCTAAGTTTTAAAAAGATAAAAAAGATTTGAAATATAAGAAGAGACTTACAAAACTTAGTAGAACCTCTAAATTCTCCCTATGACTTCATTAAGAACTGCCCATGCATTGCATTCTCTGGTGCCATGTATCCTCTGCATGTCAATCTAGACTAGCTTAAATAATAAATAGACATCTTTTCACAATCATCTTGAAGATTTTTCCTCTGTTTCAGGTATAAGGTCAATGTCAATAATTAATTTACTCCAGCATATTCTAATACTTGCTAAGTTTTCACAATTTTACTTTTACTGCCCGAAGTTCATTAATAATATATTTTAAAAAAAATTTTAAGGACATTTCTGTTTTTTCCTCTGAAATAAAATATTCTCCTAATCTCTTTGTATTTAAATGACTGCAAATCATCTCGTGCTGTGTGCAACTCTAGTCAGTAATCACATTGTGAAAACTCAGTGCAGCTGTGAATGCAGGAACATTTACTATGTGATTAAGTTTCAAGACCCACTGCAGGTCCTATGAAAGGATTTTATCTCAATTTAAACAAGACTACAAAGAAACAAATTACATGAATTCCAAGACATTGACTGAAAATGCAGAACCTCGCACTATCGAGGAAAAAGTGTAGTCGCAGACATTTCATTGACTGAGAATGTAGTGCCTGAACTGGACTCGCCTGCTACCATTTTTGGCTTCGTTCCATCATGCTTACAATATGTCGGTTCTCCAGGAGATGGCAACTCAGCTAAAGGGCTACTGAGATATGAAACAATTCTTTGCATCGTAGGCCTATCATCTGGTTTTTCTTGGACACATAGTAGACCAATTTGGATGCACTTGATGACTTCACTATCATTGCAAGATTCTTTTAGATCTTGGTCTAATATTTCTAATGGTGCTTGATCCCTCCATTGTCTCCAAGCCTGCAACCATTGGTTGAATTAGATGTTTGAATTAGTTGCCATCTTTAAATTTCTGCTTCCTTGCATCAACTAAAAGAAACAAACTTTTAATACTCACATAACTCGAGGTCATCATCATCATATGATCTAAGAGAACGAGCATTCCTTTTTCCTCTAATTACCTCCAAAACTATGACTCCAAAACTAAAGACATCCGACTTTGCTGAAAACTGTCCATGCATTGCATATTCCATAGACATATAACCACTATTAAAATAATATCAATATTAGAAATGTATCAAGGTGAAAGAAACAAGGATAATCATATTTGACATCAATAAAAACTAAAATCACTATAGAAACCGAAGCTTGAAGAGTAAATTTTAAGTTCTATCTCTATCAAATGAAGAAAATCAGGGAGGAGGAGATGAAAAGACAAAAAGGATCCAAAAAAACTTACAACATTCCGACAACTCTACTTGTGTTTCTTCTATCTTGATTTATAGCAACCATTCTTGTCATGCCAAAATCTGATATTTTTGGATTCATGTTGTCATCTAACAACACGTTGCTAAGTTTGAGATCATGATGTATAACTTTCAACCGTGAATGCTCATGTAAAGAACTCCCCGTAAAATCCCTTCAATGATTTTGTAATGCTCAAACTAGTTCAATAGTTTGCTCTTGTGAGGATCTATAAATGTCAAAATCCACTCAAGAAAAATAAGTGAATATTTTCCATCCAACACACGAACTTTAATTTTAATTTAAACTTCAATGATAAATAAGGGTAAGACTAGAAGTTCTTTACCGAATAGAAAGTAATCAAGGCTTTTATTGGGCACATATTCATAAATAAGCATTTTCTCTTGCTCTTCCAAGCAAAATCCTAGTAACGTCACTAGATTTCTGTGTTGAAGTTTGACTATTAGTAAAATCTCATTCTTAAATTCTACTGCACCTGGTCCCGAACTCTGAGAGAGTTTTTTAACAGCTATTTGTTGTCCATCTAAAAGAATACCCTGAAATTATAACCAATCAGTTAACTATGAGAAACAAGTACAGATATATTTTTCACTACACTTTGTCACCTTGTAAACCTCTCCAAATCCACCTTTGCCTATTTTGTTTTCTTTTGAAATTTTCTTTGTGACAGCTTCAATTGTAGCCAGACTGAATTGTAACGACTCCAAATTGGCACTTTCAGCCCCAACTACAACGACATCAAAGTACGCAAGCAAAAATTTGCACCCATTAAAATAATGAGAATGGATTTGAATTTTCTTTCCAAATTACTTACAATTTTCCCTCACAAGAGTCCTATAACTCTTCCTTGATCTTGTCAGTAGGAAATAGCCGAGTAAGCACAAGAGAATTATCGAAACGATACCAAGGACAACAATCATGATAATAGTTCGTGTCCTAAATTTCTTCTTTCCTGCATAAACAATTGTAGGAAAACAATGCAAGCATATAATAATTAAAAATGGAAAGCAAGACTTGGGTTCAAATCCCACTCTCCACGATCCTGTTTGCTCAGTTTCATCCCAACAGTTCGCAGGTTCGAGACTTGGTCACCACTTTCAAAAAAGAAAAACTAATACTCTATATCTATTATATATATTTAATTATTTATACTAATTTTAATTTTGGATAACTTTTGATTTATCTAAAATTCCCTTCAATATGTTTTGCAATTTACAAGACTGACATTAATTACTATTTATTTTATATGGATTGGATATTTATAAAAAGGGCAATTTAGGTACTAAATGTGGTTTGCCTAGTAGTTTAAAAACGACATTTTTCATAGAATGTGTCTGCTTACACGTGCTCTGATACACTTCATTCATACTTATGTGGGAGTTGCAGATTTTGGTGTCTTAAGTTTTCGAAGAGTCAACTGCACAAAAGCCAAAATCTGCTAATACCGCACAAGTGTCAATTCACTAATTAAGAATTATATGCGCATAAGAGATGTGTAAATTGGAAGAATATCTATGGTCTTTTGAAGATGGCATACTTACCACTATTGGTGAAAAATTCTTATGGTTCTAAGATATTTCTTTTATTCAAAGTCATTTAATGAAAATTATATCTGCTTTGTGAGTTATTAAAACTTTAAGCACATAGAAATGTCTTACTTCTCCATAAGGTACATTATCTGAAGGAGGAGCAACAGGTGGCGATGCTGATGTCCCAGTTGTATTGTAAAATTGGTACAATTCGTACCTGATATTACACCACGGAAGCAGGGCCCTTGCGCCCTGTTTTCCTCCGCAACACCTTGGAAGAGTTCCGGTGGCATTTTGCAGACACGCCTGACACTGAGCAATCGTCAACTCTGGCGTACACTGCGCCAAACCATACACCGTTGACTGCCGCGAGGAGCTGTTGAACTGCGCTTCCCCGGTGGCGAATCTCTTCGTCGACTGGATGTTCGCAGTTTTTATAGCCAAATCCTCCAACAAGCCGAACAACGTTCGGTTGAAGCTGTCCAAATCCGAGGTAGAGATGTTCATGTCATCCGACAAGCTCACTCCCGGGACGACGCTGAGGGGGTTGAAGTAGCGGTTCGTGTAACGCAGCGTGCACTCATCGTACCAGATGATGGACGCTGTTTGGTTGGGGCAGAGGTGTGTTATCTCTGCGGCTGCGGTGATAACACACTCCTGACAGGTGGCGTGGGAGACATCGCCGCGGCAGAGGAACTGCCCGTTGATGGCGTTGGTGGACCCAAAGCCCATCTCGGTGGAATAGGAACCGACGTCTTGGGAGGCGTTGGAGATGAGAGAAGAGAGGAGGACATTGAGATTGGTTTCGAATGTGGCGTTTGCTTGGTATGTGGCGTTGTTTGGGCAGTAGATAGCGCTGTAATGGGGTGCTGCTGAAGCAAGCGACCCAAACAGAGAGAGGAGCAGAAGTGGGGTTACATGGTTAATGAAGAGAAGCGTCTTGGTGAAGTGATCCTCAATCTGATTCTGATGTTGTTGCTCCAACTTCGAATGAGCAATGCATAATATGGTCAACTCTCTGTATTCCTTAATTTGTTCATGCCTCTTTTTTTTTGTGTATTTTTGGTTGATGGATGAGATGTAGTCATGTAGAACACCATAACTAGAAGCAAATTGTTATAGATATAAAATATAAATCTTTATTTAACAGCTTAAATTTTTAATGGTTAATTACACAAAGGCCATGGACTAGTCTAGAGTGCATAATTTTGAATAAGGTTTTGAAAATTAAACCGGTAATTAAATCGATCGAAATACTGATTTAAGGTTTAATGGTCGAACCGTGGTTGAACTGAAATATAAGTAAATATATATTTACATTTATATATAAATATAAATATATTATATATATATATATATATATATAATTTATTATATATGATTATCACCCCTTTATCTCATTATGGCAACATTTCTCTCTTCGATCCTTCCTCACAAGTCCAATACCATCTCTTTCTTATGCTTTCCTTTTTCATAGTTTTATCAAAATTATTATTATTTTTTTCTGGAGAGAGAGAGTGAAGTAACTTGTGCTGTAAAAATGACAGCTAAAGATGCAGTCTTTTCTTCGTAGAGGATGGTGGTGATTTATTTATTTTTTTTATTTTTTCTTTAATTTCAAAATTCAAAATTCAAATTTTAAAAAGGAAACAAAAGTTACAGAACTGCGTACACGGCAGTGCGGCACACCCACCAACCAAAAGTAACAAAAGTACAAAATCATCGCCGCCTAAACTGCTACACTATTCCTCTCTGGTCTTTGCATCACGTTTTCGGTTTGCTCTGCATCGCGATTCCGGTTTCCTCTAACATCCCTTTTCTCAATCTCCCTCACTTCTTTAGCCTTTTTCAGTTGTTATTCCTTAACTCATTCACCCTCTCAAGCTCCTAGCGATGGCTGAGAAACTCACCCATTCAACATCTCATTCCCACAAGCAAAGGCGTGAGCGAGCAAAGCTTGATTCCAGCTGTATCTCCTTCTCTATCATCGGAATTCGCCATTAACTCCATTCCTCTTTTTTCATTCTGGAGTATGCAACGCAGGAGTCGAGATGGAGGTTACGGTGCGAGGTCGACCGACTCACCGAGCGCTATTGTTGAGGCAACTGGTAACCATACGGACCGGTGCCGGGTTGATCGGCTCAGCCGGTTTAAGACTGATTTACTGGTTTTTGACCTCACCGATTTTAGGAAGTCACTCGAACCAATGAGGGGACCGGTTCCCAGTCCGACCGATTGAACCGGCCGGTTCAGTCCGATTTTTAAAATCCTGATTTTGAAACGCCAATGAAGTAAGCTTTTGACTATTCCTTGTTTTGATGTAAATTTTACATTAATTATATCTCTTGTCTAAACCCTGAAAGTGACGTACAGATAAAAGAAATAGGATATTTGTACGCCATTCTTTTAGTTTTACATAAATAATATTGGTACATGCGTCATCTTGAGGAGTTGGTTCACATAGGAAAAAAAAATAACTAAAATGTGGACTAAAACAAATTCAAATATAATATGCTAATGTGGTGTTGAACGCCAAATACTAATAGACTCATCAAAGAAATTTGTTTATTATTATTATTATTATTATATATATATATATATATATATATATATATATTTATTTATTAAATGAGAAAAATTTTTAAATAAATATTATCTACTTTAGACACTTTATTTAATAGTTAATATGTATAAAACTTAATATGTTATGTTATAAATATATTTTTAAAAAATTGATAATACTGATACATGTCAACTATTAAATAAATTATCTAAGATATATAATGTTTATTTTAAAATTTCTTATTAAATGAATAACACTTCAAAAATAATAAATATGTAAAGTTATTACTCTCTCTAAATCCTTAAAAAAATTTGTTTAATTTTATTTATTGTTTTAAAAAATTAAAACAGTATTAAGAAAATAAAACAGAATATAATGAAATAAATGAAAATAATTTAAGTATTACAATAAAAAAATATTTTAATTAAATATATTTTTTATAAATAATGTTATTTAATAAATTTTTTAATTATTTTTATAAACACATTAATATAATGACTAAATATAAATATGTTGTTATATTTTTATATTTATAAAAAGAATTTGGTTAACATGTAGTTGGAAAGAATTAAAAATTAAAATTATTTAATAAAAAATACATATATTTAATATTTTAAAAATTTAAAACACATTTAATATTTTTAAATAATTAAGATTAGTTAATATAAAATAATTCTAATTTCTTAAAGTACATCTTAACAATAATAATAAATATTTAAAAAAAAACTGCATATATCATCGTCCAACAATGGGCAGCAGACCCGGCTAACGATATGCGCACGTGTTGTTTGACCATAGGCTAAAGTCAACATGTACCCCCTAAAAAGGAAAACTATCATGCTACTCTGCCGTCTTTGCTTCTTGTTCTGAGACCTAACACCATAGATTTGCACAAACCCAATAACAAAATGACAACACATTAAAATTGGGTCTCTCTAAACAAAATCACTATCAGCCATGCTTGATGGCTACAACCGGCTTAGCCGAAAAATTGGTGGCTTTCACCACTCTCGTTGGCTTGGCTTTTTTCTACCCTGTCAGGCCCTGTTGCAGTGACTGTTACAGTGAATTTTTTTTTTTCTCGAGTTAGGATTCAGTTCTTGGCCAAGATTTTCTCTCCATTTCTCCTCCTTAATACCAAACACTTCCCCTTCTGAAGACGTGCCTAGAAAAAGCCCACCTCTCTATGAATGGTTTTTTTAAGGTGAAACCTTGCTGACTTGAGGTTTAAGCTTTGAAAGAGGAGAGGAAAAATGGAGAGCGCAGGAACACATAAAGAACTTCAGAGGAAGTTAATACACCAGAAAACGTTGAAGCAACATATTTGCTGTACCCTTTCCTTTTTGCCCAAAATTTAGCGAAAAGGTATACTGGAATGGTCTTTTGCAGGTTGAAAGGGGAGTTTGGTGGAAAGGGTTTGTGGTGTTGATAATAATAGAGTCCTATTGTTCCATGCAGCTAGAATTGTGTATTGGGGATTAAAAAAGTTTCAGAAGCCCTAAATTAAACTAAAACCTACCCAAAACCTCAAGAGTCAAGAAGCCCGAAAAGGGTGACACAGCGCCTCCTTCCTCGGCGTAGCATAAATTTTGGCAGTCAAACCTTCGCTTTGCTTCCGCAACCTCTTCTTCAGAATCTACTTCTTTACTAATTTGCTTTTAATAATAACTGTCAAAACCGAAACTGGATTTTGTTTTTCAAGTTTTAGAGAATTTTTTGAATAAGATAGAAGAGATGCTGTCCATGTGCGCATCAATGATTTTGGTGATGGGATTTGGAGGAGGAGGGTCTCTGCGTAAAGAAACGGAAAAATAAAAAAAATAAAAAAAAAGGGGAGTTTGAGCTAGGCCAGTAAAAATAGCTAAGTTGGTGGTCAACCCAATTTTAATGGGTTGTCATGTTATAATTGGGTGTGTGTAAATCTAATGTGTTAGATGTGTTTCCAAGTAATAATTTCTCTTATATTTCACCAAAATTTCAAATTTCTGGATCGAATGGTTTTTTTTTTTGTCTTTTTTCTTTTTTTTGTCAAAGACAGGTAGCCCCAAAGTCATTCACTTCAACTTAGCCCAGTGAGGCCTTGGCAGCCCTTCCATCCCTCAATTTCATTCCTAATTAATGCCCAATTTTGTAATTTTAAAGTAACATAATAAGAGTATAAAAAGAAGCACATAATAAGTAACTGAAAAGAATAAATAAATGGAATTTACCCAAAAAAAAATAAACAAATGGAGAATTGCGTAACACAAAAAATGATTTGGATGCCGCGTTTGTAAAAAGCACTGTTGAGCGCACTAAAATGTTAAAAAACAAATATCAGTCCAGTAAAAAACAGCCTTCTGACTTCCCACCAAAATGGCCTTCTGACTTGTGAGTTGTGACTCCCACTTCTGAAGTGAAGTCGTCTTGTTTGGGCTCATTGGGATTCCATCCTTATTGCCCCGTCATTGGCTTTAGCTTTGTCTAGGGTGGATATGGGATTATGCCCACAAAAAAGAAGTACCTGCCGGAATACAACGTAAACACTGTGTGTTTGGTTGACTGTGAAAAAGTCAAAAGGCTGTTTACAGTTATTAAAAATAAATTGTGACATAGTTTGTTGTTTAACAAAAATTACTCCAGTCCTTTGTTCATTATGATTTTTTGGTTTGAGTTGAAATAAATTTTCGTTAATTTTGCATTAAAGTAAAAGTTAATTAAATTTTTTTTGATATTTTTAATTTGAATATTTCTTTTTTATAATTTTTATTTTATCTTTTTTAATTACACCTTAACTTATATTTTTTTTTATAATTATATATTTAAAAGTAATTTTAATTAATACTATCTAAATAATATTTATTTTGTCAAAATTAATTTTTAAATAAAATTTTTTAAACATATATCATTTCACTCTATATTTACTTTTGACCAAAATTAAATTTACAAAATTAAGTTAATCTAAAATCAAATTTACAACATTTAATCCAAACACACACTACATGTTCATCCACTGAGGGAAGGCAGTGTTGATTACACCCAACCTGTTTATAAAATTATTAAGGAATTCTTCGGTATAGCCAAAGTAGCAGGACGGATTTCTAGATGGAATCACTATGATCCCTTCAATATAGGACAGTTTCACTCAAGTACTTCAAATCTACCGGAATAATTGGTCTAACCAATTTCACATACATCAATAGCATTACAGAAACAAGAACACTACACTTTTTTTCTGGGACTAAATGAATGGGCACTCTTTATTTACAAATTTGAATACTCATCAACTGTATCCTTATATAACATCATAGTTTGATCAGCTTATAACATATACAGTGTTCAATCAGCTTATAACATATACAGGGTTCAATTACAGATTGATCACTACCTTTATCGGGGATATAATTCAGTAATCGATGCATCATTCATAGTCAAAGGGATTGAAGAGCTGGTAGACTGATCAGAATCAAGATGGTGTCTTAATCTGTCTGGTGTTGTTCTTCCTCGCAGAAAAGATGCTGGCTGTCGAGGTAATGCTAAAGTAACCGAATAACTGTTCAACACAAGTACTACATTCGCCATTGAAGGCCTGTCGGCTGGATTTTCCTGAACGCATAACAAAGCAACATGGATGCATCTCTGAACTTCGTTTCTAGGATAAGAACCTCTCAGTGTTGGATCCAACAATTGCGAAGGTGTTTGATTCGCCCAACTTCTCCAAGCCTGTGGCAAAACAAGTCAGAGTCCAGGAATATGCAGCAGACTGCCAGACTTTGACATCACTAAAGAAAAGATGTTACTCTTGGTTCATACTTACAAAGCTCAGAAGGTCATCCTCTAGATGTGATTGATGATAACTTCCATTCTTCTTGCCACTGATAATCTCCAAAACTAAGACGCCGAAGCTGAACACATCGGATTTCATAGAAAATTTTCCATGCATTGCATATTCAGGAGACATGTAACCACTGCAAACCAAAAATATCAACATGTAAATTCAAGTAAAATAATATGAAAGTTTCATCAAAGGATAAATTAAAGGTAACATAATAAGAAAGAAAGATAAATTTTCCTTTCGAAAAAATTCTTTCAGCTAGAAGGTATGCTATAAAACTACACATATACTCAAAAGCAGATGGTACAATGGCCTATAACTTACTAAGTCCCAACTATTCTTCTTGTTCTTACATTTACTTCACTTTGATCTCCATGGAAAATCTTTGCCATACCAAAATCTGAAATCTTTGCATTCATTTTGGTATCTAATAGAATATTACTAGCCTTGAGATCACGATGTATTATTCTAAGTCGAGAATCTTCATGGAGATATTGAATTCCTCGAGCAATCCCTACTATAATGTTGTAACGTCTTGACCAATCTAACTCTCCTTGCATCACAGGATCTACATAGTAGTCAAATTGAAATATTCAAGTTAGCAATAAATTGAGTTCTTCAGAAGAATTGGGTCATATAAAAACTTTAAAAACCAAACCAGATTAGAAGAGTTCAAAAATTACAAACCAAATAGAAAGCGGTCAAGGCTTGAGTTTGGGATGAATTCATAAATGAGTAACTTCTCCTTTCCCTCCAAGCAAAATCCTAAAAGCCTAACTAAATTTCTATGTTGAAGCTGTGCCACAAGTGCAGCCTCGTTCCCGAATTCTATGTCCCCCTGCAAGGAGCTTTTTGATAACCTCTTCACAGCTATCTCTTGTCCGTTAGGAAGGGTACCCTGAAAACATGGTTGAGATTAGATTAGACCAATCAGCATAAATTAGCAGATGAACATGACAGCCTGTTCTTTCATACCTTATAAACTGCGCCAAATCCACCTTGGCCTATCTTCTTCTCATCGGAGAACTTGTTTGTGGCAGCTTCAATTGTGGCCATGTCAAAATGCAAAGAATCTGCAAACGTAAAATCATTCCTAGCTGCAGCAAAAAGCAAGATAGCAGAATCTGAGTTACAATATTACTGGCACACTTTTCAAGCTTGGAAACGGATATTAATTGGAGCAATAACCAGAAAATTTTTTGTCTTACTGCTATCTCCCAGGACTGCTTCTTGGTTCTTGCTTCGCCTTCTGCACCAGCAACAGCAACCTAGAACCAAAAGCGCCGCCAAAACAGCAATTGGGACAACAATCTCTACAATCATCGATGTATTTTTGTTCCCTGTCCAAAGTTTCCTCTTTTCAAGACGTGCAACAGAGACAAATGCTTTCCAAACTCAAATGCAGAGGAATAGAGGACACAACAAAGAACCAACCTCCTCTTCGAAGACCATAAAAAACTCAATCTCAAAACAACATTGTCGAGAATTATGAATAAATTGATGAAAACTGAGTGTTGTAAAAAGGGTACAGTTGAACCCCACAAAAACTCAATCTCGAAACCGAATCATACCTGAAGAAGGGGAAGGAACAAGTGGTGCTATTGAAGTCGTATTGTACAAAAAAGGGTATAGTTGGTATCTGACATCACATCCCGGAAGCAGAATCCTTGCTCCTTGTCTTCCGTCACAGCACATCGGAAGATTTCCGATGGCGCTTCGAAAGCATGTGTTACACTCAGAACTTGCTAAGTCGGGCACGCACTGGGCTGCCCCGTGCAGCTCCTGCGTGCTCGTGAATCCCACTTGGCCTGCAGCAAACTTCTTCTCTGACACGGAACTCGCAGCAGCTTTGGAAGCCAAATCGTTTAACAAGCCAGCCAACAATTGATTGAATAGGTCGTGGTTCGAGCTAACGATGCTCCCTTCATCGCTCAGGTCAATTCCAGGGACTATGTTATTGAAGGAATCATTGGAGTAACGCAACATACACACATCGTACCAGATTATGGACTCTGTGTCGTTGGGGCAGCGTCGTGTTATGTCCTTGGCTGCGGCGGCGATGCAGGCCTGGCAGAGGATGGCGTTGACGTCGCCGCGGCAGAGGAAAAGGCCGTTGACGACGTCGGGAGTGCCTTGACCCACGGCGGTTCTGTAGAAACCATTGCGGAGCTGGAGGGAGGCGTTGGAGACGAGGGAAGAGAGGAGGGCATTCAAGTTGGTCTGAAATGTGCTGTTGGGTTGGAAAAAGGTTTGGTTCGTGCAGTAATGGGCGCTGTAAGTGGGAGCAACTTCGCTTTCAACGAGGCAAAGCAAGCAAAACAGAGAAAAAAGCGCAAATGGGGTCACAGAGTGGCTGAAGACAAACATCTTGGATTAAGGTTATTGCTTTCTCTGTAGCGATATCAAGTTACGAACAATACATCAGTCAATTCTGTACGCTCTGTGCTCTTTTTCTAATTAAGAACAAACTTGCACTTTCTCGTTCTGTAAGTTATTTCTTTGGCTTTGAATAGAGTAGACTGAAATAAGACATTAGAACGGCGATGAATGAATTAGAATGGATTATAAATTTAAATACTGATATTATCCTTAAATGACTATTTTTTAAAAAAAATAAAAGAATCATTTCATCTTAATCCCTTTAAATGAGAGATTTAAAAATTTGAGAACTTGGTAATATAAATTGATATGTATTTTTTTGTTAACTATTTCATTCCTAGATTGAGACTTTTTTATTATTTCGCTCTATTATTAACTATCACACTTTATTTATCTAAACATAATTTTAATCAACAGTAATTTATATTGTTTAAATAATATTAGTAGAAATAATTTTTAAAAGCATAAATATAAAACAAAAATAATATTTAAAAGTATGAGTTTGATTTAAATTATAAATTAATTAGACATCTTTCTGTATAATATATATCGAAACACGAATTTTAATTTGAGAAGGACCACACTATTATTTATCAATTTTATACACAAAATCAGGTTGAAATGATTAACATCATGAATATCAAAAATCTTTGAACAATGCAATATAAAACGAGTTTTGGGGAATAAAAGTCAAAACAAACACGCCATCGAATCTTTTGCCTAATTCAGAGGGAATGAATGAGTTGTAACCAAAAAAACAAAAAACAAAAAAAAACCAAACTGTCTGAATGAGAATGCCGATGAGTTGTACCTGTACCCAAAGAAAAAAACAATGTACGAATGAATGAGAATGCCGATAATAATGTGATTGTGGATGAAGAGTTGATGAAAACACCCACCGCCATGTGGTTATTGTAGGAAAAGGACCGCTCGACACTTGTAAACTAAAACCCCTTTTTTTGTTATTTTATTTGTGCAGATAATGACGAAGAAGAAAGTCAAGCCAATCGCCAGTTCGGATTCGTGGAAAATGATTGATTATAATTGCATAAAATTAGGCAGCTCATCGATTTCCCATTAAAAAAAGACCCTCTTGTCTAAGCTCCGTTTACTTTGTATACGAGTCCGTTTAGATAATTTTTTTTTTCTCAGACAATTTTTTTATTCAAAATATTTTTATAAAACATATTGTGTTCAGGTTAACAAGCAAAAAAGAGAACACTATGAAAACAACAAAACAAACAGAGAAAGAAGAAAGCCGCACACAGTTGGATCTACCTAGGAGCATGACCAAGCTCAAGACTTCGACTCTGCGTTTTTTAGTGAAAGAGGGGATCTGGGGATATGCACCATTGTTGCCCACGCTTCTTAAAGGGCATATCTTGCACAATGTTGAGAAAGTGAAGGCTTAGTAGGCAGAGTAATCAATCTTGTAGCCTTCAGCGATTATATAGGAACCTGAAGTTTCTTACCAACTTACAAGACGAACCCTTTTCAGGTTTCAACTGTTCTAACAGGTCTCGATTTCTTAGAAAAATTCGGAGGTGAAAGTGCTCCCTGCTGAAAAGCTATGTGTGTCAACAAATGTGGTCAGTTTTAGTCACTCCTATTAAAAAAATCTGCCATACCCATAATTTTTCTGATTATTAGACTCTGGTGATCATGGAATTGGACCTACATAGATCAAAACTAACCCCTTCTGTCTTCTAAATATCTGGCATAGAAAAATCACACTTGGAAGCATACAAAGTAGCTATACTTTCTTGAGCAGCCATATTAGTTAATGAAATCGCATTCCTCGGTTTCTAAAATAACATTTACAATTCATCAACCAGAGTAATATGACATCATAATTTGATCAGTTCCAACGTACAGTCTACTGAAGAATACGAATAATGAGTCCCTCTTGCCGGAGCATATACTTAAATTGGTGTTTCATTCATACGGAGAACATGGATTTTAAGATCTAGTAGACAGATCAGATAATGGAGCTCATTTCATACACCATTCAGCAATGTTCTCCTACATAGGAAAGATGCTGGCTGTCGAGGTGATGGTGAAGTAACCGAATAACTATTCAGCATAAGTGCTACAGTATTCATCGAAGGTCTGTCAGCTGGAATTTCCTGAACGCATAATAAACCAATATGGATGCATCTAATGACTTCATTCTTAGAATAAGAACCTCCCAGTGTTGGATCCAACAACTCCAAAGGTGTTTGATCCATCCAATTTCGCCATGCCTAAGATGAAAAAAGAAGTTAGCTTTCAATTTTGCAATGTCACTCATCAGCTGCAGATCTATTTTTCAAAGCATCTGAAGCATATAATGGATTCAACAGAAATGTGTTATACTTGGTTTATACTCACATAGCTCAAGAGGTCATCAGCATGATGTGACTGATAAAATTCAGTATTCCTCTTGCCACTCACAATCTCCAAAACTAGGACACCGAAACTGAACATGTCCGATTTCACCGAGAATTTTCCATGCATTCCATATTCTGGAGACATGTAACCGCTGCAAAACAGCATCATCAATCTAGACATTCAAGTAAAGCAATTGGAAAATTCGAGTGAAAAGAAAAATGACCGAAGTTACAGCATAAACTTTTCATATAGAGGAGAAGATGACATAATGGCGCAAAACTTACAAAGTGCCAGCTACGTTTCTTGTATATACTTGAGTTTGGTCCACGTTGAAAATCTTTGCCAAGCCAAAATCTGAAATCTTTGCGTTCATATTGACATCTAATAACACATTGTTGGCTTTTAGATCACAATGTATTATTCGAATCTGAGAATCTTCGTGGAGATAAAGAATCCCTCGAGCAATTCCTACTATAATCTGATAGCGTCTTGACCAATCTAAATCTCTTTTCTTTTTGGGATCTACAAATTTGTCAAAAAGAAATATTAAGCTTAGCAATACATTATGCCCCGGAAAAAAATTATTTCTGATAATGAAAATAGAAAATACGAAAAATAGAAAGGCCCTTCATGTGGCAGTGTCCACTGAGCGAAAAAGTAACACCATGGGAATGCTATTTTCAAGTAATTGTGCTTTTGAGATGCCATATCAGTCTCACAAGGTAATCAACAATTGCAAGGTAATCACCAATTGCTAATTACTAGACAAGAGTAATAGAAATATGTAGAATGGTTCAAAAGGTCCTAACCAAATAGAAAGTGATCAAGACTTTTATTTGGGATGTAGTCATAGACAAGTATCTTCTCCTGTCCTTCCGAGCAAATTGCTAACAGCCTAACTAAATTTCTATGTTGAAGCTTGGCAATAAGACGGGCCTCATTCCTGAATTGTACTTCGCCCTGCAAAGAGCTTTCTGATAATCTCTTCACAGCTATCCTTTGTCCATTAGGAAGGGTACCCTAAAACATGCTTCGGATTAGACCAATTTGCTTAATTTGACAGAGTAATATGACAGCACTTTGCATGAAGAAATTCGTTAACCTGGTAAACCACACCAAATCCACCTTGGCCAATCTTCATCTCATCCGAAAACCCATTTGTGGCTGCTTCAATTGTAGCCAAGTCAAAATGCGGAGTCTCAATATCTATAAGATCGCTCCCAACTGCAGATAGAGCAATCTGTGAGTGACACAATTACCAGAACATTGTTCAAGAGTGGAAACAGGTCATTAATAAGAACACTCATTGAAAAGGAGAAAAATATGTTACCGTTATCTTCCGGGGTAGTATTATAGATCTTGCTTCGCCTCCCACGCAGGTAACAATAGCCCAGAATGAAAAACACCACAAAAACAGCAGCCGGGGCAACAATCACAAAAACTACTAAGATATGTCTACTTCCTGCACAGAATTCAGATGCAGAAAAATGGAGACATATCATTATCAAGCACCCAACTTCCTCTCAAAGACCCCAATATAATGAGAAGCCACAACAATTTGTGCGGAAGGACAGAACATTACCTGATGGGTAAGCAGGAATCATTGTGGCAGCGGATGTAGAGGTTATGCTGTAAAATGGGTACAGTTCATATCTGATGTTACACCCCGGAAGCAGAGCTCTTGCACCCTGTTTTCCACCACAGACCATGGGAAGACCTCCAATGGCGCTTTTGAAACACATAATACATTCAAAAGTGGACAAGTCGGGAGTGCACTGCGCCAGGCCATACAGAGTCTTGGACGTCGGGAGTTTCCTTTCTGCCGTGGCGAACTTCTTCTTCTGTGTCGGGGAATTCGCAGCTTTCACTGCTAAATCATTCAACATGCTCGCCAAGGATTGATCGAACTGGTGCCGATCAGCGGTAGCTATGCCTGGAAGATCACAAAGGCACGAGGAAGGGATGATGTTATTGAAGGAGGACATGTTCGTGAAACGTAACATGCACTCATTGAACCAGATGATGGACTCTGTCTGGTTTGGACATAGGCGTGCTGTCCCTTTGGCTGCGGCCGTGACACAGTCTTGGCAGACGGTGGCGTTGACGTCACCGCGGCAGAGAAAAAGTCCACTGACGGCGTCGGGAGCTCCCCCGCCCACGGTGGTTCTGTAGAAACCGTCGTGGAGGGTGGTGGCGTTGGAGGGAAGAGAAGAGAGGAGGGCATTCAAGTTGTCTTGAAATGTAGGGGTTAGCTCGACAAGGGATGCGTTTGAGCAGCCACGATCGCTGTAAGCGGGTGCTGCTTCGTTTGCAATAATAAGCAACCCAAACAGAGAAAGAAGCAGAACCGGGGTTACAGAGTTTGTGAAGATAATCATCTCCCTGATCATTGCTCAATCTCTCGTGCCTGGTGTTTACCATTTACTTTTGGTACTTGGTTTTATTCTGTCATCTTTTGTTGGACTAACTGGGGTTCATGAATGAGAATGCAGGGCAAATGGCCAATGGCCTTGCTCGTGCAGCAGCCGTCGCTACTGTGACAAGGAAGAAAATTCTTATATAATTTTAGAATAATATATTTCATGATTCTGTATAATCTTTCATTGTAAGGTTGAATTTATAATTTTAAATAATGAAATTAAGATAAAATGTAACTCCTTCAATTTCTCTTATCCCAAGTTGCCTCTGCCATTCAAATTGCCAAGTTTGACCGGAGGAAGAAAGAGCAGGCAACAAGAATAGAAAAATAAAAATACCATGAAGTCCGAAAAGCTGCCCGGGCAGACAAGTAGGTGGGACCCTGGGGATATATTGGAGTCTGGGATTCGTGGATCACAACGAATTAGATAGCACGATCCCAGTGGCACGTAACAATTTCTTGCAAGTGATAACGAAAGCAGTCCACTTTCATAAAGCAAACATATAATATGCATTTTTTTTTTGGTAGGCTTATAAAAGAGTATGTATTTGGTACCTCTTACCTGATTTATTAATAAATTTTTGTATTCAAATTCGTTCTACAACCATCTAAATTACCGAAAACTAGTGAGATGTAAAAACCAAGCAACAAAATTTAGTTCCATATCTAGAACTTCTGCTGACTTTCTGCACCTTGACTGGGAGCTCCAGGGCTGGCTCAAGGTAAGGCAACTGAGGCCTTGCTTTAGGTTCTACATTTTGTTTTTAATGATACTTATTATATTTTCTATAAATTTTAAAAAATTAATATTTATATTTTAATAATAAAAAGTTAATTTATCTATAAAATTATATATATATATATATATATATATATATATATTATAATATATAAAGGCCACATATATTATCTCCCTTTTTTGATTTAATGCCTAATTAATGACCATTATGATATATTTTTTTCTTTCTTTCCTAGTACCCAACCGCTAACTAATAATTATCAATAAAATTAACCTTTTTTTCCCTCTCATTTAGCTATTCATACAAATTCTCTTTCATTCATACTCAAATTCCAATAATTTATCAAATGGGTAATATTTTTTCGATAAAATGAAATTTTTTAATTTTTAACATTCACACAATCGTTTATATTTTTATCCGCTTCACAATTCTTCTCAATACGCAGAGTGATGTTTTCTAGAGTCAATTTCAGTAATCTTATTCGATTGATTATAAAAGTTTAATTTATAACTTTACATCTAAAAAGTGAACAAAATATTTTATATAAAAAAATTATATTAGGTTTAATAAATTAAAAAAAATACCCAGTTTACAATTTGGTATAATCCTCAGGACACTTGCTCAAGAATAATTAAAAACATTTTTCAATAAGTAATTAATTAAAATTAAATCAGATTTAAGAAAATTAATTACTACTAAAACAGTATAAAGTTCTGTGGTAGTATACAATTTACATATTGTGGTTGTTCTGATGGAGAAGTAAGTGAAATGAACAAATGGTTTTGAATTTTCTCAGAGAAGGACCTTTGAAAAATAGAGACGATCACAACAGGCACAGGGATGTTTTAGTTTCTCATCTTGGGATAGCTCCTGCCTGCATAACTTGTGAACTCTGCCACATTAGAATCAAAGTTCAAAGTGAACTTTACTGCAGAAATAGGTAGCAGCACTTGCTTTAGCCAATACCATATCACAGTTACAAAAATAAACCCACAGGAAATCAGCCCCATGTTTCAAAAACAAATTGGTTGAGATCGCAAATTATTCTGGTCTACCTTAAGGGCACCGTGCATTATCTCTATGCTGCAGGTGCATCCAGCAAGAAGTTTGTATGGATTTATAACCAAATGAATTTCCACTCAGCGGTCATAATATTTAATACTCATCAACCAGATTTATTTTCTGCCATTAATATTTATAATTTATCAACTAGGTTCGTATAACACCATAGTTTGACAAGATCTCAACATACATTGGATTGGAGAATACATAAAAAGCAACCCTTCATCGAGGGTAAACTTCAGTAACGGATACTTCATTCACAGACCATGGAATTGAAATGGTGGTAGACTGATCAGAATCAAGCCCATCTTTTAGCCTGTTTGGTGTTCTTCTATGCAGAAAATATGCTGGCTGTCGAGGTAATGACAAGGTAACTGAGTAACTGTTCAGCATAAGTGCAATAGTTGCCATTGAAGGTCGGTCAGATGGATTTTCCTTGAACACACAATAAACCAATATGGATACATCTGATGACTTCATTTCTTGAATAAGAACCTCTCAGTGTTGGATCTAACAGCTCCAAAGGTGTTTGCCCTGTCCAATTTTTCCAAGCCTGTGGTAATACAAGGTTAATGTTTAAATTTGGAATCTCTCATTCCTTACCCACCGAAAAAAGTTTTTACTCGGGCATTTGCAATTGAGCACGGTATCAATAGAGCAGAAGAAAGAAGTTACACTTGTTTATACTCACATAGCTTAAGAGGTCATCATCATGATGTGATTGATAAAAATCTGTGTTCTTCTTGCCACTCACTATCTCCAAAACTAAGACACCAAAGCTGAACACATCTGATTTCACAGAGAACTGTCCACGCATTGCATATTCTGGAGACATGTAACCACTGTAAAACAGTATTATCAATCCATGGATTCAGAAAAAAAAAATGATGATAAAATTCTTGCAGGGGGGAACGTAAAAAATTACAAAAAGAAACACAGAATTCAACTGACTATATAAGATATAACATAAGCTACTCATATATTTAGGAGGAGATGATAGAATGGCATCAAACTTACTAAGTCCCAACTATCCTTCCTGTATTTACTTGAGTCTGATCTGCCTGGAAAATTTTTGCCATGCCAAAATCTGAAATCTTTGGGTTCATATTTGCATCTAATAGAACATTGCTAGCTTTGAGATCACGATGGATTATTCTAAGCTGAGAATCTTCATGGAGATAAAGAATTCCTCGAGCAATGCCTACTATAATCTGTGTAGTCTTGACCAAACTGTCTTTGCTTTTCAGGATCTAAAAAATTTGTCAAAATGAAATATCCAGATTAGGGAAATGGTAACACCATGTGAATACTAAGAAGTCATTCTGCTTTTGGGTACCATATTAGTCCGTTGAGGGCAATCTATCATTTACTTAATAGACTAATAGAAGAGTTGAAAAGGTCCAAACCAAATAGAAAGTGATCAAGGCTTTTGTTTGGGATGTATTCATAGACAAGCATCTTCTCCTGCCCCTCCAAGCAAAATCCCAATAGCCTCACTAAATTTCTATGTTGAAGCTTGGCCACAAGGGCAGCTTCATTCCTGAACTCTACTGCACCCTGCAAGGAGGTTTACTGACAACCTCTTCACAGCTATCTCCTGTCCATTAGGAGGATGCCCTGAAAATAAGCATCAGATTAGACCAATTTGCTTAATTTAGCATAGAAAAACATATGACAGCATTTTGCTTTATCAAGTTTCTTACCTTATAAACCACACCAAATCCACCTTGGCCAATCTTATTCTCATCCGAGAAGCTGTTCGTGGCATCTTCAATTGTAGCCAAGTCAAATTGCAAGGACTCTATATCTGTAAGATCATTTTCCAGCTACATATAAAGAAAGATAGTATTTATCAGCAACCAAATTATCAAGCAAGGAAACAAACAATTAACCGGAACAATCACTGTGACGGGAAAAGAGATATTACTTGCATCCTGGATGAATGTATCACACTTCTTACTTGCCCTCTTACGCAGGAAGCAGCAGCCGAGAACGAAAAGTGCCAAAGCAACAACAATTGGGACAATAATCGCAACAATTATAGAGATATTGCTTTTTCCTGCACAAGGTATTCACTTTGTAAGACACCTCAAAAGCAGGGTCATTAGATTAGACCCTGACAAGTTTTTTCCTTTTCTTATTTGCAAAAACAAAAGGTACCAATGTCGAAAACTGACGGGCTTAAGCCACACTATAAGACATCAACAAGCTAATAAAAGTCTTTTGAATACGTTAGATACCTGAAGAAGAAGGGGAAAGCTGTGGTTGAGTCGACAACGATGAGATATTGTAGAATGGGTACAATTCGTATCTGACATTACAACCCGGAAGCAGTTCTCTTGCGCCTTGTTTCCCATCACAGCACGATTGAAAGCCAGCGATGGCGCTTCGTAAACACATGTTACAATCAAAAGTGTTCATTTCGGGAGTGCACTGCGCCAGGGTGTACAGCTTCTGCGAGCTCGTAAATTCTGCTTCTTTCGTAGCAAACTTCTTCTCTGAAGGAGTATTCACAGCAACCGGTACCAAATCATTCAACGTGCTCGCCAGTAATCCACTGAACCGATCACGGTCCGAGTCAGAGACGCTCTTATCGTCCTTTAATTCCACACTAGGGACTATGTTGTTTAAGGGGGTACTGTTGGAGTAACGAAGCATACACACGTCGTACCAGATGATGGACTCTGTTTGGTTGGTGCAGCGGCGTCTTATCTCTCCGACTGCGGCGGTGACACACTCTTGACAGACGGTGGGTGTGACGTCGCCGCGGCAGAGGAAGAGTCCGTACACGACGTCAGGGGTTCCCTGGGCCACGTTGGTACGGTGGAAACCGTCGGGGGCGGTGGCGTTGGAGACAAGGGAAGAGAGGGTGACATTTAGGTTGGCTTGAAATTTACTGTTGGGTTGGAAATAGGACCCGTTTGTGCAGGCAAAATCGCTGAATCGGGGAGCTGCTTCACTTGGAAAGCTCAGCAACCCAAACAGAGAAAGAAGTATAAAGTGGGTTGGAGAGGATTTGAAGATACACATCTCTCCCTTGCTTTACTCTCTCTCTCTCTCTCAGATCAACAACTCTTTCTTCTGCCCGATCAAATTTTTCGCATGTATTCTTTCTTCACTTGCCCTAAATTCTGGTGGATAATGCGTTTATGGGCAAAACACCACAGCCTTACTGCAACCAAGACAGCTTGACACAACCCAAGTCAACAAAGAAACTTTTCTTAATAGGATGTGCGGTGAAATAAGGGAGAGTAAAAAAGAAAAACAAAAGAACAAAATGGAATTAAAAAAAGGAAAGTACCTTTACAGTTTGGTAAAGAGTAAAAGAAGCTTCTTCTACGACCTTTCTCAGTTATAACTTATAAGTTTCAGTGACATGGATGATCAGCTGCAGAGGTGCGATCGAGAATGGTCAAATACTCAATTCACTGCCATTGGAGCCAGTGCTGTTGATGGAGAAAGGAGCGAGAATAGTTGAAGGAACATGTTCAAAAGTCAACTATGGTGGCTAACGAAGACAATTACTAGAGTAGACTTCCAAACTGCATGGCATGTCAGTTCTGCAGGTTGGTAGCCGGACTCCACTTGTTAACAATAATGTCATTTACGTGCTACAGTTGTACCCATATCCTTTTATATTTTTTATGTTAAAAAAAGAAAAAAAAAGTGAATTTTTTTTATTTTTAAGAAATAAAATATAAAAATATAAAAATATGATATATGAATAATATTATTAATTTGTTAATATAACCGAAGTACTAATTATCAGTAATAAGTAATAACTAATAAGCTAATTACTGACATTCACAATTATTATGGTAAAAAATGTCTGTTTCATAGATTTATTTATTTCATTAATCATATACTTTGCAGCTCATGCGATATTGTGGACCTGGTGGCAATTGTCCATGACATTTTGGCGGTGACGGGGTGAATGAATTAATTATATGAGCTCATAAATCCAAAGGTGTGGTCCTACAAAACCTAGTCCGTGCAAGTCAGATCACTACTTGGGCATTTAAGTTGGATTTTCTAATTTTCTTTTTCATATGGTAATGTAGAGTATTACATAAAGGTTGTGTTGGGATAGTGACAAATAAGTTGTACTTTAAAAAAAATTGTAGTTTAAATTTTGGAAGAGAGAAGCATCTCTTAGCACTCTGATTAAAAACAAAAAAATACATTTATATAGTTTTAGGTTCCTCTTTCGAATTTCTTATCTAGGATAATCCTCTTTAATTAATTTTTTGTGACAATTTTTTTGTCTGCACTCCGAGAATACATTAGCTTCAACTCCAAAGTGAGTTTATTCCCGTGTCACAATACGTTTTGTCTGAGAGTGATAAAAATCTTAAAGAAGCATTTTAGCTTGGACCTTATGACAGTAAAAGACATTAGCGCAGTGGCAAGCCGAAAACCATAGTTTATAAAATTAAAAATCATATTTTTACATTTTAATATTATACTTTGATAGGAAGAGAAAAAAAATTATTTTTTTATCATAAAAAATAAGTCTATGAAAAAAAATAAAATTAAAATATAAAAATTACATAATTGTTATAAAAGTGATTCCTCCACGTCATTTTTATTTAAAGACTGTTTTTTTTTTAGGCATTAGGTTAAAGGTTTGGTATATTAATGGATCTAAATTCATCTGAACTAGTATATTTTACATTAAAACAATGACCAAACCTACAAACCTCTACAACTCTTTCAACTAAGAAAAATCCAAAATAAGTGCTACCAACTAAAAATCAAACTTAGAAATCCTTGGATGCAGCAGCTACCCCTATCTCACTACCAGCCTCCGGGAAGCAGACATTAGACAATGTCACAACGAATAAATCAACACTTGCTCACCGAAAACTATGGCATGCCAAATTGCTGGTCGAGTGAGTGTTTAGATTATAGTTTATAATAATTATTTTAAATAAATTTAATTTTATAAATTTAATTTTAATTAAAAATAAATTTAAGTAAAATAATTTATATTTAATAAAAAATTACGTTTAATTCAAAAATAAGAAATAATTACTTAAAAATAAATAAACTTTTAAACTTAAAACTATGTTTAAAAAATAAAACAAACATCTAAATAAATAAGACAAAAAAAAAATCATTTAGACCTCTAAAAGTCAGTTTGGGTTTGGGTGGATTTACACACCCTGAATGATCGGAAGCTGCGCCATGCTTCACAGTTGTCTTTGATGGGTTGAGGAGAAACAGTCATAGCAATAGAACTGCTTTAAGATTATTTTATCACTGTAGGATCTCTCTAAAAAACAAAATAAATCACATATGGATGCATCAGATGACTTTTCTGGCAGATTATGTAACTCAGTAATCCAACGTTTCCAAGGTTGTTTTGCATTACACCCTTCCAAATTAAGCATACAAAATCGAAATTTGTCTTGAATTTCAGTAGTGTCCCAATAACCCACTTCCTAAAATTCCCAGTGCCTCAACGAGAATATCTCTTATATTGAATCGTTTCCGGCATCACTCCCATCTATATCTGTGAGAAATTCTGTTTTCAAACCCCCCCCCCCCCCTCTCCAAAAAAAATGAAAGAGTTAGCCGCCTAGCATCAAGATTAAGCAAAGTAAACAATTACTTACAGATTACAATGAATGGAAATTGAAATAATAAGCATCTTATTACCGATTTCTTCCATAATTGTATCATATTTCTTGCTTGCTTTCCCATGAAAGAACAGATGCCAAAAGTGAAAAGCTCCGCTGCAGCAACAATTGGGATAACGAATGCAAGAATTACTGAGACAGAGCTCCTATCTGTGCCAACATTAGTATAATTCAAGTAGCATCCAGCATTTAAAACCAAATGAATTTCTACTCAGCGGTCATAATATTTAATATTCAACAAACAGATTTATTTTCTGCCATTAACATTTATAATTTATCAACAGGTTCATATAACACCGTAGTTTGACAAGATCTGAACGTACACTGGATTGGAGAATACATAAAAAGCGACCCTTCATCGAGGGTAAACTTCAGTAATGGATGCTTCGTTCACAGACAATGGAATTGAACAGGCGGTACACTGATCAGAATCAAGCCCATCTTTTAGCCTGTTTGGAGTTCTTCTATGCAGAAAAGATGCTGGCTGTCGAGGCAATGACAAGGTAACTGAGTAACTGTTCAGCATAAGTGCAATAGTTGCCATTGAAGGTCGGTCAGATGGATTTCTTGAACACACAATAAACCAATATGGATACATCTGATGACTTCATTTCTTGAATAAGAACCTCTCAGTGTTGGATCTAACAGCTCCAAAGGTGTTTGTTTTGTCCAATTTTTCCAAGCCTGTGGTAATACAAGGTTAGTCTGTAAATTGGGAATCTCTCATTCCTCACCCACCGAAAAAAGTTTTTACTTGGGCATTTGCAATTGAGCTTGGTATCAATAGAGTAGAAGAAAGAAGTTACACTTGTTTATACTCACATAGCTTAAGAGGTCATCAGCATGATGTGATTGATAAAATTCAGTGTTCTTTTTGCCACTCAGTATCTCCAAAACTAAGACACCAAAGCTGAACACATCTGATTTCACAGAAAATTGTCCACGCATTGCATATTCTGGAGACATGTAACCACTGCAAAACAGCATTATCATCCGTGGATTCAGAAAAAAAAATGATAAAATTCTTGCAGAGGGGAACATAGGATATTACTAAAAAAATCACAGAATTCAACTGACTATAAGATACAACATAAACTACTCATATATTTGGGAGGAGATGATAGAATGGCCTCAAACTTACTATGTCCCAACTATCCTTCCTGTATTTACTTGAGTCTGATCCGCTTGGAAAATTTTTGCCATGCCAAAATCTGAAATTTTTGGATTCATATTTGCATCTAATAGAATATTGCTAGCTTTGAGATCACGATGGATTATTCTAAGCTGAGAATCTTCATGGAGATAAAGAATTCCTCGAGCAATGCCTACTATAATCTTGTAGCGTCTTGACCAATCTAACTGTCTTTGCTTTTCGGGATCTACAAAATTTGTCAAAATGAAATATCCAGATAAGGGAAAATGGTAACACCATGTGAATACTAATGAAGTCATTCTGCTTTTGGGGTGTACCATATTAGTCCGTTCAGGGCAATCTATCATTTACTTAATAGACTAATAGAAGAGTTGAAAAGGTCCAAACCAAATAGAAAGTGATCCATCAAGGCTTTTGTTTGGGATGTATTCATAGACAAGCATCTTCTCCTGCCCCTCCAAGCAAAATCCCAATAGCCTCACCAAATTTCTATGTTGAAGCTTGGCCACAAGGGCAGCTTCATTCCTGAACTCTACTGCACCCTGCAAGGAGGTTACTGACAACCTCTTCACAGCTATCTCCTGTCCATTAGGGAGGATGCCCTGAAAATAAGCATGGGAGTAGACCAAGTTGCTTAATTTAGCATAAAAAATATATATAACAGCATTTTAGCATTAAGAAGTTTCTTACCTTATAAACCACACCAAATCCACCCTGGCCAATCTTATTCTCATCCGAGAAGCTGTTCGTGGCATCTTCAATTGTAGCTAAGTCAAATTGCAAGGACTCTATATCTGTAAGATCATTTCCAGCTACATAGTAAAGAAAGATAGTATTATATCAGCAACCAAATTATCAAGCAAGGAAACAAACAATTAACCGGAACAATCACTGCGACGGGAAAAGAGATATTACATGCATCCTGGATGAATGTATTATACTTCATGCTTGCCCTCTTACGCAGGAAGCAGCAGCCGAGAACGAAAAGTGCCAAAGCAACAACAATTGGGACAACAATGGCAACAATCATAGAGATATTGCTTTTTCCTGCACAAAGTCTTCACTTTTTAAGACACCTCAAAAGCAGGGTCATTAGACCCTGACAACTTCTTTTCTTTTGTTATTTGCAAATACCAAAAGGGACCAATGTTGAAAACTGACTGGTTTAAGCCACACCATAAGATACCAACAAGCTAATTCAAGTCTTTTGAATACGTTAGATACCTGAAGACGAAGGAGGGGGAAGCTGTGGTTGAGTCGATAACGCCGAGATATTGTAAAATGGGTACAATTCGTATCTGACATTGCAACCCGGAAGCAGACGTCTGGCGCCTTGTTTCCCATCACAGCATGTTGGAAGGCCACTGATGGCGCTTGAGAAACAACTGTTACAGTCAAAAGTGGACAAGTCGGGAGTGCACTGCGCCAGGGCGTACAGCTTCTGCGAGCTCGTGAATTCTGCTACTTTTGTAGCAAACTTCTTATTTGAAGGAGAATTCATAGCTTTCTGTGCTATCTCATTCAACGTGCTTGCCAGCATTTGACTGAACCGGGTTCTCTCGGACTCAGCGATGCTCTCAACGGCCGCCAAGCTCAGAGCAGGGACTATGATGTGGAAGGAATTGTTGGAGTAACACAGCATACACACGTCATACCAGATTATGGACTCTGTTTGGTTGGTGCAGCGGCGTCTTATCTCTACGGCTGCGGCGGTGACACACTCTTGACAGATGGTGGGGGTGACGTCGCCGCGGCAGAGGAAGAGTCCGTGGACGACGTCAGGGTCTCCCTGGGCGATCGTGGTACGGTAGAAACCGTCGGGGACGGTGGCGTTGGAGACAAGGGAAGAGAGGGTGACATTCAAGTTGGGTTGAAATTTACTGTTGGGTTGGAAATAGGACCCGTTTGTGCAGACAGAACCGCTGTACTGGGGAGCTGCTTCACTTGGAAAGCTCAGCAACCCAAAAACAGAGAAAGAAGTATAAAGTGGGTTGCAGAGGATTTGAAGATACACATCTCTCCTTTGCTTTACTCTCTCTCAGATCAACAGCTCTTCCCTCTCCCCAATCAAATTTTTGGTATTTATTCTCTGATCATTTGGATTAAATTCTGGTCGATAATGAGTTTCACGAGGCAGTCGCCAAGACTGCTTGAGCTTGACTTAGCAAACGTCAATAGATCAACTTTTTTTTTTTTGACGTGAATAAAACAACTTTTCTTAAATGAAAGTGCTGCGAAATTTCGGAGAGAGAAAATTCGAAAAAATGGAAGAAAAAAAAAAGATTAAAACTTATTTTTAATGGGTCATTAAGAAAGATTAATTTTTAAAAAATTATTTTTAAAATTTTTTAATAAAATTTAATTATAAATTATTTTAAATATAAAATAAATTAATTTAAATACATTTAATATATTAAAAATATATTATTTATTAATTTTATTTTTTTAAAATTAATTTTATTAATTTAATTTATCATGTTTAAAGTTATTTATAAATTTTATTATTATATTTTAATTTAATTTTATTAATTTAATTTTTTTAAATAATAAAATTATTGTAATTTTTAAAATTTAAAATTTTAATTTTTAAAAAAATAAAATTAATAAATAATATATTTTTTATAAATTAAAAATATATTTTCAAATAATATTTAATTTACATATATAATAAGATTATTTTATTAAAAATAAATTTTATTATATATAAATTTATTACGATAAATTATAAAATTTATTGATTATATCTTTATCAGTAACTAATTCTGATAAAACAAAAAAAAAAAAGACACCTATTCTACAGTTTAGTGTGCAGAGTAAAGGAAGCTTCTTTTACAGTTTTACCTTTCTTTTCTTTCTTGTAAGATTGAGTGACATGGATGATCAGCTGCTAGGAGCGACCGAGAAGGGTCAAATCCTCAATTAGCTGCCATTGGAGGTATGGCTTTTGATGGAGAAAGGAGTTAGAAGAGTTCAAGGAATAGGTAAAAGGTTCCAAAGTCAATTATGTCGGTCCACACTTTTAGTAGTAGGACTCACGCTCATTTATTTATGTAGAAATTTATAAACATAAAATAGTCTGTATCTTTCTCTTATTAACACAACCCCCTTGTATTTTTTCCTAAGTCAACCTCAGTAATAAAGATAATAACTACAAAAGAGCATTAATTATCAATAATAAGTTAATAACTAAACATTCGCAAAAAATGTCTATTTCATACATTTATTTATTTGTTATTCATACCCCTTGCAGCTCATGCGATAATGTAGACTTGGTGGTACATGTCCATGACATTTTGGCGGTGATGGGGTGAATTAATTCGATTATATGAGCTTATAAATCCAAGCTGTGGTCCTACAAAACCTAGCACGTGCAAGTCAGAGCATTTTTTTGGCATTTAATATTGGATTTTGTAATTTTCTTTTTCATATGATGACATAGAGTATTTCATAAAGAAACAACATTTACTCCGCAAAAGAATAAATACAAATTTCCCATGCTCATCTCGTTTCGGGTTCCTCTTTCAGATTATTTATCCAGGATCAAATCCTTTTTAATTAATCTTTTTGTGACAATTTTATGTCTGCACTCCGAGAATACATTTTGCTTCAACTCCAGAGTGAGGTGATTCCGTGTCACAATACGTATTGTCAGAAAGTGATAAAAATCTTAAAGAAGCGTTTTTAGCTTGGATTTTACGACTTGTGAATGACATTAGCGTAGTGGCGTACTGACAAGTCAAAAACCATAGTTCATAAAAGTGATTCTACCACCTCATTTGTTATTGTAAGACTTCTTTGAAGGCATTAGGCTAAAGGTTTATGATATCAATAGATCTAAATTCATCTGAACAACTATATTTTCACATTAAAACAATGACCAAACCTACACACCTCTACGACCCTTTCAACTAGGAAAAATCCAAAACAAGTACTACCAACTAAAATTCAAACTTAGACATGGTTGGATACAGCTGCTACCCCTATCGCACCACCAGTCTCCGGGAAGTGGGCAATGTCACAATGACAATAGGTTGGTTGTACTTCACTACATCAACACTTGTTCACCGAAAACCATGGTGCCAAATTGCTTGTTGAATGATCGGAAGCTGCGCCATGCTTTGCAGTGGTCTTTGATGGGTTGTGCAGAAACAGAGTCATAGAATTGCTTAATATTATCACTGTAGGATCTTTCTAAACAAAATAAATCACAGATGGATGCATCAGATGACATTTCTGGGAGATTACATAACTCAGCAACCCAACGTTTCCAAGGTAGTTTTGCATTACACCCTTCCAAATTAAGCTTACAAAATCGAAACAAGTCTTGAATTTCAGCAGTAGCATTGTCCGTATAATTCACTTCTTAAAATTCCCAGTGCCTCAACGAGAATATATCTCGTCTTGAATCGTTTCCAGCATCACTTCCAACTATATCACTGAGAAATTCTGTTTTCCAAACCCCCCAAAAATGAAAGAGTTAGCAGCCTAGCTCCAAGATTAAGCGAAGTTAACAATTAATTGCAATGAATGAAATAATAAACATCTTATTACCGATTTCTTCCATAATTGTATCATATTTCGTGCTTGCTTTCCAATGAAAGAACAGATGCCAAAAGTGAAAAGCACCGCTGCAGCAACAATTGGGATAACGAATGCAAGAATTACTGAAAGAGAGCTCCTTCCTGTGCCAACATTAGTAGAATTCAATTAGTAGTCAAAGACTCAAAATCAAATAAGTAGCTGAATCCAAGCCTCTATAAAAGCCATTATGAGCATACCAATAGCACAAACTATTAGTACTGTACCTGAAGGACGAGATTGAACAACCGGTGGAGTGAATGTTTTGGTGCTATTGTAAAATGGGTAGAGCTCATATCTGATGTTGCAGCCCGGAAGTAACACCCTTGCTCCTTGTTTTCCATCACAGCAATTGGGAACAGATGCTATGGCGCTTCTGAAGCACATGTTGCAGTCAAACACAGACAACTCCGGTGTGCACTGTACTAATCCGTAAAGGGTCACCGTGCTTGTGAAGTTCACTTCCCCTGTTGCAAACTTCTCATTCATGGAATTCGTAGCCTTCGTTGCCAGGGCATTCAACATTCCCGCAAGCAATTCATTGAACCGGTCCAGGTCCGCGCGAGCTATGCTCTTTGAATCTGACAGGTCCGTTGAAGGAACTATGTTGTTGAACGATTGGTTGGAGTAGCGCAACATGCAGACGTCGTACCAGATTATGGCCTCTTTCTCAACTGGGCACCGTCGTTTTAGCTCTCTGACTGCGGTGGCGACGCAGTTGTGGCAGGCGGCGGTGAGGATGTCCCCGCGGCAGAGGAATAGGCCGTTGACGACGTCAGGGGTGCCGCTGCCAGTTCTTGTTCTGTTGAAACTGTTGCCTTCTTCGGCGTTGGAAGAAAGAGAAGAGAGGAGGAGATTGAGATTGGTTTGAAAAGTGCTATTTGGCTGGTAAGTAACAGAGTCTGTACACCAGTGATCGCTGTAAATTGGAGCTGCTTCGCTTCCAAAGACAAGGAAGCTAAACAGGGAGAGGAAAACAGAGAAAATTACAGAGTCCTTGGAATTAGGCATCTTGGTCATCTTCATTTGGAGAATGGTTTGCACAGGTTTTTACATTTCTGCAACTTACCAATTGTTTTTAATTTTTGTGCCTCTAATTTCTTTTTCTTTTTAGAACCTTGTATTTTTGGATCAGATGCAGACGAAGACAGCCGCTAGAAGAGGGATAGAATAAACAAATGCATAAAACAGACGCATTATCGAAAGAAACTTTAAACAATCTACATATAGGTGGAGAAAAAGATCGTAGGGGCAAGCGCCTGTCCGGTTGTGGGGAAAATGACGAACTACAGTGGTTTTATGATTGAGAAAGATGGCTACAGAAGACAGTGGTTGTGACCTCCCTCACTAGCCTAGCGAAAGTGAAGAAAATATCTTAGTTTAGCTAGAGATAGGTTGGTTGACACTTGACATTCAGATTTTTAAGTCAATTTCGACGGCTTAAACGTCGATGTCACTATGGTAGGATGGTCATTGAGTGCATCGGCAAATACGTGGATATAAGATACCCTTGTCACTGTAGAGAAGTTCTTAGGATGAATTTTTCTACCAACAATTAACATATTTTTTTATTTATTATATAAAAAAATTTTTATCTCAAAATATCTATTATTTTTCTTAATTTGTATATAAAAATTTTAAATAATAAATAAAAATAAATGCATGGAACATTAATGAAATATTAATTAATTTCTTTTAATTTTAATTTTATTTTTTAATTTAATAAAAAAAAAAGAATTAGTAAAATAAATAAAATTAAAAAATATAAAAAAAATAAAAAAATAAAAAAATAAATTTAATTATATTAAATTATATTTTTTTATAATTAAAATCATTTAATAATTTTTTTAATTTTTATACAATTACTTTAAACAAATAAATAAAAAAATTTATAAAATTTATAATAATATTATAAATACGTACTACTCTTTAAAATATTAAAATATTAATAACACATAAGGTAGACAATGTTTTCTGCATAATTTCTCCACTGTATAGAGGCTAATGAACAAATATAGAGGCAAAGGCACTATTCTTGAGTTGCAGAAACCTTATATCTAATAGCAAGATGTGTTGCTGCTACAACTTGCAGAGTGACAGATTTAGAACACTGACAATTTAAAATACGAATAGAGACAGATGACTTGAAAATGTTGAAAACAAAATAGCAAAGCTTTTACCATAACATGGCAAGCATTTACCATGTCTGCTTCATTTCAAAAGTTGAAATGTTGCCAGGCCAATAAGTACTGGTGGGCGGGAAAACAGTGAATTGATTCTCAAACTTGCACTCAAAATATGTACATTTGACACTTTGCGAAAAGAAATCGATAAGTCGTCCCTCGTGCCACTCGCATTGAATACTATATGAGTTAAACGACACGCAGATATTATTTCCAATTCAACATTGAAAAATAAGCAACTGCAAATTACAAGAATTTAAACTTCGGTCATAAGAGGTTTTGACTTTCCTAACTACGTAAATGAGAAATTCATATGTACTTCTTCTAACTATTTTTATCAGTTTTAAAATTTTTACATAAGAATTAAAAAAATTATTAAATAATATGTATAAAAATATAATTTAATATAATTAAATTATTTTTTTATTTTATTAATATTTTTTTAAATTTTATTTATTTCATTAATTTCTTCTTTATTAAAAGATAAAGATAAAGATAAAAAAAATTAATTAATATTTTTTTAATATTTTTAAATAACAGATATTTTTTGATAAAAAAATTTTCTTACATGATAAATAAAAATAGACAAAAAAATTACAATAAATATAAAATAACTCTCTTCAACTGTATCATTAATTTTGTATCATCTCAGTATATGAATCACTATTATCTTTCACTATAGTAATTTTTTTAATGTTAAATTGCTAATCATTGTTAATATATAAATAACGAGAAATTGACTCACATAACTAACATGACACACAATGCGTAATATAATATAAGAACATTGTCTTACACCGAATATACCAAATAATCTCCTACACAAAGATACTTATCTACTAAAACTTCAAATGTTCAAGCTTATTGAGGATCTACTTCACTAACCCACATCTCATTAACAGATGTTGGCATTGACTTGGTTGTAGATTGATCAAATTGAAGCTCGTTTGTCATGTTTGGATTAGTTCCACCGTGGAGGAAAAATGCAGGCTGCTTAGGTATTGGTAGAGTAACAGAGTAACTGTCTAGCATAAGAACTATTGTTGCCATTGTAGGTCTATCTGCTGGATCTTGGACACTAGAGTAAACCAATATGGATGCATCTGATAACTTCATTTGGACTCTAGGATTCTCTTAATGTGGGGTCCATCATTTCCAAGGGTGCTCCACCCTTCCAAAGTTTCCAGGCCCGTATCAAAATTTCATCAAGCATTCGTCATGAAGTGATCAACAATCACCATTTTTTTTTTCCTTTTCACTAGAAGCACACAATTCGAATGAATTAACCCAAGTAGGATATAATTATAATATTTGCTCTACTCACATAGCTCAATAGATCTTCAGGAGTGTCTGTTTGATAGAAAGAGCTGTTCTTCTTGTCTGTTTGTAGGCGTTGTTGGTGGTGCCAGAGCAGAGGAGCGATAGAAAGGGTACAATTCATACCTAACGTTGCAGCTGGGATACAGAACTCTCCCTCCCTGCTTTCCTTCACAGCACCATGGAAGGTCCCCTATCACACCACTGAGACAGCTCCTGCAATCTTGTGGTGATAGGTCCGGTGTGCACTGAGCTAGACAGTAAAGGGACTGAAATTCGGAAATGTTTGCTTCCCTTGTGGCGTATTTCTTGATGCCAATAGGAAAATTGGCTGCTTCATCTGCCGTTTGGTTAATGGTGGCGAACAATAAACGCATGAAGCTGTCCTGGTTTACGATATTGGCAGTGTTCAACAAGGCAAGCCGAGGCCTTGTGTCCACGGTGGAGAGAAAGAGCGGTTGGAATACCGAACCATGCATTCTTCGTACCAAATCACAGCCGCTTTGGACAAAGGGCACTCTGAGGATAGTCGCTGGGTTGCGTTGCCGACGCATTGACGACAGAGCTGAGAGGGGACGTCACCCCTGCACATGAACAGTCCATAGACTGTGTCGGAGAGGTTTCTGCCGGTGACGGTGGTGTTGTAGAATTCGGTGTTGCCGGTGGCGTTGGAATATAAGGAAGACAGGAGGGTCATGACGTCCGATTGGAAGGCGCTGTTGGCAGTGGTTCTGTTTGTTGAGCAATTTTGGAAAAGATAAAGAGGATCATGTGCTTTGGTGGTTGCAAAATTGAGGAAGCTAACAAGGATAAAGAGGAAGAAAAGCTTCATGGAAGCCATGGACGTGCTAATGGGTCTGTTAAAATCTTTGAGAGCACTACCATTCCATGGATGGAGGTAGTGTTGCAGTTTATAGCAGTATTGTAATGGCAAGTGGGGTGTACTTGAAATTTGTAGATTCTTGCCATTGTTAATTAGTTTGACATGGCGGACGGAAAAACATGCAATGCTTGACGCAAGTCAATGAATAAGGCGAGTCAAGCTTTTCTTCCAAGAGTTCAACGTTTCAAAAGAAACAAAATCGAAAAGACAAAAGCGTCAAAAAATGAAAAATGGAAACCCACTCAAACCCGTGGGTCGTGAGTCCAGATTACTCTAGAATGCGGAAAGAATAAAGGATAGTTGACCAAAAGTCTCCTCAGAATGGATCGGGTGCAAAGGAGAATTATACTCAAGAGACTTATACTCGTTAAAAATCAAAATCTTAATCATCAATAATACACCACCGTCCGCATGACAAAAAAAAAAAAAAAACACTGGATGTCCGACGGCAACAATGGATCTTTAATTGCTTTAATCAAGCTGCCGACATGTTTCAACTCATTTCAGTTGTTAGATTGTTAGTATTCGAAATCAGGTTTAATTCATTTATTTATTCAACAATACATTTCTTGCCTTAAGAATGAATTAAGAATAAGATCGTGGCGTATAATTCGAAACCACCACCTTGTCGAGAGCTCTTTGAGAGTCTCTAGACAGCTACTTCTTGCCTGAAGTTTGTTCATACAAGTACAAACATCAGCAGTGGTATACTTTCTGTATCACAAAGAAACATAAAAGCATAGTAGTACAGTAATGTTTGTGCGACATTTAATTAAAACAGCGTAGTGTTCAAATATAAATGATGAAAAGTTAGATCTTCTAAATTCTCTTCCGCGATCTTTTTTTCATTTTTGCTAATTGTAGAAAGTGATCCTTCTGTCCTAATCTTTCACTTAAGATACAAATGCCCACGAAATCAACACAGCGACAGTAATTGAAACAACAGTTGCAACGGTTGTCTCTGATGAGATACCTTTCTTTCCTGCATTACCCAAAACCGAGAAGAAAAAGCTTTGGTTAATTTTCATGCAATATTTCAGAAGGTAAAATTATTAATTACAACGATTCCATTCAATGATGTGTTTCAGTTTCAGTCAAGCTTGTTTTTGTTCAAGACATAGGGATGGAGATTCAGAATGGAGTAGATAATATAAGTTCAAAAACAACTCCTCACCCCCTTCTCTGCCTCTGTAATGTTGGTTTCCCCTGCATTTTTTTTTTTCTTTCCTTGTTTTTCCAATCTACTCCGACCCAAATCATCTATGCACATATTGTTCTAATTTAAACCCATAGAGCTAAAATACTTCAAAGCATGATAATCTTTAGCTTTACCTTTTTCCTTTGCAGAATTTGTAGGAGTAAGAAGTTCTGCAGGTGCAAACATCGGTGCCGGGGAAGCCGTTCTGTAGAATGGGTACATTTCATACCTAAAGTTACAGCTGGGATATAGAACTCTTCCTCCTTGCTTTCCAGGACAACACCATGGAAGGTCCCCTATCACACCACTGAGACGGCTTCTGCAATCTTGGGGTGACAGGTCCTGTGTGCACTGAGCTAGACAGTATAGTCTCTGAAATTCAGAAAATTTTGCTTCCTTTGTGGTGTACTGCTTGGCACCAATAGAAGAATTGGCTGCTTCATCTGCTGTTTCGTTCAAGGTGGTGTACAATAAGCTTATGAATCTCTCTGCGTCGGAGACATTGGGGGTGTTCCGCAGGCGCATCCTAGGCCTTGTGTCCACGGTGGAGAAGAAATCCCTGTCAGCATAGCGAACCATGCATTCATCGTACCAAATTATAGCCCCTTTGGAAAACGGGCACGTATCTGAGCCTTGAGGCCCTTGACCACCAAATCTTTGGGTTGCATTGCCAACACAATTTCGACACAGTTCAGGGGGCACGTCACCCCGGCACATGAATAGACCATAGGCTGCGTCGGAGGGGCTTCCGCCGTACACGGTGGTGTTGTAGAATTCGGTGTTGCCGGTGGAGTTGAAATACAAGGAAGAGAGGAGGGTCCTGACGTTTAATTGGAAGGCGCTGTTGGCGGTGAAGGTTTCGTTGCTTGTGCAGTTCTCGCGAAGGAAAAGAGGGTCCATCGATGCTTCAGTAGGGGAAAAATTTAGAAAGCCAAGAAACACGAAGATGAGGGCAAGTTTGAAGGAAGATTTGGTTATGGAAATGGGACTGTCAATCTTTGAGAGTAAGGCCATGGCGTGAACTGTGAAGCTAGTACTGTAGTATTGTTGCAGGGCAGTCGTGCTTTTTTGTTTTTGTTGGGTTTTCGATGGCCAACTGTCGAGTTGGGTGCGGGTCGGAAATTATCATCTTTTTTAAATAAATTTTTTTAAATTAAATTACTTCACTTAAATTTATTTATAAAAAATTAAATTTATAAAATTAAATTTATAAATTCTAAACACACGTGTAATATTTTTATTTTTTTAAAATTTGACTTTAAAAATTTTTAAATAGATTTAATTTTATAAAATTAATTTTAATTAAAAATAAATTTAAAAAAATTATATTTAATTTTAAAATAAAAAAATTATTTTAAATTAAATAAAATTTTAAAATTATAATTTTATTTAAAAAATAATATAAATAATAAAATAAATAAAATAAAAAAGTAAACAAAAATTCATTTGAATTTTTAAAAATTTATTTAGAAGTAGCAAACGACATCCAAAGTCAATAAAGCAAGCCATAATTTAGATAAAAAATTATTATTTTTATACTTTTTTCGTACATCTCTTACACTTTTTACTTTTAAGAAAAAAAGAAAAAAAAAATACGGATAAAGTTTTGATAAGTAAGCACAATCTGTTTTTTTTTAAAGGTAAAAGGTATATGAGAAAAATATTTATATAAATAATATGAGAATATAATAAATAAAAATATTTTTTATTATAAAAAATAAAAAAAATAAATTATAATGCTTAAATTATATATAAATAATTAAAATTATATTTTATGTAAAAAATTATGTAACTATTTTAAAAAGATATAATTTTATATTTTAATCTTAAATATTTATATAAAATTTAATAATTAATATTTATTTTTTTTATTTTTTTAATAAATTATTTTGTTTACTTTATGTCTTCTAATAACATTACTCGCCTTTGTTATTTAAAGAATATTACTTTTTTTTGGAAATGAATTTTTTTAAAAAATATTCTATATGAATTCTCATGTGATAAACATAAAAGTAAAAAATGTATTCATAAATTTTTTATAAAAAAAATATATCCAAATTGTTCACCCTTAGTTTTTGACCCTAAAATGTTTAAAAGTAATATAAGTCCTAGGGAGATGCTTGTGCATGGACCCATGGTGCAGATGCGTTATATATCATTGACCTTTCCCGGCTAGTTTTTTCATTCTCTTTTTTTTTTTTTAAAATAAAATATACTCTTGAAATTAAATCTAATATCAAATTACTTTATTAAATTTTTTTTATTTTACTAAACTTTAAATTTTAACCTAACTTAAAAATATTAATTTTTTTTATTAAATATAATAAAATTTAACATATAATTTCAAGTTACATTAAATTTCAAAGTAATTTAATAAGATAAAATAAAATTTTTTAAAAAAATAATTTAATACAAGTATAAATTTTAAAAATATAAATTATATTTTATCTCGTGAAATTTTTTGATTAAATGATCATGTAAAGTTCACATGAATCACATAATATGCACATAAAAGTCACTTCCATTTTATTTAATAACCAAATTAATATTTTTAAATCAGACTAAAGTTTAAAATAATTTGATAAAATAAAATAAATTTTTAAAAAATAATTTAATATTAAAGTAAACTTCAAACATATAAATTATATTTTTTTCTTATTTTTTTCTTTATCTTTTACTAAGGTAAGCAGCATGCAACACCTCTACACCTCATTTTTTATCATTTTATGTTTACATCTGAAAACACCCTCAGAGTACTTTTAGTCAATAAAAATTTTGATTGAACTATTCCAACTAATTAAGTTCCACGGTTTAGGAAAGCTATCGAGGGTATAATTCAGAAATCGAATCTTCATTCACGGACCACAGGATTGACTTGCTTGTAGATTGATCAGACCGCAACTCCTTGGTTGGCATGTTTGAGTATGTTCTATCACGAGGGAAAATTGCAGGCTCCTTGGGGTCAGGCATTGTGATAGAGTCACTGTTTAGCATGACTACTATGGACCGCATTGTGGGTCTCTGAGCTGGATCTTGCTGAACACACAGCAAGCATATGTGAAAGCATCTAATAACTTCATTTCTTAAATAAGGATCCCTTAGAGCAGGATCCAAAAATTCCAACTGTGCCCCTTCCCTCCAGAGCCTCCAGGCCTGCAATAATGAATTCAATCACTAATCAATCTCATGAAGATTAAGAGTTTTCTTCCATTATATACTTTCTTCGCGTTTGAATTGTTTTAAACTTACATAGCTTAACAGGTCCCCAGCATAGCCTGATACATACAAAGATTTGTTCTTCTTGATGCTGATAATTTCTAGAACCAGGATTCCAGAACTATACACATCAGATTTAACTGAAAATTGCCCATGCCGGACACATGTAGCCACTGAAAACAGCATTTGTTATATGGTAAATATGTTAAATCACAAGTAAGTTTATTCATATGAAGCTAACTAAATTCTAATTAGAACAAGCACAAAAAAGAGGCAATCTCAGAGCCTAAAGACTGGGATGCCCTATCTACTCAAGCATACATAAATACCTCTTTTGTTTTCTTCATCATGGCATTCAGCAGTTGATATGGAGAAACTGGACTAATCTAAGCAAATTCGGTTACTTACTAGGTTCCTACAATTCTATTTGTGTTTGCTTGAGTTTGATCAACTCCGAAAATCTTAGCCATGCCAAAATCAGAAATTTTCGGGCTTAAATCTCCATCAAGCAATATATTACTAGCTTTGAGATCACGATGTATAATTCTAAGTCGGAAATCTTCATGAAGCTAAAGGATTCCTCGTGCAACTCCTCCAATAATCTTGTAACGATTTGACCAATCCAGTTTATTTCCTGTTTGAGGTTCTGCATAGTTATCAACAAGCAATTATTAAGCAAAAGACAAAGGAATTGGATCTAGTTCCACCTTTCAATAACTTCATGCAAACAGAGAAACTTTTTTGTTGTTTCAATAAGAATAACTTTGATTGCTAAATAAATGCACCAAAATACAGAAATTTTGCAAAACATACCAAACAGAAAATGGTCCAGGCTTTTGTTAGGCACAAACTCATAGATGAGTATCTTTTCTTCTTCATCCAAGCAAAATCCCAGTAGCCTTACAAGATTTCTATGTTGAAGCTGCGCCATTGTAACAACCTCATTCTTGAACTGTTCAACACCTTGTCTAGAGCTTCATGATAGCCTCTTCACAGCTATATCAAGATCACCAGGAAGTATGCCCTGAACATTCGTTTTCAAACGACTGTTAAAACCATCTTTCAGAACTATTACTACAATTTCAGAACCAAAAAGATTTGCAATTCCGAGAGTGATTTTATTTTCTAAAATCAAAGTCTGTTTACCTTGTATACCTCCCCAAATCCTCCTTCACCTAATTTATCGACCAGGGAAAAGTTGTCAGTGGCTGAGTTTACAGTATCTAAATCAAATTGCAGGGATTCTGCACTTGAAATTTCAACTATATGACAAAACACAAGCAAACTGTTAACCGACTACCCAAACCCCACAAAAAGTAAAAATTGAAACTGCAAAACCTGCTTATGCTGCACTCCATTCAATTCAAAAGTACACATTGAATGGTAAGAGAAAATTTTTAGTTGCTTTTGAGTTGTGAATTGTGATAGTCTTCATGAAAAGGATATTTTCTTAGTCCTTACATTCCTGTCAGCCTCACAGAACAGTTGCATTCGACTATGAACCGATTAATAAATCATACCATTTTGTTCCGGAAAAGAAGTATACTTCTTCCTCGGTTTCCTTTTTAGGTACCAGCAGCAGATCGAAACAAGCATTATGAATATCACTATCGGGACAACTATGGCAATAATTGTCCCCACTGAGGTCTTGCTTTTTCCTGCATAAACACCAATCATATGCTTCAAAAAAAAATTTGATTGAATTGAGTCAATTGACAGACCAGACATACATAGTATCCATCAATAATAATTTTATCAAGGGGCTTAATTTTCTTTTCCTCCCAAATAACTAATCTACCGAAAGCCCACTCAAATCCCAACCGATATGATTCTATATGGGTGGAAAAAGAATCAGTACTAGTACACAAACATTCTGAATCTACAAAATGCATAAGAAAATGCAATTTTTTTTTCTGCTACTGTTTGCCCATTTGAAAAAGCAATAACCAGGTCACTCCATACCTTGGGAAGTTAGGTCTGGCCCAGGCACCGGCGCCAAAGCCACGCCTTGGTAGAACGGGTACAACTCGTACCTAACATAACAACTGGGAGTGAGTACCCTTCCCCCTTGCTTGCCATCACAGCAATTGGGTAGGTTCGCAATTGCTATTTGCAGACACTTATTGCAATCTGCCGCTGACAAATCCGGAGTGCACTGGCCAAAGGTGTACAGAACTTAAAAACTAGTGAAGTTGGCTTCTTTGGTGGCAAATTTCTTGCCACCCCCACCATTTGATGCTTGTTCCGCCACTGCACGCAAGGTATCACCCAGCAATGTCATGAAGCGACTCTGATCTGAGGCATTGCCAGTGTTGTGCAAGAAAACCAGGGGCCTTTGTTGCACCGTGGAGAAGAAAGACTCGTCGGAATACTGTAACAAGCAGTCGTCGTCCCAAACGAAGGCCTCTTTCCCATTGGGACATCTTTGAAGGACTTGTTTGGTAGCTGTAGAGACAGAGTCTTGGCATGTCTCAGTGGTGACATCTCCCCGGCAGAGGAAGAGGCCGTAGACGGTGTTGCCGGGGTTGTTTTGACCGGCGGTGGTGTTGTAGAACGCCCATCACTTTGAATAGCGTTTGAAGAAAGAGTAGAAAGTAAGGTGTCGAGATTGGTTTGGTAGGTGCTGTTTGGGTCGAAAGTGGTTGTGTTTACACAGACGTCATAGTTGTAAGTAGGCTCTGCTTGCGTTCTGCCATTCAACAGGCTTATTGGGGAGAAGACTTATCGTTGGGTATGCAAGGGAAATATCATCTTTACTTTCACAATTTGGGGAATAGATGTAATTGTTAAGGGGTGAATCTTGATTTTCTCTTCCTCTCCATTTTTTTTTTATTGCAAATAAACTTTCTGTTTAAGGTGGCTATTGTTGATGGTGATGGAAGTGGACTAAAGTGAAAACGACAATATTATTATACGTAGGTTTTATTATCAATAGAAGCCGGTAAAATTGAAAAAAGATCCGCAAGTATTATTGTAAAATTGAGTAACAACTTTTTTTATTCTTTTAAATATATAGCAATATTAATTTAATTATTTTAAAAAAATTAACATTAATTTAATTTTTTAATTATAAAAAATAATATTAAAATAATTTTTATATTATAAATTTTAAAAATATGATTAATAAAATATTTAATTAAAGAACTAAGTAATTATAATTTTTTATAATTCATAAATTAAAATTAGTGTTACTTTTTATTAATTTTTTTAAAAAAATTAAAATAATATCACTTCTTTTAAAAAAATTTTAAAAACTTGTATCATGTTTCGTCTTTGAAGATATCCTGCATTACTATTATTATTATTTTGGTAAGGATAGCCTCCATTTTAAAAAAATTAAAATTAAAATAATATCACTTCTTTTAAAAAATTTTAAAAACTTGTATCATGTTTCATCTTTGAAGATATCCTGCATTACTATTTTTATTATTTTGGTAAGGATAGCCTCCATTAATTTTACTTTTGCATATAGTATCGTTATCGTCAGATCAAGATTGTTTGGCAACAGTAGTAATGATTAAAAAAATTCACACGATATCTGAAGCAAGAAAATGAGCTTTAGAGAGTATACAGGTAATGATTTAATTAAGATAAATGTTGAAAATAAGTTAAGCTCCCGAGTAGCTTATGGCCTAGTCTCTTTTTAGGTTATTATTAATTTATTATAAAAGTGAAATTTAAACTTATAAAAAAAATTTAACTAAGAAGGTCAAATCTAAATATTTAAAAAGGCATGTTTGAAACTTAGTTTATTTATTTATTTTACATATCGAAAAAATAATATTTATTTAATGTATTCTGGAAACACACTCGGACCCGTGGGTGTTGGGTATGTGAAAAAATCAAGGATGGTTGACCAAAAGTATCCCCAGAATGTGATTGCTCGAGTTTTATCAACTCCAAAAACCTTAGCCATGCCAAAACTAGAAATTTTGGGATTTAAATCTCCAACCAACATTATATTAATACGGTGTATAATTCTAAGTCAGGAACTTTCATGTGGATAAAGGATTCCTTGTGCAACTCCTCCAACGTTTTGACCAATCCAGTTTATTTCCAGTTTGAGGCTGTGTGTAGTTATCAAGAAGCAATTATTAAACAAAAGACAATGGAATTGGATTTAGATCCACCCCGTAATAACTTCATGCAAACAGAAATTTTTTTGTTGTTTCAATAAGAATAACTGTGATGGCTAAATAAATGCACCAAAATAAAGATATTTTGCAAAACATACCAACAGAAAATGGTCCAGGCTTTTGTTAGGCACAAATTCATAGATGAGTATCTTTTCTTCTTCGTCCAAGCAAAATCCCAGTACTTGAACTGTTCAGCACCAGGAAGTATGCCATGAACATTCGTTTTTAAATGACTGTTAAAAATGCCTTTCAGAACTACTAACTACAATTTCAGTACAAAAAAGATTTGCAATTCTAAGAGTGATTTTATATTCTAAAATCAAAATCTGTATACCTTTATACTTCCCCAAATCCTCCTTCCCCTAATTTATTGACATGGGAAAACTTGCTTTATCTAATTCTAAATCAAATTGCAGGGATTCTGCACTTGAAATTTCAACTACATGACAAAAACACAAGCAAACAGTTAATCCACTACACAAACACTACTAAAAATAAAAGTTGAAACTGTAAAACCTGTTTATGCTGCACTCCATTAATCATTTACCCCAGATTCTACTCTATTTTTTCTTTTCCTGTTGCTGTTTGCTCAATTAAAAAATCAATAACCAGGGCAAACCTTAGGCAATTGAGCAGGGATTGCAATCTGCCCTTGACAAATCCAGAGTGCAAAGGCCAACGGTGTACCGAACTTCAATACTAGTGAAGTTGGCTTCTCCGATAGCAACTTTCTTGCCACCCCCTCCATTTGCTGCTTGTTCCGCCACTGCACGCATGGTATCACTTATCAGCCAGCAATTGCACGAAGCGACTCTGCCAATCTGCTGCGATGCATTGCCGTGCTGATCATGAAAATCAGGGGCCTTTCTTGCACCGTGGAGAAGAAAGACTCATGGGAATGCTGTAACAAGCACTCGTCGTACCAAATGATGGCATCTTTCTCATTGGGACATCTTTGAAGGATTTGTTTGGTGTCTGTAGAGACAAAGTCTTGGCGTGTCTGAGTGGTGACAGTGACATATCTCCGGCAGAGGAAGGACTATGTTTTCTGGCCTATCCATCTTGGTGGACAGCGAAACTGTAATGTAATTCTCAAAATTGCACTTACATATTAAAATTTTACATTTTGTGGAGAGAGAAAAAAGAATTAGTCGTCTCTCGTGCCACTTGCATTATATGTAATATGGCCTAAACGACCCACAGATATTGTTTCCAACATTGAAAAATAAGCAACTACAAACTTAATGTACAAGATTTTAAAACTTCGGTCATATAAGAAGTTATGACTCTTGCTTAACTACGTAGAGAAAATACTTGTCTATTAAATTTAAAACCTCAAATGTTTAAGCTTATCGAGGGTCTAATTCACTAACCGACATCTCGTTGACAGACATTGGTATTGACTTGGTTGTGGATTGACCAAACCGCAGCTCCATTGGCATGCTTGGATAAGTTCCACCGTGGAGGAAATATGCAGGCTGCGTAGGTGTCGGTAGAGTAACAGAGTAACTGTCTAGCATAAGAACTATTGTTGCCATTGTAGGTCTCTCTGCTCGATCTTCTTGGACACATAGTAAACCAATATGGATGCATCTGATAACTTCATTTGGAGTATAGGATTCTCTTAATGTGGAGTCCATCATTTCCAAGGGTGCTCCATCCTTCCAAAGTCTCCAGGCCTGTATCAAAATTTCTTCAAACATTTGTCATGAAATGATCACCATATTTTTCCTTTTCACTAGAAGCACTCAATTGGAATGAATTAACCCAAGTATAACAAAATTATAACATTTGCTCTACTCACATAGCTCAATAGATCTTCAGCAGCCTCTGTTTGATAGAAAGAGCTGTTTCTCTTGCCACTTATAATCTCCATAATGAGGACTCCAAAGCTGTACACATCAGACTTAACAGAGAACTCTCCATGCATTGCATACTCTGGAGACATGTAACCACTAAAACACATTGAACCATCAATACAGCAATACAGCACTGTCAGCAAAGCGAACAAAACACAGTAAGTCTGGAACAAAACGCAGAAGTCTGGAAGAATGACAGTGCTCTTTTACTTTTGTTTGATTGAAACTGCTAAAATATTTGAACTGATTCTGGTTGTTAGAATGTTAAGAATTGGAAACCAGTTGTTTCACATAGATGATGCAAGAAAGATAATGAAAATTTTTACTTACTATGTCCCTACCACCCTACTGGTATTTCCCTCAGTTTGATCCGCTCCAAATAATCTTGCCATACCAAAATCTGATATTTTTGGATTCATATCTCTGTCCAACAATATATTGCTAGCTTTCAGATCACGATGTATAATTTTAAGCCTAGAATCTTCGTGAAGATATTGAATGCCTTGAGCAATTCCTCCAATAATCTTATAACGTCTTGTCCAATCTAACATCCTTTGCTTTTCGGGGTCTACAATGTGAACAATATATTCAATTCATAAGAAAAATGTCAAGTAAAAGAGAAGCAATTTAATGAAACTGAGAAACAAGTCCCAAAAAAAAAAAGTTAATACAATTTTCTTTCGATAATTATTTAACTTAATGAATACTAAACTGTTTTAATATTATTTATACATAGCTTCCTCAAGAATGGCCTCATACATACTGAATCAGACAAAATTTGGAAAATAAAAATCAAAGCAGGAATGTAAATTGTACACTACACAGAATTCAGATAAGATGAACCTACCAAAAAGAATATAGTCAAGGCTTTTGTTGGGTGCAAATTCGTAAACAAGTATCTTTTCTTCTCTTTCCAAGCAAAATCCCAGAAGCCTCACTAAATTTCTGTGTTGAAGCTTGGCAACCAGCACTACTTCATTCTTAAATTCTTCTCCACCTTGTCCAGAGCTTTTGGAGAGCCTCTTGACAGCTATTTCTTGTCCACTTGGAAGCATGCCCTGAATTTTGCTCATAAAATTAAATGGTATATACACAGATTGGCATAATTCCCTTGTTATGAAGAAACAGAACGCATGCTGACTTAATACCTTGTAAACCTCACCAAATCCACCTTCACCTAGCATGTTTGCTGCAGAGAATTTGTTGGTGGCTGCTTCAATTGAACCGAAATCAAATCTCAAGGACTCCACAGTGGTGATGTCAATTGCAGTTGCAGCTAAGAAGCCAAATTGTGGGTCTATGAGATAAAATTACAACAGCGGAGGGTGCAAATATGAACTAAAATGTTAATATCTTTCTTTTCAATTTACTCGTGTGGATCCTTACTTTTTTCCTCTCGTGCAGAGTCATGATTCTTCCTTGCTCTTTTACTTAAGAAACAAATGCCCACGATAAACAGCAGGACAGCAACTGTAATTGGAACAACAATTGCAACAACTGTCCCCGATGAGATCCCACTTTTTCCTGCATTTCCCCATAAAAGAAGGAAAAAGCTTAAAAATGTTGGTATTATACATTTAACAAGATATCCTTTTTTTGTGAAAATTTAATTCAATAAGGTAATTTTATTACAATGGCTTGTAGACAACTGCAATTCAGTGATTTATCTTTGTCAAGTTTATTTTCGTTCAAGATATTGCAAACGATTCCAACATATGCTTTTTGTGGGTCTTGATTCTCAAGATATGGTGATATAGAACACTTGAAAGCATACAATTTAGAACTTTACCTCCCGAATTCGTAGAATTTGTTGGAGGAACAAGCCCTGCTGGAGGAACGAGTCCTGCTGGTGTAGGCGTTGGTACCGGAGCAGCACTGGAGGAATAGAAACGGTACAATTCATACCTAACGTTACAGCTGGGATACAGAACTCTCCCTCCCCGATCTCCTTCACAGCACCATGTAAGGTCCCCTATCACACCACTGAGACATCTTCTGCAATCTTGGGGTGACAGGTCCTGTGTGCACTGAGCCAGACAGTATAGGGACTGAAACCCAGAAATGTTTGCTTCCTTTGTGGCGTAATTCTTGGCACCAATAGAAGAACTGGCTGCCTCATCTGCGGTTTTGTTCATGGTGTCCAACATTAAACGCATGAAGCTTGCCTGGTTGGACATATTAGTGCCGCTCGACAGGCTATACCTAGGCCTTGTGTCCACGGTGGAGAAGAAAGAGCGGTTGGAATACCGAACCATGCACTCATCGTACCAAATCACAGCCTCTTTGGACAAGGAGCACTCTGCGCCGGATAATAGCCGCGTGGTTGCGATTACAACGCATTGTCGACAGAGCTGAGATGGGATGTCACCCCTGCACATGAAGAGTCCGTAGACGGTGTCGGAGGGGTTGCTGCCGGCGACGGTGGTGCTGTAGAATTCGGTGTTGCCGGCGGCGTTGGAAGACAAGGAAGAGAGGAGGGTCCTGAGGTCCATTTGGAAGGCGCTGTTGGCAGTGGTTCTGTTGCTTGAGCATTCTTGTCGAAGTAAATTAGGGTCCTGTGATCTAGTAGTAGCAAAATTGAGGATGATAACAAGCACAAAGAGGAAAACAAGCTGGAAGGAAGGCATGGATGTGTTAATGGTCTGTCAATCTTTGACAGCGTTAGGATGGAAATTTTATTTGTCTGCTGTCCTGGGAAGTGGGACTTCAATTAGCATGTTTACTGAAGGTTATTTTTTAAGAAAAAAATCATTTTTTTAAAATTTTAATTAAAAATTATCTTAAATATAAACTAAATTAATTCAAATATATATATTAAACTAGTTTTCATATCTGACCATTGCATGGGTTTATCTTATTTATTTTATGTCAATATTAATGTTTAATGTAATTATTTTAACAAATTTTAAAAGGTAAGATATAAGACTAATAATTTTATTTAGATGAAGTCAGTGTTAAATACATCCTTCAAGAAAGTTAATGACGCAGGCAACTCAAACTTTCCAAATTTCTTCCTCTGTCTTAATCCTCACTGAAAAAATGAATTTATATCCATTATGATTAGTGTTATACTCGAAAAAGGCCGCTCGAGATTAAGAGTGCGTTTTGATTCAATTTTTTAAAAAATTATTTTTTAAGAAAAAATAATTTTTTAAATACACATTTTAAAAAAGCTTTGTTTAACCAAAATTGATGATTTTTCAATACCCAAAAAAATTGATGATTTTTTTTATTTTTAAGTTTATGCTTTTTTTAAATTATGTTTTAAAATGTGCTGATTTTTAGACAAGTTGTGAAATCATCCTTTGTTAGAGCGTTTTTCATCAAAGGAAAGGTTTTCTTTTTTAATATGTAGTTTGAAAACTGTAGAGAGCGATTTTTGATCATGATATAAAAGAAATTTACTCTCTAATTTAGAAATTATCCTTTAAGAGGGAGGTTTTTAAATAAAAAAATAAAATAAAATATTGGAGGCTACCCCACTTCCCAGTGGGGGCCGACTTCCTTCATGGAATACAAGGGAGCTACGTTGTCTGTGGAAAAGTCGCCCTTTCACGAGGGTAGTTTATGAGTCAGAAAGCAACCTTTTTTTTTTTTTAATATCTTGATCAAAAATCACCGTCTTTTAAAAGCGATTTTCAAACTAAATTTGAAAAACAAAAATTATTGCTGAAAAACCGTGACGGTGGTTTTCCATCATCACAAAGCAACAATGTATTTCTAAATAATTTTTTAAAATTATGTTTGAGAGTCGAATGAATGTAAAGAAAAGAAATATAAAAAAAAAGAGAATAAAAAATTTATTAATACATTTTTTTATTTTAATGTTTAAAATCTTTTAAATTAAAATTTTTTTAAATATTTACAAAAATTTATTTTAAAGAGTTTTAAAAAATTACTTAAAAAAAAAATTTTTTTATAAAACTTTCAAAGAAAGAAGAAGTTTATAAATTTATTATAAATCTCTTCTTTCATTAATTTTTTTCTATAATTTTCCATTCAAATATAATATAAAAACATAAATTTGAAAAATTAAAAAAATCAACAATTCTTGTAAAACAAGTCCATTTTAAAATATGTTTAAATGTAATTTTATAAAATAAAAATAAAAATTAAAAAGTTTAGCTATTACTTTTTTAATAAGTTAATGATATTTAATTTTAAAAAGTGAAAGAAAAAATAATTTTTAATGTAATTTTTTATAAAAATATATTTTATTAAAAATTTCATTTTATATGATTTTTTTTTATTACAAACTCTATTCATAAAAATATTTTTTAATAATTTTATTATAAAAATATTTTTTTATTTAATTAAAAAATATTTTGTTATTTAAAATTATTTTTTAAACATTATATTTAATTTTTTAAAGACTTTTCCAAACATATCAAATTCACGGATGGTGGCACGCCAACAAGTTTAGAAGAAAGTAGACACACCATGTAAGAAATGACTGAAGCTGCGAGTAGGTGAGAATAAGTAGAAATTGAATAAGTTATAAACTTATAATAAGCCTAAACCCAATAGGATTTTACTCTGAAGGAAAAAAAGCTGCACCCTTCATAAGAAACATCGGAATGGTGATACGGGAGACGAAAAGCAACGTCTTTAGGTTGTGGAAAACAAGGAATGGATGACCAAAGTCTCCTTGGAATTGGGACGGTAATGCTATACTTGACGTTGGATTGCAGAGGAAAAATAAGTGAGAAAAATTTATGATAAGTTTGTTTTTATTTATAAATTTTATATAAAAAAAATAAAAATTTTAAAATAATTTTTTAAAATCTTTTCAAACTAATTTTAATAAATATTTTAAAATTTTTTAAATTTAAAAAAGTTTAAAAAATTTAAAACATTTAATAAAAGAAAATTTATTAAAAAATCTTTCATTCATCTTTTTTTCTTTTTTTTTTAAATTTTTTTTTATTTCTTCTAAACTTTCAAACATAATTTAAAAAAAGTGACATAGTATATGTATAACATGTAACCAAGCCAAGCCAGCGCAGACTGATTCAAGTAATTAAAAGAATTCAAATAAAATTTTACATTTTTCTTATCTAAGCGTTTGAGTTCATTGTATAACAGTTCTGTCCCTCAATAGATATCTCTCCTTGTAAGGTGATTTTCTGGTGCCAATAAGTTACTAGAGTAATCTACTTTAAAAGAAACATTAAATTTTTTGAAATAATCTTTTAAGTGAAGTTTTTCTTTATAACCAAATCAAATCGATTTATATTGAAGAAAACCAAATCAAAAAATCAAAAACTGAATGTTTCGTACTCTTTTATGAAAATCAATTGATTCAATTTAATTTTTATTTTTATTTATAAAACATAATCAATAATAATTAAATTAAACTCATATAATTATATATACTCTTTTGTAATGTATATACTTATAGATGATTACATTTTAATTTATTGTTCTTTTTATGAAAATGTTTGGCTAATTTGTTATTTATATTTATTTAATAATATTTTTATTAAGATTTTTAAGCAAATATGTTATTAATTAGGTCAAGAAAAAAATGAAATTAGATATGAATATTTTTCAAGAGAAAATACCTATAAAAAACTAATTTGATCGAGCCGAGCCAAATTGATTATGATTCGTTTCGGTTCTCCAAATAAAAATGAATTGATTGATTCTTAATATAAAGAAATTGATTGGTCTGGTCATAATCAATTTGATTTGGTTCAATTCTCAAAATAGAACTATCATATTTTAATTTTAGGAAATATCACCGAGCAAGGATTAAGCATTCATAATATCCGAAACCCCATTAAATCTTATTAAACTCAATACTATTTACTATTATATCATAGTTATTTAAACATAATCATATAAAATGCTTGAAAATACTATCAAATTAACTCAAAGACACTTAAGCAATTTAGATTTCATTAACAATTATTTAATTACAAACAATACATTTGTTAACTACTATACAAGATGAATGGACTCAATCCTACGATTGCAACTCTCAATGTCCGAGTCTTCAAGTTATTTCTATAAAAAAAACTTGTCTCAATTTAGAAGTAAACTAGTTTTTTAAATAGGATATACAAAAAATATTTGATTAAGCTCTAAAAAAGAAATATAAAAAAGAATAAATTTTGTAACTTAGGTCATGTTTGGTATACTGTATAAGTGATAGATAATATAATATAATTAATACTATCTATCTTTATATAATATTTGAGCAAGACACTGGATAACATAATATCTGATCAAATTAATTTTATTTAGTCTTGACCATATAGCATATAGAAATCAAATTATTATATCTTATACAATCAATGTTAAATAAAATTATTTTGACTAAATAAACTACTATATAATATTTTACTAAATGTGGATAATATTAATTATACTATACTATTCATTTCTTATATGGTATGCCAAATGGGGTCTTAGTGTATACAATGATACTCAAGTGTCACTAACTAAAAGTAATATAAGTATACTTTATTTTGATAATAAGGATTAAATATCATAAATGTACTCTAACGCTTTTATTTGGTACACTTATTTTTAAGAATAAAAAATGTAAAAAATAAAATTTATTCATTTTTATTATTACTTAAGATAAATATATAAAAAAGTATAAAATTAAAATTTAAGAATAACATTTTAATTTATGGGATATGATGACTGGAATCATGATGTAATAAATATTTTGATAATTCTAAAAATTAATTTTTTAATTTATTAAAATGATTTAATAATTTTTTAACTAGCATCTTGAGCTGATTAGGAAGACTCATACTTTTTTGCAGCCTAAATTTCTTGCTTTGTTTATACCAAAAAACAAAAATAAATTTCTTGCTTTGCTATATGATATCACTCACAGATTTTTAATGGGCAAAAGATTGAAGAATAAAATAAATAGAAACTCATACTTTGATCTTAACCAGTAGAAGTGCCAAATGAAATTTTATTATACATTAAAAACATTACTAGAAAGTGGTCTGAAAAGAAATTAATATTAATTTACGATCGAGGAAGAAAAGTACTTAAAGACATTTCATTGATAGAGAATGGTGGAGAATTGTCGAGAGACTGTGCGATTATTTCTGGATCCATTTTTCCGGGCATGAAAAATGCTGGTTCTTGAGGAAATGGCAATTCAATTGAGGCATTACTAAGATATGAAACAACTGTCATCATTGTAGGTCTAGCATCTGGGCTTCTTTGAACACATAATAAACCAATCTGTATGCATTTCGTGACTTCAGTTTCACAATAGAGTTCTTTAATATTTGGGTCCAAAATACTCAATGGTGTTTGATCCTTCCATTGTCTCCAAACCTGCAACAATTTGTCAAATTAAATATTCAAATTATTATACTCCTTTGCATTTATATCAATTTCTCTTTGCATTGGAAGATATTGTGGCATATATATGAGGTTTATGATGTTAGAATTTCAACATATGAAAGAAATAAATTGCACTCACATAACTTAGGAGGCCATCAGCAACACGGTTTGATTCGTAAAACTTTACATTCCTTTTTCCAGTAATAATCTCTAAAACCATGACTCCATAACTGAAAATATCTGATTTTTCAGAAAATTGTCCGAACATTGCATATTCTGGAGACATATAGCCACTGTAATAAAACAAAAAGAAAAAATCAATGGCAATTTTGGTGAAACATACCATGTAAATAAGTGTGAGAGGAAAGGATGGGAATTAGCATTTAAACTTACTATGTTCCAAGTTCCAACAATTAAATCAATGGCAATATAGCTAAAGCACATCATGTGAAGAAGTGTGAGAGGAAATAATGGGAATGAGCATTCAAACTTACTATGTTCCAACAATTCTCTTTGTACTTCCTTGGTTTTCATCTTCTCCAACAATTTTAGCCATGCCAAAATCTGAAATTTTTGAATTCATATTTTCATCTAATAGAACATTACTAGGTTTAAGATCACGGTGTATAATTTTGAGTGGAGAATATTGATGTAAATAAAGAATTCCACGAGCAATCCCTTTTATAATTTTGTAACAATTGCACCAGTATAACAACTTGTGCTCTTGAGAACCTATAAAATTTTTGAGTGAGAACAGTTAGTGAATAGTATTCTGCAATCAATTATTTTATTAAATTAAGATATAATGCATAAATATTAAATTTTAAGTGATTAAAAATTTGAAGTTCAAAGTGTCAAACCAAATAAAAAGTAATCAAGGCTCCCGTTGGGTGCGTATTCGTAGACGAGTATTTTTTCTTGCTCTTCAAGGCAAAAGCCTATTAATGCCACTAGATTTCTGTGTTGAACCTTGGCTATCAATAAAATCTCATTCTTGAACTGATCTACACCTTGCCTAGAAGTTGCTGAGAGCCTCTTTACAGCTATTTGTCGTCCATCTTGAAGAATTCCCTGAGAATATATATAGACCATTATTTATGTGAAAAAAAATGAACACAAAAGAACTGAAAGCTACCAATTTCACCTTGTAAACTTCTCCAAATCCACCTTTGCCAATCCTGTTCTCGTGTGAAAAGTTGTTCGTTGCTGCTTCAATAGCAGCCAAATCGAATTGCAACGGCTCTAAAGTGGTAGTTTCATGACCAACTAGACCAATATTTTTCAATTGTTAAACTTGGTGCATGTGCTAACCTCTTTAAGCTTTTAAGTAAGTATGGATTCATTTTTTTTTTTTCTTCACTATACTTACAGTTTTCCCTGAGAACTGTCTTTTTACTCTTTCTTAGTTTTCTGCGGAGCAAGTACGATCCAAAACAGAGGAGCATCACTGAAACAACAGTGGGGACAACAACCACGACAATTGTTCGTAAGGGGACTTTTCTACTTTTTGCATCAACAAATCCCCATTTGTCATTCGGATGCCAATAATAATAGCTAGTAACTAATAGCTAATGGGTCATGATAAAAACAGGAGGAGAGTTACATACTTAAGTAAAGTGAGTGTAATACAATGTTCTTTTATTATACTACTAATAGCATGAGTGGTTCAGTTTAATTTTTTAAAAATAATTATTTTTTAAATTTTTTTTTAAAAAATTTAATTATAAATTATTTTAAATTTAAAATAAATTAATTTAAATATATATTAAATATGTGTTACTATTATAATTATTTCGTATACTATATCACTAAACATATGTTACATTTTAGTGATATTGTAAAATATTATTTTTCATTAAATGTACTTAAGAATTTTCAAAACATAAAGAGAGGCTGGCTTAATTCCTGGATCCATTATTACTATAACTATTTAAAAAGTTTAACTTTTTTTAATAATATATTAATATATAATAAGATGGTAGTTAATGTTAAAAAATTTATATTAATAATAAATCAAAAATAAATGCGTTAGCCTTTAAATTTTTTCTTTTGGTGAAGCGTTAGCCTTTAATTTGGTTTAATAGGAATTGAAAAGAATATTAATTTGAAGTAACGTAGTTGATATATTTATTTTATGCAAGCTAAGATGTATCAAGAATTTTCTGGTATATAGCATTTTCAATCATTAAAACTCAGGAAAAGCAAACATTTTTGGGTCGGGACTTCACCTGTAGGTCCCAGCGGTGATGGTGGGGGAGTAGCTGGCCCGTGTGCCGGAGCTTCGTCTTCATCCCTGTAAAATTGGAACAATTGAAACCACACATAGCAGCTAGGATATAGAATTTTTCCCTCTGGACTTGCCAAACAGCACCATGGGATTCTGTCTTGGATCATACCAATGAGACATCTGTCGCAATCTTGGCTAGAGAGATCCGGCGTACATTGAGCAAGAGTATAGAGGGTCTGAAAAATATTCAATTTTGTTGATTCTGTGGCATATTTCTTAACACTGTTCCCTGCCTCGGTCGCCACTTTACTTAACGTATCCGATAATGTTGAAGTGAAGTAGTTTTGCTCCTGGTTGGGGTTGGATGTATTGGTGGTGTTTAACTCCTCAAATCTAGGACTTGTGTCCACCGTGGAGAAGAAAGACCGATAGGAATAGCGAAGCAAGCAGAGATTGTACCAAACAACAGCCTCTTTGGACGAGCGGCAATCTACAGATAATCGGTCGGTTGCGTTTAGGACGCATAGCCGACAGAGGCGAGGGAGAACGTCGCCGCGGCACATGAAGAGGCCATAGACTGAGTCGGAGGGGTTTCTTCCGGCGACGGTGGTGTTGTAGAATCCGGTGCTGCCGGTGGCGTTGGAAGACAAGGAAGAGAGGAGGGTCCTGAGGTTTAATTGGAAGGCGCTGCCGGCGGCGATGGTTTCGTTGCTTGAGCAATTGTGGGAAAGATAACCAGGATCTTCTGAAGGCGGAGGCGTTGGAGCGGGAGCAGTGCTGGAGCCATAGAAAGGGTACAATTCAAACCTAAGGTTACAGTTGGGATACAGAACTCTCCCTCCCTGCTTTCCTCCACAGCACCGTGGAAGGTCGGACTCTATCTCGTCAGACAGACAGGTTCTGCAATCTTGGGGTGACAGGTCCGGAGTGCACTGAGCCAGACAGTAAAGGGTCATATATTTAGATATGCTTGCTTGGTTTGTGGCGTATTTCTTGGCACCGATAGGATAATTGGCTGCTTCATCTGCCGTTTTGTTCATCATGTCAAACAATAAACGCATGAAGCTTGCCTGGTTGGACATATTCACGGGGTTCGACAAGACATACCCAGGCCCGTCGGCCACGGTGGAGAAGAAAGACCGGTTGGAATAGCGAACCATACACTCGTCGTACCAAATCACAGCCATTTTGGCCAAGGAGCACTCTGGGTGTGTGGATAATCGCTGGGTTGCGTTTCCGACGCATTGTCCACAGAGGTGAGAGGAGACGTCACCCCTGCACATGAATAGTCCGTAGACTGTGTCGGAGGGGTTTCGGCCGGCGACGGTGGTGTTGTAGAATTCGGTGTTGCCGGTGGCGTTGGAAGACAAGTAAGACAGGAGGGTCCTGACGTCCAATTGGTAGGTGCTGTTGGCAGTGAATTTGATTTTTGAGCAAACTTGGTAAAGAAAACCAGGGTCCTGTGCTTTAGGAGTCTGAAAATTGAGGAAGCAAAGAATGACGAAGAGGGAGTGGAAGACAAGGTTGAAGGAAGCCATGGACGTCTTAATGGGTCTGTTGATGTTTGAGAGCACTGCTGTATAGTTTGTGAAAGTTTCTTTGCAATGTAAAGTAGGGTGTGCTGGAGAAATTTTTGGGTATATGTTATTTATTTTAAATATTTTATTAGTTAATTGATACATATAAAATTTAATGTGAAATGTTATGAATGTATATTATTTATAAAAAATAAAAAATATATATTAATTATCAAATGAATTTATTTATTTTAAACAATAAGAAAATACCAACCCAAGAATCTTTTCGAACGAGATATTTCCTAGGTTGGTGGGACAGGGCGAGAAAATTTTCCACGTAAGTCAATGATACAGCAAGTCAAGCTTTTTCTCTTTTTCATTTTCTTTCCAGATATTAATTCTCTCTGAAAAATATTATTTCAATTTATATGGATTACGTTATTTTACGTGGCGAATGTATCAAAAATTCAAAGGGGACCGAAGCTGCGGTTCTTTGGGGAAACGAATATGACGGGGAGACTGGGGTAGAGCAAAACCAAATTGGGGGTTGATGAATTTGGGCTAGGGGGCTGGTGATGGGCTGGGACGGGGCTAATGTTGGGTTGGGAGGGGACTGATAATGTACACCCAAAATGTACACCCCGGATCGAATCCCTCTGCTTTTTGGTTTAGGGTCATATTTCGTTTTGCTTGTGATCCGTTATCATATTTGCTTGTTTAATAAAATCAATTTTTTTTATGCCAACTAAACAAAATTCTTTTTCTAATAATTTTCTAAATTTCCAATTAAAATTAATCAATCCACACAATTATTTTGTTAAAAAAACTACTGAATTTTAATTTTTGAGTTTGGGAATATGCAGGCATTTTGGATAAGAAAAAATTATAATTTTTTAAAATTATTTATGATGTTTATTTTTATTTTTGTTTAATAGGTTAGATTTTATATTTTAAAATTATTAATAATTTATATAATTAATTTAAGATAATTGTCTTATAGTGTGAGTGCAAATTGTGACAGTAGTGTGAGAATGATGTTATTTCAGTTTATGATCCAATTTCCTTTTTCTCTTGGCTATAATCTCTCGATTACATAGACTACAAAAATCCACACATCAGATCATACCAAATAATTAATGAATAAATAAATAGATAAAATACATAAAATCACATATTCATGCACTACGAAGTGCTACAACTCTTAAAGCTAAATTGAAAGCCACCAGCGTTCATCTAAGATATTGCGGCGGATGTGAATTTAAGTAAAACTTTTCAGGCTGAAATATGATAATCGCTTTTGATACACCACGAAACAAAACTATCGAGGGAAAAAACAAGTCGTAGACATCTCATTTACAGAGGACGAGAAAGAATAATTGGTGGAGTGAACAGAATATGATTCATTTTCAACTGCATGCCTTCTCGTTCTACCATGCATGAAAAAGGCTGGTTCCAGAGGAAATGGCATTTCAACTGAAAGATTGCTGAGATATGAAGCAACGGTTCCCATTGTAGGCCTGTCATCCGGATTTTCTTGAACACACAATAGACCAATCTGAACACACTTTGCAACTTCGTTTGGACAATAAGAGTCTTGCAGAATTGGATCCAGCAACTCAAATGGTGATTCATCCCTCCATTTTTTCCAAGCCTAAAACAACAAATTAAATAAATGTTCATACCATCGCACTTAATTTGGATTTCTATCTCTTTTGGTCTATGGTCTAGTAGAGGCCGTGACATGAAAATACAAAGAAGAAAACAAGCAAGAATTTGATACTCACGTAACTCAAGAGGTCATCAACACGACATGTTTCATAAGAACAAGAATTCCTTTTCCCACTAATAATCTCGAGAACCATGACTCCAAAACTGAAAACATCACTCTTCACAGAAAATTGTCCATGCATTGCATACTCTGGAGACATATAGCCACTGCCAAAAAAACATGAGTATAAGAATCATATACTAATAAGACAGGCAAGGGAGAGTTGAGACAGTTGAACCCAATTCAAAGTAAGTAGAGGGGCTAGAGGCATAAGCAGTATTTGCTTATAGTATTAATTATATTACATTATTTTTTTTTAATCACAAATCTTGAACTGGCCAGACAAAAATGATTAGAGGGAATAAAGATCTGAAAACTTAATACATCCCGACAAGTTTACATAAAAATATTTGGGATTGGCATAGCTATAGCATGCTTGCCAGGCCAAAGTCATAGTCTTGAGCATTTGCCTAAACAGACAGCATATTTTCAATATTAACTTGAATCAAAGTGATAGGCCGAAGAAGAGTATTCAAAAAGGTATAACTTTCTTTTTGTGATTATAAATGAAGCAGATATATAAAGGATTTATTTTTGGGAGAGGGATTAAGGTAGTGAATAAGGATTTAATGCAACTTACTATGTCCCCACAACTCTGTCTGTACTTCCTTGAATTTGGTCTGTAGCTATTAATCTGGCCATACCAAAATCAGATATCTTTGGACTCAGGCTGCTATCAATTAAAACATTACTTGGTTTGAGATCTCGATGTATAATCTTGAGACGAGAATCTTCGTGGAGATAAAGAATTCCTCGAGTAATTCCTCTTATAATTTTATAACGTTCAGGCCAAGTTAATTGTCTTGGCTTCAGGGGATCTGTAAATGTCATCAACGAACCAAGTGAGAAAAAAAAAATAAGTGGATGTTTTCTATGATCAATTACATAATTCAAATTAAAATATGAGAAAAAAAAGTGCAAGCATTTTTCAAGTATGAAAAACTTAAAAACAGAGTAGAAATATATCTCAAAATGCCATACCAAATAGGAAGTAATCAAGGCTCTTGTTAGGCACATACTCGTAGATAAGTATTTTCTCTTGGTCTTCTAGACAAAATCCTATTAATCTCACCAAATTTATGTGTTGAAGTTTAGCTATTAATAACACTTCGTTTTTGAATTCCTCCACTCCTTGCCCAGAATATCTAGAGAGTCTCTTTACGGCTATTTCTTCTCCTCCAGGAAGAATTCCCTGAAATTTGAAGCCATCAGCGAAGTGCAAGAAAACAAGAATGAGTGGAAATTCTCACAATGATCACCTTGTAGACTTCTCCGTACCCGCCTTTGCCTATCCTGCTCTGATCAGAAAACGAGTTTGTTGCAATTTGAATAGTAGCGAAATCAAATTGCAAGGACTCCGAGGTAGTAATCTCACGTCCAACTGCATCACAGAACAGACATATATATTGAAATACAAACAGAAAGGACAAGATAAAACTTATTGAACTTGAATATTAAAGAGAATGGGTTCATTTCATTCACGTTACAGTTTTCTCTGAGACTGGCCTTGCGTCTCTTTCTGGCTATTATCCACAATAAACAGCAGCCAGAGCAAGAAAGCATCACCAAAATGACAACGGGAACAACAATTATCGCAATCGCTTGCATTCGGATATTTCTTTCTCCTGTAATCAGAACATTGTCATAATGGCCACACGTCATTAAGGCTTTTTCCGTTTTTGTAATTGGAACAAAAGAACATGAACTTACCGCTAGCTGTTGTTGGCGACGAGGTCCCGGAATGCTGATAAAAAGGATATGTTTCATACCTAAGGATGCAACTTGGGAACAGAACGCTTTTCCCTAATCTACCTCCGCAACACGACTTCGGAAACTCCGCCGCAGCATCCCCGAGACACCGCCTGCAGTCGCCAGCTGACAAGTCCGGCGTGCACTGTGCGAGGCCGTACAGAGTTGTGCTGGGGGAGGCGTTGGCTTGCTTGACGGCAAACTGCTGGTTAGACCCTCCGAGAGCCATGGCTGCTTCATTTGGGAGTTCATCCAAGAGGGATCCCAATGCAGCGTAGAAGCCACGACTGTGTAAGAGCACAGGGTCCCGCAGCGGGATCTCGCTCTGGTATCTGGGCCATTCTTCCATGGCAGAGAAGAAGAACCTATTGGAGTAGCGCAACAAGCATTCGTTGTACCAAATCACGGCTTCTGTTGCGAAGGGACACGATGAGGCAATGGTTTGGCTGGCGAAACCCACGCACTCTCTGCACAGAGGAAGCGGCACATCGCCGCGGCACATGAAGAGGCCGTAGACGGTGTTCGACTCCGACCTGTCTCCGCGTCCACCTGCGGTCGTGTTGAAGAATCCAACATTGCGACCGGCGGCGGCGGAGGAAAGGGAAGAGAGAAGAGCGTTGAGGTTGGCGTGAAAGGTGCTGTTAGGAGTGAAGGCGTTGTTGCTTGTGCAGTTCACGTGGTTGAATATAGCGGCAGTGGTTACGGTGGCAGAGAGAATGAGGGTGCCAAGTAGGAATGTTACTAGGCTCTTGGTCTTGGCAATAATCATTGTGCTACGTTGAAAGTTGGTGCAGCTCCTACAAAGAAACAAAAAAGTGGTAGCATGCGTTGTGCATATATGCGCATAGAGCAAAGAAACAAAAAAGTGGGAGCATGCGTTGTGCATATATGCGCATAGAGCAGGAGCCAGGAGCCAGGAGCCAGGAGCAGGAGGAAGAGGGATAGTGTGTGTTGTGCTAAAAGGTGTACGAGTCAATAAAGCAAAACTTGTCTGCTTTGGAAAAACGGGGTAAAGCTGGTGGCTATTATCTGACTAGAAGATTAAGAATCGTGGTGAATGCATCTTCCTCAATTCTATGGACTCCTTTGTTTGGTTTGCCATAAATTCAGAGGTCCAATCGCATTGTCACATCATTTCGCCGGCACAATCAACACTTGCAAATTGCAATTGTGGAAGCCAACTTGGCTTGCTTGTTTGTCGGTAGGAGTTGATATGTATCGCGTAAATGATTTTTTTTTATAGGAATTTTATTATTTTAATGTATATTTAAAATAGTTTATAATTAAAATTTTATTAAATAAATTTTTAAAATAATATATTTTAAAAAAATTAATGAAAACCAAACATATACTTAATTGAAAGCATTCGATCATGAGGCATCTTAACGAGTAGAAAATTAAAAGTATGTCACTTGAATCATTTGGTAAGCTAACTCTTCATTAAAAAAATTAAATGCAATTAAATTATCTCTTAATTAATAATGCTAATATATTAAACATAAAAAAAGTAAGAGCAAGTTAATTAAAAAATGTTAAAATTAATTGATTAATAAATCGATATAAATGAAATAAGGTATTGATAGAAGTAAAGTATGGTTAGGTGCATTTTGCATATTAAAATTTTTTGGAAGTTGTAACAATATTTAAATTTTTTATATTAATTTTTTTATAAATTATTAAATATTATTAATTGTAAAAGTAATTAGATTTAAATAATTTACCTAATAGTTAAATAAGTGTATTTTTTATTTCAACTAATTGAGTTTGTAAAATCAAACATGAGAATACTTTTATTATTTAAAGTTAAGAAAAAGTGAATAGATATTAATTTCTTTTGAGAAGAATATATATTAGTTGAGTTGCATGCGATAATGTTGCCGGAAGTTCGAAAGGGATCTAACATATACACGTATATGAGAGAAGATATTTTTATTCGCAATCATTTCAATTAAAGAGGTAATGTTATTATAGTGGCTTGACTTTAGCGAAGATGGACGCAGTTACGGAAAATGATATTTTTATACTTTTTAATGTAAAATTTAGGTTAATTTATATAATTTTTGTTCAGGAGGCTCATTATTTATATATATGTGGTAGTATTGTTTTTTATTTTTAAATTGATATAAAGAATAAACATAATTTCAATAAAGACGTAGGGCAGAAAAAAATGTAGCATATACTTAAAAAAAATAGTAAATATAATTGAAGCCACCTTACATTAAAAGGCGAGTGATCTTATCTTGTCCCACCTGCACCACAGATGCAATCATGAAATGCTGAGTTTGCACAGCTTGCTCATTTTCTTGATCATTCTCTTAATAATGCAACTTTACCAACTATAGGAGATGCTACTGAGCAACTGCGATGGTGTCAAAGCTTTGGAGGATAGTCACATTATGCAAGCATAGATTAGAATAAGTAGATCAGTGTAACACCCGTGTTTCTTATTAAGTGGGTGGGGCCCATCATCTAAAAAAAAAAGAGGAAGTAAAAAAAAAAAAGGAACTAGAGAAGCAAAACACGACAGCCTCTAGTAAGTATTGGAGCGGAAACAAAATGGAGAAGGAAAGCCTCCGTGCAGCCGAGATGCTCCACTGTTTCAGCCACTCCATTTCTTTGCTTTTTTCCATTTTAACTTAAACCCACTTGCATGTAGAGTTTGAGATAAGTTTTCACGTCTTAGTTCTTGCTTGTCTTCTATCAACAAACTCAAAAATCCTTCAATGCTTGCTGTCTTGGTAGAGAGGAATGGGTATTTGTGAGGTTTTGAGGAGAAATATAAGAGATTATGAGTTGTGTTCTTCTAAATTTTTGCTAAGTAAGCTCAATCTTGATTTTTTTTCTCTAAACTCTTGTGCTGCATGGAAACCGTAAACTCTATAATTTAAAGATTTTATTTATGCTCATTTGTTATTATTTATTCATGCTTAGAATAATTTTTTTAAAGTCTCTACAACTTAAAATCTAAGAATATAGTTAATGAGCTTAAGTTTTGAGGTTATAACTTTAAGTGGAGAGTGCAAAAAAATTTTAAAGGTGGTTTTGAAAATGTGACAGTTATCATTTGGGCCTATGTTAATTTATTAAAATATTTTATTAATATTAGACATTTTAATAACTACTCTACTTGCTTCAAGTTGAGCCGTTGGTGTCACTTTAGACAAGTTTTGGACTAATTTCCTACTCTGTGAGTGAATAATTTATATTGTGGTGTATTTTGAATATATATATATATATATATATGGTTCAATTCCTTAGTCATGTTTGAAATATTATTTGAGATTTAAATATAGATGACATTTACGATAGCATGACTATTTATTTTTAAAAGTATCAAATTTTGTTATTGAAAAAATAAGATTATTTTTTAATGTTAAAAATATTGATGAAAGTATGAGAAGGTACTTGAAAAGGAATTTCAAGTTGGGAGTCATAGCTTTACATGCTAAATTTTTATTTTACAATGGCATTATTCATGCATTTGAGCTTATAAATTATTTGAAGTTATATTTATGAAAAGCAAATATAAAATTTTGGATTCTAATCTTTTGAAAGTGTGATTTGATCATATTAAGAGAATTAAAAAATAATAATATTTAATTTCATTGTATCATAAATGTATTTGAATATCCATTGTGGGTTTCGTGTTAGAACACCGTTTGCCATTAGCGAAAAGATAAATGACTTATGTACACATAGTAGATTCAGAGATATTTGTTTAGTCATTGGATGAGTGGACTCTTAGCTCCTTTCCATGGTTATAGGGCGAGCAGACCTTAATTACGAGATCTATGTCAGGTGAGGCGAGGTCCTTGACTTGAAATGATATTTGCTTGGCTATTGGGTGAGTGAACGTTTAGCTTTTTGATATAGTTTTAGGGTGAGCGAATCTTAACTATAAAATTTGTATCGGGTGAGGCAAAGCTCCTGACTTATGATGATTGCGAGATTTAACTTGTTAGGTTGAGATAATTCTCTCAACTTGTATTATAGTTCTTTCAGAAACCTACATAGTTGATTGTTGAGAAGTTTTACGTTTACGTATATATTGGCGAAGGAAATTATTATTATATTATTGTTATGAGTTTTATTTTATTAAAGTATCTTTTTTCAATTACTTTGAAAATTCAAAGATTTGTTCTGATATTTGTTTTCCCTTTATAGTTATTATGTTTATTATGCCCTTACTAAATTTATGTGACTCACCCTTTTTATTATTTTTCTATTCAGATTAGTAGATGGTTGAATGGCTAGTTTCTGATATTTACAATTTTTCTCTCATGCATATTTGTCTTTTGGTAGGTCTCTTTCTTATTAGTGGCTTGAAGTGTTAAATTTTAGTATTTTACAGCCATATGGATAGAATGATATATTCTTTTATTTTGATTATAGCGATATAATTCGTCTATAGCTCATTTTAGTAATCAATTAATATTAGATATATATATTTATATAGTAATTAATCTGCCTAGTAATATATTAAAATTATTAAAGCTTTTATAAGTTATATTAAATTTTAGATTAGTCAATTTTTAAAAAAGATTCTGTCAAATTTTTAATAGTTCCATTATGACATTTACAATTGTTGGTTAAGTTCTTTTATATTAAACTTGATAAGATAAGTGAATAATTAACTTACCTTATGTGTTAATCACAATTCGAAATTGGATCGTGACAATCAGGATATTAGAATTGATATTATAATTGATTCTTTTTTGCTGCACGAAAACATGCATGTATAAACTGTGCTTACTCAGAAATGGAAAACTTCTGGTCATTGGGTTTTTGTTTAATACGACTATCTGTGGTGATGTGTACATATTTTTAAAATGAATGTCTTGCAGTGTGTATTTATCTTTGATATATGTGGAATTTTCTATTGTCTTGTGTTGTATAACCAGGGCCGGCTGGAGGAGACGCAGCTAAAGCAAGGGATTTAGGCCTCACATTTTTTTAATGTTATACTAATTATATTTTATATAATTTTTAAAAAATTAATACATATTTTTTGTGATAAAAATAAAACATATTTATAAATTACTTATAATAAAATTTAATATAATTAATAAAAAGTTATAAATACTCTCTCACTCTTTTCAATTTAATGCTTAATCTCTTTTATAATATACTTTCTCTCTTTTTAATTAGCCAACCACTACCTACTAATTATCACATACAAACCATACTTTTTATCGCTCAATTATCTATCCATATAAATTATCTTTCATTCATTCTCAAATTTCAATAATTTTTTAAATAGTTAATTTTTTTCTATAAGTTTAAGTTTTTAAATTTTTAACATTCACTCACTCACTCTTTACATTTCCTCTCAATAAGACCGTCTCATTTACTTAACACTTATATTTCAAAGTAATTTCAATAAATTGAAGTATTTACACAAAGTGATATTCTCTGCAATTAACTTTAATAATTAGATTCAATGAATTATAAAAATTTACTTTACAATTTTACATTTGAAAAATTAAGAAATAAAATAAAATAATTATATTATATTTAATAAATAAAAAATACTTTATGATTAGGCCACCAAATATGTTGAGCCGCCCTTGTGTATGACCCTTTAATTGCTTCATAACATACAGTGCTTCACATATTAGTTATACAATCCTCATATAATAAGCTCAGAGAAGATGGTTATTAGAAGGGCAAACTAGGCAGCTATGAAATTCGAACTTTTCTTTCTCTAGTAAGATACGAGTACTTATTGATCATAATTTGATTCCTTATGAGCCTGTAGATTTTAGTATTATTGCATTTAGATATTACAATAAAGTGACTTTTTTTCGTATTTTAGTAGGTTCATATATGAAGAGGACGAATGAAAATGAAAAAAACATCCATGTATCCATAATTCTTATTGGATATAGATCGAGATTCTTCTTATACTTACAATCCGATTTCCTACCCGCAAAAGTTTTCGTTAGTTGAAAATTTTGTACGCATATATTAATTGGATTTTGGTCATTCCGTGTTACAGTTCTTTTAATTTATCATTAAAAAATAATATATAATCATAATTTATTTGACAAAATTTGTGACAGAATAATTTAATATATTTATTAATTTTTAGATAAATAATTTATTCTTACTATCTTATTCTATGAAACAATTATATTTAGATTTAATTAAATTCTAAAAAAAATTTAATTATTTTTTCTAATTAGGAAACATTGCTCTTTATTGTTTGTGTCTTTTTTTTTTTTTTTTCTGTACAAGAACAAGTAAGTTACCAAATTCTCAAGGAAGTTCGTGACCCGCAATAGTAAAGGTGTCGAGGTGCAAGGGCTCAGCGAAGCCCAGCCTTAACTCATGGCCCACCTCTCTATGGGCTACGATCAGCCCATGGATCAACAAATTTGCCATTTGTCGCTCGAGTAAGAATATTTAATTTATGCAACCAACTATTTGAATCAAACTAAAAAACTTAACTGAAGATAAACAAAAAAAAAAACTAAAATACTTATTAACTGGCGTAGTGAAAGTGGACTAGGGAGAACTTTATCATACTACTTGTAACCAGAAATGCAGAGAGTTCAGGCTGTTCATCAACAGAGGAGAAGAAAAAAATGGTTGGAGTAGAGAACGAAGCATTCTAGAGACACATGGTGTGGGACGTCATCCCGGTACCCGGAAAGGCCGTAGACAGTGTTGGGGGTGTTTCTGCCGCCCACGGTGGCGTTGGAAGACAGAGAAGAGAGGAAAGCGAGAAGGTGGACTTGGTAGGGGCTGTAGGCAGTGAACTTGTTAGTTGAACAATTTAAATATAAAGAGCAGTGCAAAGATTTAGAACGAAACAATTGAGTAGCAGATCGAGGAAGACGCAGCATTTGGTCGGGAAGCAGCTAGGCAACGATGAATACAAAGCCTTTGATTATTATGCATTTTTACAATGGACTGGAAAAGAAGAAGTCTATGAATTAGATTCATCTTCTATTTGATATTAATTTAAAGTGGATAGGTAGAGATTTCGAGTGATATACTTTAGCCCTCACATTTTTTTTCATCCATCCCTTATTCCTAGATTGAGAGGAAAAGCAAACTGTTAAAAAACAAAAGGCTATTAAAGTATTACAGATAAATAAAAAACAGTCCGTCTGATGTTATAAAATTTGAAAAATAATAAAGTAATTTTACATTTATTTACATGTATTTTTATTTTTTTTTAATAAAACCAAATAAAAGAAGAGAAATCTCCTTTCTTTTTCATTGAATAATATTAAATAAAATGAGTGATAACTACTCCACTTCTCTTTTACTTTTTTTTTCTTTTATTTTTTATTTTTGGTGTAATTTTTTTTAAATTTTTTTGTCCTTTCCCTTCGTATCAAATAAAATCCAAGTGAATTATCAAGAGCCAGAATTGGTCGTCCATCAAGAGGCCCAAATGAATCCAAGTGCCGTATTATACGGGTAGTTACCAGTGCTTTATTTACATTAATGATGAAAAATGTCACCTGTATAAGTTTTCACATGCCTCTCGTTAACTGATTAAGGGTACCCGGATAAAGTGACTACTGCAAAATTAAGATAGTTTGGAGCCTCAATTTCCAGATTTTTTTAGTTGAGGGATTGTAGTTGCAAAAGATTTAAAATTGAAGGAGTGTTTATACATTTTTTTTCTTTAATACATATTAATTTAATTAGTTGCTTTCAAGAGAGAATACTGGAAACAAATTGTATAAATCATGTTTATTCAATGTCATCAAAATCGAATAGGATTAGACGGTCAATTAATTCAATCGTGAATAAACTATTTAACCAATTATAGTTAAGTCTTATAACTAGATTTATAATCAAAATATTATGAACTGGTTAAAACCGAACCAACCAATTAACTAGTTGGTTATATTCTTTTCACATTTTATAAATATTTTTATAAATTTCATATTATTGTGTGTGAAATTCTTTTATGAAGTTATCCGATTCAACCAACCAATTAAACAAAAACTAAAAGTTTTGCCAATTTCCTATCTAATTTGGTTTTAACAACATTGTATTTACCATCATATATAATATAGTACCAAAAAGACAAAATAATTATGGACAAAGATATTTGTCAAAAATATGAGTACTTTGGCAGACAATCTTTTGGCTGACAAAAATGTTCTCTTAAATTAAGAAAAATACTCTATTTACCAGTAAACTATCGCGGTACAAAACTACTCATAGTCATTTCATTTATTGATGGTTCATACATCTTGTTAGATTGATCCAACTGCTTTGCATTCAGATTTCGTTCCATTGTATCATGTATGAAAAATGCTGGTTCTGGAGGAAATGGTAGTTGGCATGAAGGATTATGGAAATATGAAGCAATTGTCGCCATTCAAGGCCTAGCATTTGGATTTGCTTGAACACATAACAAACCAATCTGGATGCATTTAATGACTTCTGTTTCACAGTAAGATTCTTGAATATTCGGATCCAATATTTCCAAAGGCCTTTGATCCCTCCATTGGTTCCAAACCTGCAACAAATTATCAAATTAAATCATTCAAACCAATGCCGCTATGTTTTTTCTTTCTTTTTTTTTTTTTCATTGTAGTTGCTAAAATGACATACGCATTAACAAAAGGAAAGAAGTTCTAGAATTTAATACTCACATGGTTCAAGAGGCCATTAACATAAAGTGATCCGTAAGAACTAGAATTCCTCTTCCCTGTAATAATTTCCAGAACCATTACTCCAAAACTAATATGTCCGATTTCTTAGAAAAGTTTTCAAGTAATGCATATTCTGAAAACATATAACCATTATAACAAAAATATAATCGATAGGTAATTATGATATCCAAATGACAAACAATGTGAATATATATTATAACCATTCCGTTTGATGGTGGTCCAGCATAACCAAGAGAATTAAAGAAGAGAAATAAGAAGCTGACATGGAATGAATGAGGTTTTAAGATCACTTACTATGTCCCAACTACTTTTCTAGTTCTTTCTTGAGCTTCATCTATTGAAATTAGTTTTGTTACGCCAAAATTTAAAGTTTTTGGATTCATTTTATTATCTAATAAAATATTACTAGGTTTAAGGTCTCTGTATATAATTTTAAGTCGAGATTGCTTGTGTAGATAAAGTATTTATCTAACAATTCCTCCTATAATTTTGTGTCGCATAAACCAATTCAATAGTCTCTGCTTTTTTAAATCAGTAAATTTGTCATGAGCCAACTGAATTAGATAATTTTTTTTATCAATTATTGGAGTCAAATCAGCACACTGTAACATAAAATCTTGAGGAACATTATCCAATAGGCAATAATAGAAAAAGCTTGGAAACATTTTTCAGGCAATGTCTACCTAAGCACTTCCATTAAAATTTTGACTTACAGTTGATCCTACGAGGGTCCTATTATGGGCTCATATTGTAACTCTTGTTTAAAAAAAATTAGAAGGTAGAAGTGCCTTACCAAATAAAAGAAATTGAGGCTCTCGTTGGACAAGTATTCGTAAACAAGTACTTTTTCATTTTTCTTTCAAGCAAAATCTTAATAATGTTACAAGATTTCTGTATTGAAACTTGACTATTAAAAAAATCTCATTGTTTGAATTTAGCATAATCTTGACCCGAGCTACTTTGAAAGTCTTTTTACACCTATTTCTTGTCTGTTTAGAAGAATGCCCTGAAAAGTGAAAACATAAGCCTTTGTTTTCATTCATGTACACATTTTTTAGGCAACATAATTTACATTTTTCACTTTTCACTTTTTGTTACCTTGAAAACTTCCCCAAATCAGCCTTTGACAATTCTTTTCTCAAGTGAAAACTTGTTTGTTGCTGCTTCAATTGTAGCCAAATCAAAGTGCAAAGACTCAAATAACTTTTTTTGATTCCCAACTGCATGTGTGTGAATTCGAAGATATGCATGCAAAATGTTAGTACTATATTTTAAGTTTGAAATGAAATAATAACATATTTGATTCAGTTTAATTTGTTAAAAAAATTATTTTATTAAATTTTTTTTAAAAATTTTTTAATTATAAATTATTTTAAATATAAAATAAATTAATTTAAACATACACTAAATATTTGTTTTTTTTTTTCATAAATACTTACAGCTTTTTTCTAGTATAGCTTTCAAACTCCTACTGGCTCTTCTCCGTACGGAATATCCGCCAAAACAGAGAAACAGAATTGAAACAAGAACAGTTGTAATGATATGAAAATTGTTGGTGATCTGATTTTTATTCCTTTTCCAGCAAAAATAACAGCATCCACATATTTCATTGGTCTGTTTATTATCAGAAAAGGAAAAAAAATGAAATAAAAATAAATTTTTAATATTTTAATTTTAAAAAATTTATAATATCTTTATTTTATTTATTTTCTTTATATCATATTAAACATGCTCTAGCACATATTTAATCACCTGTACTGATGGTAAATGTTAAGTTACTCACATTTAATTAGCACATATTTTATTTATTTTTTCTACTATTAGTTTTTTTTTTGGGTACCATCACATATTTTATTTCCTTTTCTTTTGATATAGTAGAGTTTAATAGTTTACATATATCATTTCTTTTTACAGACTTTTGTCAATGATTAACTTATAAAAGTCAAACTAATGGTAGCGGATATTAAATTGCATTGATCTTTTTTTTTTTGTCGACGCAATGATTGTTTGAAGACGTTAGTTATGATAGAGTAACAAGGACTGACTTAAATGCATCGTCAAATGCCTTTATTGAAATTTGAAAGTCACAAAATTAAAAAAAAAATTCTATTCATTTTATTGAGATAAAGAAATATTCGGTTTATTTGATTAACTATTTTTTAAAAAAATATATGACTTAATTTGTTTAATTTTCTACACTTTCTTCATTTTGTTTTATATAAATTACGTCTGTTCTGCAACTTCCGATTAGTTAAAAAATTTCCTAACAAATAACTAAATTTAACTGTCGAGATTGATCGTTTATGATTATTTTTCACTTCATTTTATTTTATATCACCTTTATACGATTTAATTTCTTTCACAAATGATTGAGTCTTGTACATGAATCAAATTCCATACAAAAATCTGATGTGCCTTACCTTTTCCTCCTGATGGTGGAGCTGAGCGAAGAGGACTAGCTAGAACAGGCGCTTTTGCCAAAGAAGTATCCCAATAAAACTGGTACAATTCGTACCTTACTCTGCAGCTAGGGTACTCAATTATCCCCCCTGCCTTCTCCATACAACACCAAGGGATATCACCCAGTGCATCACTCAGGCACCGATGGCAAAAAATTGTTGGTGATCTGATTTTTCTTTTTCCTGCAGAAATAACAGCATCCACATATTTCATTCACACATAGTGTTAACTGCTGAGAATATATTGTTCATTTAATCACCTGTACTGGTGGTAAATATTAAGTTATATACTCACATTTAATCAGCACATATTTTATTTATTTTTTCTACGATTAGATTTTTTTGGTACCATCACATATTTTATTTCCTTTTCTTCTGGTATAGTAGAGTTTAATAGTTTACAAATACCATTTTTTTAACCAACTTCTATCAATGATTAAGTTATAAAGTCAAACTAATAGTAGCGGATATAAATTGCATTGGTTTTTTTTTTTGAAGCATTGATATTTAATACACATTTAAAAAGTAGGGTACGCAATAAAAGTTTAAAGACGTTAGTTATGATAGATAACAATGACTGACTTAAATGCAATCATCAAATGCCTTTATTAAAATTTGAAAGTCACAAAATGTTAAAAAGAAAAATTCTATTCATTTTATTGAGATAAAGACATATTCGATTTATTTGATTAACTATTTTTTAAAAAAATATGATTTAACTTTTCTATATTTCTACATTTTCTTCATTTTTTATATATAAACTAGCAACTCAAAAGGCACTAACATTCATCTCAATTTGTATTTTGTATTTTTACAATTTAAATAAATTTATTATATAATAAGTTTATATCTTAATTTATTTTTTGACAATTAAGATATTTTTAAAATTTTAAAATAATTGTAATTATTTTTTTAAAATGTTTAAATATAAAAATAGTAGTAATTTGAAAATAATAAAATTTTAATACTAAGGAGGAAGTTTATAAGTTTGAGGGATCTTTTTATGAGAGAGTGAAAGTATGTAATTGTTTAGAATATGGAATAAATGCGTGATTACATGTTTACAATTTTATCCTTTTTAAAAATGTATCTAAATGTAAAAGTAATGGTATTTTGGGAATATCAAAATTCTTGGAGACTAAAAGGAAAAATTTCCTTTATATAATAGTATAAATCTAGATTACCTCTGTTGTGTAACTTCTGATTAATTAAAAAAATCCTAACAAAATAACTAAATTTAACCGTCGAGATTGATCATTTATGATTATTTTGCACTTCATTTTATTTTATATCACCTTTACACGATTTAATTTCTCCTGCCCAAATGATTGAGTCCTGTACATGAATCAAATTCCATGCAAAAATCTGATGTAAAAAATTATGGAAATATTAACTGATGTGTGTAAAAAATCATTTTCTTACATAAACACATAATTCATATAAAATAAAAAAAAATTCAGTAATCTACTCAATGACAAGAATTTATTTTGTTAGATTTTCGTAGCAGCAAGTGGTAGGTGAGGGGACCTTACCTTTTGGTCCCGAAGGTGCAGTTTGAGCGAAGAGGAGTAGTTGGAACAGGCGCTTTTGCCACGGAAGTATCCCAATAAAACTGGAATAATTCATGCCTTATTTTGCAGCTAGGATATAGAATCCTTCCCCCTCCTCTTCCCAGACAACACCATGGGATATCACCCATTGCATCACGCAGGCACATTCCGCAGTCTTGGCTGGAAGTTCCGGCGTCCACTGAGCAAGAGTGTACATGTGTTGAGACTCCCTGATGGAAAGGCCTACACTTTTTGTTGCAAACTTCTTGGTGCCTGGGGGTCCAGAATTTGCAGCCTCAGCCACCACTCGGCTCAACGTGTTGGCCAATGTCCATGTGAAGTTCGTATTGTTGCCGATCTTCACTCGCTGAACACGCCGATTCTGGGCCCTTCATCCACGGAGGAGAAGAAGGAGCGATTGGGATAGCGAACGAAGCACTGGTCATACCATATCATGCCCTCTTTCACCAACGGGCACACTGAGGCAAGTGTTGGGGCTCCGTTCACGACGCATTTTCTGCAGATCCAATGGGGCACGTCTCCTCGGCATATGAAGAGGCCGTAGATGGTGTCGGGGACGTTTTTGCCACCGGCTGTGGTGTTGTAGAATTCTGTGGAGCCGGTGGCGGCGGCGGAAGACGGGGAGGCGATGAGAGTGTCCAGGTTGAACTGGTAAGGGCTGTTGGTGGCGAAAGTTTTGTTAGTTGAGCAGCGACAGAGATAAAGAGCAGTGGAAGGATTGAGAAGTGCAGAATGGAATAACGGATAGGGGAAGACATGGTATTTGGCGGCCAAGTTGTGTTCCATTTATTATCAGTAATTTAGATACGTGACAATATAGAGGGGCATTTGAGTAATGCAAGTGTGCAGATTGCAGAACATGTATGCGTCTGCAACTCATAAAGGAGGCCTTGCTACTTGCTATTCATTAACGAGGACCACGTGGAAATTAATAGAATGAAGTTAACGTCGTCCATCGACTGGCTCTCGCAGGGTACAAAAGATTCGGGTTGTAACTATGTATAATTGCGTTTTGTAACGGGATTAATAATTGTCCGCGGTTCGTACTAACTGTTATTATCAATTTTAATAAAATATTCATATAATCATATTGTTAAATTATTTAAATATAACAGTACGTTAAAGAAAAGTATATTATAATAATATTAAGTAATTAAATTTATATCAGTTAATAAAATGTAAGGAAAAGGTTATTGTATTACAATTTATTGAAATATATTTCGAATACCTTAATTCTGTAATAAAAAAAAGGATATGATATATATGCATCGCGATATATTATATATAATTCCTGTAATCTTAGTAATAATTTTTTATTGTTTAGACCAAAAATTTTGTCACTCAGAGGGGACCAGAGGCAGTCAAAGTCATTGCAATCAATGACCACTTTAAACTTTGACGTAGTAATCATATGTATCCACTGATTGTGAGACGTTGAATCACATTTATGAAAATGGGTCCTGATTTTGCATATTATTTTCCTTGAAGAGCGCAACCACATCTATCCAAATGCTAGATATCTTTTCTTAAAGTCAGCTAACAGTTTCAAATCCGTACACCAAATCAAAAGGAAAAAGTAGGAAAGATGTGACGGTGGAATAAAAATAAAATATATCTCCAAATACAAAGATTATAATTTGATTAATAAAAATTATATTTTATAAAAAAATTTTTATTGTTATTCTTCTATGTTTAAAAAGATTAAATTTATAAAATAATTTAAATAAAATAAAAAAATCAAAAGGGAAAAGTTTACAGTCTCATCTTACCTCACTGTAAACTTTACTAATCTCCGTAACTATTTGGTAGCGGTTATTCTATCGTATTGGTTGCGAACATCTCGGTTGCAATGTCTAAAACCTTAAAACAACTTGTTAAAGAAAACCCAAGAGTAAAACATATTTTTTTACTCTCACAGATATCTCATTTTCATTAATTTTGTTTTTTTAAAAATTAATTTTATTAATTTAATTTTTTAAATTTTGAATCCCAACAAAGTTTGAGTTGTTGATAGTTTATGACATAGTTTTATGTCATTTTAAATTTTATTAAGTAAATTTAATAATTTTAATTTTTTTAAGAACTATTTTTCATTTAAGTAATTTAATAATTTTTTCAATTTAAAATCAACTAACTTGTAATTATTTTTTTAGATAAATTATAAAGCTTCGATTTTTTTGTTTAGGAGATACGTAAGTTTTTTAAATAATTTAAAATTATAAATATTTTTATTTAATTTTTTTATTTATTTATTTTTTGTTGTGATTTTAATTTCATTTTTTTACTTGAATGAGTAATTTAAATATTTTAAAATTATTAATAATTTACATAATTAATTTAGAATAATTTTTAAGATAAATGTATTAAGAATATAATAAAATTAATTTTATTTTCTTTTTTATACATAAATAAACTCTCGAACTTAACTTGGATAGACAATTTTTTCTTTATTTTTAGTTAAAAGAATTTTTCTAAAATTTGTGTCAATTTCATTTTTCTTGTTTTACTCGCCATTCCATTGTGGCGCACTATGAGTTTTCTGTTTTTTCTTTTCTCATTCTATCTCTGTTTCTCTTTGCTTCAATCTCAATTCGTCTTCGATCCGCACATTCTTCAATGTTCATCGGAGCTCCTTCTCTCACCAATGGGAACTCACCGATTCCAGTGACCAACTCACTGGCCACAACCCGCCTCAATTGACCTCAATGAGATCTCCCCTTCCTTCGCGAAAATCCTACCAGCCTCCATCCGTTAAAGTGTGGCAGAGAGGAGACTAATAGATGAAAAATTTATTAAATTGTAAATGGGTTATGGGTCGATATTCAGTGAATATTTTGCTTATTTCACTATGTCATTAAGTAAAATTAATTTAATTAATTTAATTTACTATTTTAAAAAATTAAAATTAGAGAAAAAATCCTTTATAATAATATAAATAAATAATTAAATAAATTGAATTAAATTTAAATATAGATGAAATGAAAGGATAATGAATTAATTTGTTCGATCATTCAAGACTAGCTATTATAGAAGTGGATTCATTAATGAAGTGAGGAATAATGAACATAAATTCATTAATAAACCAGAACACATTTATACACAAGAAACCCGATAATAACATAAATCTTTCGGACCTCAAACAAAAAAATTAATATCCTAGGTATAGCTTAAATGCTAATAAACTGGTACTTCAAAAATCAAATGCTATCTATAGTTGTGGCTCTCTTATTACACTTTATATTCCAAACATTTCTTAGCTTAATTTATTACTTAGTAAGTAGGATTATTTTGGGGGCAGTGCGATCTGCTATATATTAATTCAATTTAAATGTCTAATCATCTTTGGTTAGTTGAATGTATTTAGGATCATCAGAGAATCTTAATTAATGGGTACAAAAAGAGAAACAAATTAATAAAAGGAAGTGAAAGATTCCTCAAAAATTTTACATGTATTTAAGTACATGATTAGATTGTAGTTCAAATTATCCTCATATTATCGAGGAAAAGAATTACTAATAGACATTGCATTAATAGAATGGGGAGTGGAATTATTGGTTTCTTGACCTAAATCTAATTCTATTGCAGCCTTGTTTGGTTCCATTCTATTATGTATAAAAAACGCCGGTTCACGAGGAAACGGCAATTCGATTGAAAGATTACTTAGATATAAAACAACTCCTGCCATCTGTGGCCTATCTTCAGGATTTTCTTGAACGCATAATAAACCTATCTGGATGCATTTAATGACTTCAGTTTTAGAACACGATTCCCGCAAACTTTGATCCAATATTTCAAATGGTGTCCCATCCCTCCATTGTTTCCAAGCCTGCAACCATTTTTCAAATTATATAGTCAGGTCATGTCCTACTTTGTTTAATTGAAAGGAAAGAAAACTACTGGTTTAGTACTAACATAACTCAAGAGGCCATCAACGTAGTGTGATTCGTAAGAACTAGAATTCCTTTTTCCACTGACGATCTCCAAAACCATAACACCAAAACTGAAGATATCAGATTTCTCAGAAAATTTTCCAAGCATCGCATATTCTGGAGACATATAACCACTGTAAAAAAAACAATTAATATTATATATAACCAAAAATACAAGGAAGAACATTTTGGACTTTTAAACAAATTAAATCAAAGTTAATACTGTCTATATAGTAGGCACACAATAATATTCACACAACTATTACATTTACAATTATGTACACATAAATAATTTTATCTAAGTTTAATAAAAAAATTTTAAAAAAGATACTAGAATAAAAATATAGCCAAATGCATAGATTTATAAAGAAAGGTTAAGTAAGTTGGCTAAGAACAATTGAGACTTACTATGTACCAACAATTCGACTTGTTCGTCCTTGGTCTTGGTTTAAAGCAACTATTCTTGCCATACCAAAATCTGAAATTTTTGGATTCATATTATCATCTAATAAAATATTACTAGGCTTGATATCACGATGTATAATTTTAAGACGAGAATATTCATGTAGATAAAGAATTGCTCGAGCTATTCCTGTGATAATTTTATGACGCTCACACCAACTTAGCTGCCTTTGCTTACGAGGATCTGCATATTTTATCAGGCCACAAAGAGAGAAAAATAAGAAAATGTTACGTAAACACATAGACATACACAATAAACATGCATTTTAAACATAAAATTAAACTTCAGCTAAAGGTTAAAAGACACAAACCGAATAAAAAATAATCGAGGCTCTTGTTAGGAACAAATTCATAAACAAGAATCTTCTCTTCCTCCTGTAAACAAAATCCTAATAATGCCACTAGATTTCTGTGTTGAAGTTTGGCTATTAACAAAACCTCATTCTTGAATTCTTCTGCACCTTGCCTTGAGCTTGTTGAGAGTCTCTTTACAGCTACTTCTCGTCCATCAGGAAGAGTACCCTAAATATATAACTTATAAGTTGACCACAAGAAAACAGCACATGCATTAATTTGTATCACTTAACTCACCTTGTAAACTTCTCCAAATCCACCTTTGCCTATCATGTTCTCACATGAAAACTTATTTGTTGCCGCTTCAATTGTGGCTAAGTCGAATTGCAATGATTCCAAAGTAGTACTTTCATTTCCAACTAGACAAATAATATAAGGATTTTAAATAAGCATCCTGAGAGTGATTTATTATTTTCTAAGCTTAGAAAGTGAATAAAGCATGGATTGACTTTTCTTTCGTAACATTGCGTACAGTTTTCTACGAGAATAGCCTTATATCGTCTCAGCGCCTTTCTCCGCCGCAAATGCCTCGCAATGAAAAGGATCAACAAAGCAATAATTGGAGCAACCGCTATTATAATCTTCCGTGTTCTGGCTTTTTCTTCTCCTGCTACATGTATGTATATATATATATATATATATATATATATATATATATATATATATATATATATATATATATAATCAATGCGCATGAGTATACTTGGTGAGAAACAAAAACTAATAGGAGAACCCAGATGAAACCCAGATGCATATGTCTAATATTGAAGGTGTGTTTGAATTAAATTTTGTAAATTTGATTTTGAATAAACTTAAATTTATAAACTTATAGTTAAAAATGAATTTAACTGAAGTAATTTTTATTTAACAAAATTTTTTGATTAACACTAAAACACTAAATATGCTTTTGAAGTGAGAATTTGATTTAAAACATTATATAAATGTCAAAATAAAAAAATATAAATTAAAAAAAAACCTATTTGAATTTTTAAAAGTCTGTTTGGACAGTGAAATCGTCCCCCAAATCAAGCACTAGTTGGTGAGACAAACTAGTAAGGACTCATTGGCATTGCACCTCATCGGAATATGTGCTGACCATATTGGTGCACGTAAAAGTTTGGTAATGAAATTAAGACTTAAAAGCTCAAAAACTGAAGAGTCAACAAAGACAGCATCTTTTAGACATTGAAACGTTTTATTTTAGTTGTAAAAGAATCGAAAATCTCACGCGCGTCGTCATGGATTGTGCCGTGTGAGAGACGCATTAGCAAAAGTAATCTATTACGAGTTTGTAACTCAAGTCGCACCCGGCACCCCCATCAATATAGAATATTGGACTATGATAACATTGGATGTTTGATTTTCCAGAGGTTGCTTATCTCTCTTCCCTACCCAGCACACCTCCGCAACCGGAAAAAAAGATCTGCATTCTATTCTACTGATTGCGATAGGAAGGAAGGGGGACTAGGGGACCTTACCTGACGGTGTTGATTCTCCTGTGCCAACAACAGTTGGAAGAGGAGTAGGTGGGGTGCGCTTGCGTTCAGCAACGACGTCCCTGTAAAATTGTACCAACCCAAACATCAAACTGCAGCTGGGATATAGAACCATTCCACCGTCCCTTCCGAGACAACACAAAGGAATATCTCCCATCATATCACCCAGACACCTACTGCAATCTTGGCTCGACAGATCCGGCGTGCACTGAACAAGAGTATACACACTTTGAGATGTAGACAAGTTGGCTCTCTTTGTTGCAAATTTCTTGGTGCCCGCAGGACCAGCGTTCGCTGCCTCAGCCACTGCTTCGCTCAAGGTGTTCCCTAACACCCAGCCGTAGCTGCCTTCCTTGGTTAAATTCGTAGTCACGCTATAATTCAGATACTTAAGCCTCGGCCATTCGTCCACGGTGGAGAAGAAAGAACGGTTCGAATAGCGAACGAAGCACTCGTGGTACCAAATTATGGCCTCTTTGGAGTAGGGACACCACGAGGCTATTTGCTTGGTAGCAATTGCCATGCAATCATGGCACGTCTGGTCAGTAACGTCGACACGACACATAAAGGCCCCATAAATGGTGTCGCCGGCGTTTCCGCCGCCAGCAGTGGTATTGTAGAATTGGGTGGTGCCAGTGGCGTGAGAAAACAAGGAGGTGAGGAGGGTGTTGAGGTTGGATTGGTAGGGGCTGTTGAGAGTGAAGGTTTTGTTGCTTGAGCACGCGTGCTTCAGGTACTGAAGGCCATAGGCTTCGGTTATGGCCAAATTGAGGAGTCTGAGACAGAAAAGGTCGAATATGAGTTTGAGGAACGACATGACATGGTCATTTGGTGTTGGTGGTGGAAATATAAATAAAGGATATGAATTGTTGAATATACAGAACAAGAAAATACAGGCAAGAAGACTTGCTTACGAGTTACGATACTGGTCTGCTTTGTTTTTTCCACAACAAATTTAGATGACAAATTGCCATTGAATAATTTAAAAGAAGGGAAAGGTCAAACAAATTAACCTGTAATTTGACTGGTCTACCTTTGTCTTGTATGTGCACATCCACTTGGATATTATTGGGGTCTTGAGATTGAAATAACTCAAATCGATCCCTACGTCTCGTTAAAATTTTTAGGCACTTTAGGAATAATACTTTCAAGAGCAATGGAAGGTCTCAGATTTTACCTTAATTTTATTATTTAATATTATAAATTTAATCTAACAGTTAAATAATTATATAGTATCATATATGTATTTATAAGATAGTATCTTAAATATATACAAGAATTTCTCCAGAAGCACAAAACAGGTAGAATATATATTAATCTTTAAATTATTAAAATTTGATAGATAAAGACTTACTGATATTTATCAAATAGCCTCCTTGTGTAAACTGCACGTAAAGACAAAGAGGAATTGTTATATAGTTAATTTTTAAATTTTTTTTATTAGAAATCTTTTATTTCAAATAACATAAACAAATGCATAACTAAGTTTATTTTCAAACTCTTCAAGAACTATATAATTATTAAAAAATGAAATAAATTAAATTTCAAATAAATATTATAGTTCTTTTAAATACTGAAACAATAAATTGAAATTGTTTTGAAATTTTTATATATTTGATTTAAATAAAAAATAGTTTAATTCATTGTTGATGTAATATTTTTAACATTATAATATAATTATGTGTTGGCTCACATCATTAGATAAAATTTAGTACAACTATGCTAAAATATATATACTTATATATAATTACAATATTAATTATGTCTCACGTCAATAAAAATAATATAGTGAAGAATCAATCACTTATGAGTTTGACATTACATCTAAACATAAAATCTTAAAATATTAAAATTACAGATATTTTCACTTTTCCTCAATTAATTCTCATTCCATATTAGACTTATTACACTCACATTTAAATTTTCAACATATTCTTCATAATTTCTTTTGGTCATTATTATACAGTGCATAGCAAGACTTTTCTCCAATGATAGTATGAATTTCTCTTGCACTTAACGTGTGCCATTAGTTTTATGATATCTGACTATTGAGATATTGTTTTAAAAATTGACTGATGGTGAAAGTTTATTGGATTCGGAAGCTTCCAATTGCTTTCTCTGTCACATTTCACAAAACAAAAGTGAATATAAACCTTTGCCAGATAGGATGTCTGGACCCACGATGCTATATGTTGATGGCTCTGAACAACCAAATTGAGAATTTGGAAAAATGAAAGTTCGTATTGAATATTGATTAGAATTAAAGTATAAATACAAGAGATGATCAACTAAAAGTGCACGTGATGAAAATTAACTACCTCACAGAATCACTATCTCTGGCTGTATACAAAGCAATTGTTGAGAAATTCAATTCCCTGCAACATACATATGTGAAGGGAAGAAAAAAAAATACACAATAAATTGCACACAATATTTCACATGGTTGAGTAAACATGCTTACATCTACGAATGCAAAAAGATCAAATCTACTATCAAATGAGATTATAGGGTATGTTTGAAATGACAAATTTTATGATTTTATTTTATTTGTAAATAATTATTTTTGTTTGAAAATTAAATTATAAAATAGAAATTAATATGATTTGAAAATTTATAGAAATATAATGGGTATTAATTAGGTTAGTTTAGAAATTCTTTTTAAAAATGAGAGGATTTGGGTGGATTTTAGTAAGTTTTATATAAATTTACTATTATACCTCTTAATAAAGATATAATAATCATATCATTATAAGTATACAAATGTAAATTTCTTAAATAAAATTAATTCAATTCCTTTTTAGTGTATTTTAAATATAAAAATTAATTTTTAAATCAATTCCAATCATAATTTTTAAAATGAGTTCTAAATATAAACATTTATTATTAATTTAATTTAATTAAACTCAACTTAATTCAATTCAATTCTAATTTTTATGATTCCAATCATATTCATAGTATCTGTGGGATCTCTCAATTATCTATACCACAACTATCTCACCATTATCTCTACATCTATAACAAAACCTTTTGAGGGTTTACCCTCTTGAAAGCTCATATTCTATCTCTTTCTCTTCTCTTCTTCTTATACTTCTCTAGCTATGTATCAGACACTATTCCATCTTTATATTTGTGTATGCTCGGCATTAATTGCTATCACCAACTTCCTCTTTTTTTTTTTTGGTCTTTTCCCATTTTTCATTGAGTTTCTCACATTCACACGTGACACCTATTTATTTTCTTTCTCTATTTTCATAGAACACATCACTCTAGCTGTATTTATTACATTCACACACACATATTCAGTGATTCACTCTACACGCTATTCCACCAATATAAGTTCCCACACTAGTTTTTATGTATATATATATATATATCTATTTTCATAGAACACACATCACTCTAACTCTCTTTATTACATTCACACACACATATTCAACAATTCACTCTACACGTTATTCCACCAATACGTGTTCCCCCACTCCTTTTTATATACATCTTTTGTTTTTTAAGCCAATATCCTAACACGAATATATTAACTAACTAGTGATCTAAACATCCAGTCCTTTGGTGATATTTCGCCACCGGCGGTGGTGTTGTAGAATTCTGTGAAGCCGGTGGTAGCGGCGGAAGAGAGAGAGGCGATGAGAGTATCCTGATTGAACTGGTATGATATATTTGCCTCACCATATATTATATATAATTCCTGTAAGGTTAGTAATAATTGTTTACAGTTATACCAAAATTTTGTCACGCTCGGGGGACCTAAGGTAGTCAAAGTCGTTCCAATTAATGACCGCTTTAAACTTTGAAGTAGTAATCATGTATCCTCTGGTTGTGAGATTGTTGAATCACAATTATGAAAATGGTCCTGATTTTGCGTATTATTTTCCTTGAAAGACAGTCATCTAAATTCAAATACTAGATTTCTTTTCTTAAAGTTTGCTAGCAGTATCAAATCCCTCCACCAAATTAGAAGGGAAAAGTTTACAGTCTCATCTTACCTCACTGGATACATTACTAATCTCCACAACTATTTCGTAGCGATTATTCTATCGAATTGGCTGTGAGCATTTCAGTTCCTTAAAATTTCTCGTGTAGGAAACTTACCTAGCCAATTTAGGTTGTAAGATTCCAAGGTATAAGGTTCATCGACCCTAATATTTTTCAACCCTCAAAGATATCTCATCTATATCAAATTTGTCTTCTTAGAGTGAATTTTATGATTTAATTTTCTAAATTTTAAATTTTTAATAATCTCGTTCTTTTACTTATAAAATTTTTAAAAAAAATTTGGTCATGAACAAATGAATGGAGGGATCATGTAGTTGAAAATTTAAAATTTGAAAAATTAAATTAATTAAATTAATTTTTAAAAGATGAAATGAAAAAAAAGAGGTATGAGAAAGGGAAAAATTGGATTTTACACAAAAACCAATACATTCCCACATATGTACGTAAACAATCATGATGTTTCAAGTAAAAATGATTTAAGTAGAAGTGGTTTGGATTTCTTAAATATTATGTCTGAAGTTTAATCTTTGATAGATATGAATGAAACATACATTATTAGTAGGTCTCTCACCATAAAAGATACGACCGAAAGTTAAAAGATTAGTCTTTTATATTTTGATTGAAGATATTTTAAGTGTATCCCAAAAAAAAAAAGAAAATTGTCAATTAACCATGGCCCATGGATGTTAGAGAAGGCCCAATAGCCCATGGAAAAAAGATGTTTAGTATACTTCCGAAGGCTAGTATATTATTAAAGTGCGTTTGGATATATTTATTTTTTTAAAAAAATATTTTTAATTTTTTTACTTTTATACATTTTAAAGTATGTTTAGATGTAATTTTTAAAAAAAGGAGAAGTTAAAAAAAAAGTTCATTTATCACCTTTTTTAGAAGTTAGTAATCTCTAACTTTTAAAAAAGTAGAAAGAGAAGTAGTTTTTAATATAATTTTACGATAAAAATATCCTTTATCTTTATAAAAAAATATACTTCATATTATCTCTAGGTAGTTCTGTGAATTGCATTTTAAACAACACAATTCTCAACCATTATGCCCTAATACCTTAAACCGAATTCTAACCTCAATGACTATACAACTTAAAAAAAGTAAAATAGAATAATATTAGCAGCATGTTGTTAAGCATTTTGATATATAATTATATATATTTTTATTGTCTCATGTCTTATTTTCTATAACACTGTTACTATGACATATTTGAAAACTATAACCATTGCTATTATGCTAGTCAATTTAATCATATCTTATATATCATAACTCATCATATCTTACATTTGAATGTCTTTTTTCAATAATTTTGATATAAATAAAGTATTTTTATTCTTTTTTATTTAAATAAACTTAAAAGTTCTTCTATTAATTAAAAATACTTCTTAAATATTATATTCAAATATAAAATTACTTTTTCTTTAAAATTTTTTTTACTAAAAATAGATATATATAAAAAGTACTTTTTTCAAAAATTTATTCAAACTGGCCCTTAATTTGGTAGAGGGCTGGGTATAATAATGTTGGTGTTCTGGAATGTCTTATTGTCGTGGCAGTTTGGTGTTTACCATGATCGAGTGGGTTGTGCTGGTTGTGTGTGTGGAGCGTACCACTGTGCTTTCTTTCCTTGATTCGAATAAAGTGATAATAAAATTCTCTATCTTTGGTAGGAATATTGTAAATTTAGATCGAAATTATAACTTTAAATCATGATAAAACTATTTATGTAAAAAAAAATACGCGCTCGCATACATATATATATATATATATATATAAACAGAAAGAGGATTCCTCCCACGTTTAAAGAAAGTGGAGATACCTCGTGAAAAGACAAAGAATCCAATATGTGAGGCAATTATAGTGCAAAGCCAAGTCAATGGCTAGACCGCTGAACAGGTCAATGAACATCAATTTCAACCTTTGTTTGATTGAACGACGAAGAGAATTTGGATGGATGAGAAAAACATGGGTGGCCGCAGCAAATGCACGAAAATCCTGCTGTTGCTGTATCATACTAAATGCTTGCTGCCTAAAAATGGCAACCAATAAATCTCAGAGTCCATTCTATCGTTTTCAGTTTTCAATAAACATAAATAGAGGCCTATTACAAATTAAAATGCTTACTAAATTTGTTCAAATTTTTTTTGATAAATTTCTACCAAGAGCATAGTAAATTGGTATACAGTTATCCTGTACCGAAAATATTTGTATTTGTAGCCTGCACTGCATAGTTTGGTTGAAGTTTACTGTCTCCCTCTTCTAAATTAGTTCAGCTTTCCAGATAAACTAGTTCAGTTTAGTTGCGTTTAACCGTATAGACGGCAGGCCTATATAAACATTCTTACCCAAAAGAGTGTATGAGAAGTTGAAAACTCAACTTTTAATTCTAAACACAAGATGTTTATAGAGTGTCACATCAATGTAATTTACAGGGCAATCCATTAAACATATCTTGTGACTCTAGTATTAACCAACCACGTACTAGCGAGGAAAGAAAGTACTCATAGACACATCATTGATAGGGTTTGAAATGGAATTGTTGGTATATTGACCCGAGCCTGATTTATTTGCCTCGATGGTTGGTTTCATTCGACCATGCATGAAGAATGCTGGTTCTTGAGGAAATGGCAATTGAATTGAATGATTACTTAGATATGAAACAACCGTTGCCATTGGAAGCCTAGCATCTGGATTTTCTTGAACACATAATAAACCAATTTGGATGCATTTGATGACTTCAAGAAGTGGACAAACTTCCGTTAGATTTGGATCCAATAATTCTAATGGCTTTTCACCCTTCCATTGCTTCCATGCCTGTAACAATTATATCAAATCAAGTATTGAAATCAATGCCTTCTCAGTTACCATTACCAGTCTCCAAAATATAAATGCATGATGGAATGAATATTAACAAAAGAACAAAACTATCAGGGCTTACTACTTACATAACCCAAGAGGCCATCAGCGTATTGTGATTCATTAGAATCAGCATTCCTTTTGCCACTAATAGTCTCCAAAATCATGACATCAAAATTAAAGACAACTGACTTTTCAAAAAATTGTCCAAGCATTGCATACTTTGGAGACATATAACCACTATAAAGAAAACATTCTCAATGTTGGAATCACACCCAAGAGATATTAATTAAGAAGATAAGTCATAATTTTTTTTTTATAACCCAGATATAAGAAAATGAAGAAGGGAAAAAGAGAAGGTAATTGCACTTACTATGTCCAAACAATTCTATTCGTACTTCATTGGGTTTCATCTATAGCAATCATATTTGTCATGTCAAAATCTGATACTTTTGGATTCATACTGTCATCTAATAAAATATTATTAAATTTGAGGTTACGGTAAATAACTTTGAGGTTAGAATATTCGTGAAAATAAAAAATTCCTTGAACAATTCTTCTTATTATTTTATAACTGTGAGACCAATTTAATACTCTTTGCTTTTGGGGACTTATAAAAATTTGTCTAATTTACTCAAGTAAGGAAATAAGCAAATGCATCTTTCAAAAAATTAAATTAATAAATCATGTCACACGACACAAAATAACATATATGTCACGTAATTTGTAGACTTCAACGAAAAGTTTAAAAAAGTTTAGATGCCAAACCAAATAAAAAGTAATCAAGGCTATTGTTGGGAACATATTCATAAACAAGTATCTTCTCTTGCTCTTTCAAGCAAAATCCTAATAATGCCACGAGATTTGTGTTGAAGCTTGGCTATTAGTAAAACCTCATTCTTGAACTGTACAACACCTTGTTTAGAACTTTTTGAGAGTCTCTTTACTGTTACTTCTCGCTGGTCAGGAAGAATTCCCTAAAACGTGATTTATTAGATAAATGATTAAAAATAGAGAATAACTTATGTTTTAACACATATGTCACCTTATAAACTTCCCTGAATCCACCTTAGCCTATTCTGTTCTCATGTGAGAACTTGTTTGTTGCAGCTACAATCGTGGACAAATCGAACTGCAAGGACTCTAGAGCGTGTTTTCACTTCCAACTAGACCAATATACGAATTTTAAGTAAGTAGGCTAAAAGTCAATACTTTTTTACAATTAAATACATGGAGTATCCTCAATAAAAAGAAAACAAACACATTGAGTATTGATTGAGTTTTGATGTTTCAGAATACGCAGAGTTTTCCTTGAGAATAGTCTTACAACTCATCCTCTTTCTTCTCTGGAAGAAGTAGCAGCCAAAACCAAAAAGCAACAACAGAACAATAATGGCCACCACAACCATAGCAATCGTTAATGAGTGACCTCTCTCTTTCCCTTTGCCTGCATAAACATCACCGTATATATATGTTTCGTGAACACATGCCACATACAAGGAGTATAGGATGATTCATAACGGGAATTGGGAAAAAAAGAGGACCAATATGAAACAAACAGCGAGAAATTATGGATAGTTGAGAAGCATTCAATAAATTAAGGATCGTGATCTCTAGTGAAATCATCCTATAAAGGCACAAAACTGAGGCCTCTAAGAAGGATTAACACAGAATAGACAAGATCAGAATAGTGCTCATAATAGATAAAAGATGATGTTTAATCAGTTATTTTGTAACAGATGACAGTTAGTTAATTAGGTAGTTGATTCTGTTTTGTTTGTTTGTGTGTAAATACTTGTATATATAGACCATTTGGTCTCAGATGAATACGATCTCTCAACTTTCACTTCTCAAACTTCATTATGGTATCAGAGCTCTAATTTTTAGAGCTCTTGCTGCACGTTTGTGAAACTTGCTTCTTACTTCTGCTACAATGGCAGAAGAATCTCAATCCCATTCTTCTCAAGCAACTCAAACCAATGTTGGAACTGCAACTGCAAATTCAGATTTTCTGCAGAATCCGTTGAATCCTTACTTCCTGCATCCCAGCGAGAGTCCTTCGATTGCTCTAGTTTCTCCTCCTTTGGATGGTACACATTACCATGGCTGGTCAAGAGCTATGAAGTTGGCTCTGCATTCCAAGAATAAGCACAAGTTCATCGATGGCTCCATTAAGGCTCCTGATGAAGGGGATCCTATGTTTGTAGCTTGGGATCGGTGCAACACAATGATCATGTCATGGATTGTGCGCTCAGTCTCACAAGATATTGCACAGAGTATCTTGTGGTTAGACAAGGCTTCAGATATGTGGAAAGATCTCAAAGATCGGTTCAGTCAAGGTGATAATTTTCGTTTCTCAGATTTGCAGATTTGCAAGAAGAGATTTTCTCTTTCAGGCAAGGAGAATTGTCAGTATCAGCCTATTTTACTCGACTGAAAGTGTTGTGGGATGAATTAATAGAATTCAGGCCTATTCCAAAGCACACATGTGCTGCATCGTGTAACTGTGATATAATCAAAGAGATTATAACATAAAGGGAGGATGACTATGTAATTCGTTTTATCAAGGGCCTAAATGATCAGTATTCTGTGGTCAAATCACAGATTATGTTGATGGAGCCACTGCCAAATATTAATAAAGCCTTTTCCATGGTGGCAAAGCAAGAAAGACAGATGAATACTAAAATCTTGCCTAATTCAAAAGTGTCAGCTGCAACTAGTAGTTCTGGTGAAGTGACGTCAGGCCAGAAAAGATTTCTTATGGGTAGAGGTGTTCCAGTTTAAGGCAGAGGTTCATCTCAGAACCAAGGTTCAAATTCTACAACTCATGGAAGGAGTACTGCAGGGATGAAAGCACGCACCTATTGTGGCAAGACCAGACATACAATAAAGACCTGTTATAGGAAACACGGGTTTCCACCTGGTTTCAAATTCAAGAACCAGATGGAAGCAGATAACTATGCAGTTGCACACAACTCATCTCAGTCCAGTTACACTAATTCTTTAGTGATGGAGCAACAGAATCCAAGTATTACTTTTACTCCGGAGCAATATCAGAGTATCTTGGCATTAATCCAAAACAATGAAACCAAACAAACCAACCATTCTTCAAACCAAGTTAGTACCACCAATCCTCAAAACTAGTCAGGTATATCGTTCTCCCCTCAAACCACACATTTTGTGTCCTCAATCATTTCACATTCTAATAGTTGGATATTAGACAGTGGTGCAACTGACCACATTTGTTCATCCTTAATATTCTTTACAACATATAACAAAATTAAACCCTTGTTTTTTAAACTGCCTAATGGCACTCAAGTCACTGCAGAATATGCAGGCACAGTTCATTTTAATAGCTTGTTAATCTTGACAGATGTCCTATTTGATCCAGAATTTAGCTTCAATCTTGTATCTATTTCAAAGCTTATTGCCAATATTCAGTGCAAACTTACTTTTGTTTCTCATCAGTGTTTGATTCAGGATTTGAGATCCTCCAAGACAATTGGTATAGCTGGGCTATCACGAGGGTTGTATCAATTGAAAGTCTCAATAGCTTATGACTCATTTGTAAACTCCTTGTATATACACTCTATAAATGTACAATCAACAGAACCATTTGACTTGTGGCATGTCAGATTAGGTCACCCATCTCAAAATTGTCTCAATGTAATGAATAAAGTTTTTCCTTACATATCCTGTACAAAGGAACATATATGTGATACTTGTCATTTTGCTAAGCAAAAGGCTTTACCATCCACTGTTAGTACTTCAAATCAGTAGCATGTTTTCAATTACTTTATGTAGATATTTGGGGACCAACCTCAGTCCCTTCAATTCATGGACATAGATATTTTTTGACAATTGTAGATGATTTTAGCAGGTATACATGGATATACTTAATGAAAAATAAATCTGAAGCACAGAATCATTTAAAAGGTTTTGTTACTCTTGTAAAAAATCAGTTTAATACTTCAGTCAAGGTCATTAGAACAGATAATGGGGCAGAGTTTATACTATCTGAATTTTATCATTCCAAAGGAATAATGCATCAAACTTCATGTGTAGCAACACTCCAGCAAAATGGGAGAGTAGAGAGAAAGCATCAACATATTATGAATGTCACAAGAGCATTAATTTTCCAAGCAAAAATACCAAAAACATTTTGGTCATATGCAGTGCTGCACTCAGTCTTCTTATTCAGCAGATTAACTACTCCATTACTAAATAACAAAACTCCATATGAAATTCTACATAAACAGCTCCAGACCTTACATATCTGAAGGTATTTGGTTTACTTTCATTCGCATCCACATTACTTGCAAATAGGAAGAAACTTGATACTAGAGCTAGGAAGAGCATTTTCATTGGTTATCATCCTGGAACTAAAGGTTTCATCTTACTTGATATCAAAACCAGGGAAATTTTTGTTTCCAGAAATGTTATTTTTCATGAACATTGTTTTCCATTTAAAATTTCAAGTTCACAAACGTCTGAACCTAACACTGAGATGCCACTCCCTCAAACAACACCTATTCTTGACCATGATGTGATTCTGCTGTCACAAACATCTCAACAGCCAACACTTGAACACTCACCAACAGAATCATTACAGTATTGTGACTCCACTACAGATTCATCAAACACAGTTCCAATAGAAACAGAAATCATACCAACCCAAGTATCATGCAGACACTCAACATGATCAAGGAAGCCTCCTACATATCTTAAAGACTTTCATTGCAGCCTCCTGAACTCAGCACATACCAATGAGTCATCAGGTATACTCTATCCTTTATTAGATTCACTGTCATATAACAATCTGTCACCAACACATAGGCATTTCCTTTTATCCATCTCAACAGAAACAGAACCTACATCTTACACTGAAGCTGTCAAGCATGATTGTTGGGTTAAAGCCATGAATTCTGAACTTGATGCTCTAGAGAAGACAAATACTTGGATACTAACCACATTACCTGAAGGAAAGGTGCCAATTGGCTGTAAGTGGGTATATAAAATAAAATACAAAGCTGATGGGTCAATTGAACGGTACAAACCAGACTCATGGCCAAAGGTTATACACAAACCGAAGGCATTGACTATCTTGAAACTTTCTCCCCAGTGGCCAAGATAACTACTGTCAAGCTGTTACTTTCCATTGCATCTATCAAAAACTGGTATTTACACCAACTAGATGTCAATAACGCATTTTTGCATGGTGATTTACATGAGGAGGTTTATATGAAACCACCACCAGGTCTGAAGGTCCCACAGAAGAATATGGTGTGCAAACTTGTGAAGTCCCTCTATGGATTAAAGCAGGTCAGTCGTCAATGGTTCTTCAAGCTATCTGCCTTACTACTTCAGTCTGGTTACGTACAATCAAAGGCTGATTATTCTCTATTTGTTAAACATGATACAGAAACTAACTCTTTTACTGCATTGTTAGTTTATGTGGGATGATGTTATATTAGCAGGCAATGACTTCAAAGATATTCAGCAAATTAAAAAGGTGTTAGATGATTCTTTCAAGATCAAAGACTTGGGTGAGCTCAAGTTCTTTTTAGGACTGGAGATAGCCAGATCAAAATCAGGTATTGTTCTTTCACAACGAAAGTATGCGTTAGATGTGTTCAAGGATACTAGTTTTTTGGCTTGCAAACCAGCAAGCACCCCTATGGATAGCACATTAAAGCTGTCTAAAACTCAGCGACAGCCATATGCAGATCCTGCTTCTTACAGGAGTCTAATTGGGAGGTTATTATACTTGACCACTACTCAGCCAGATTTTACATTCGCAGTCCATCATCTGAGTCATTTCCTTCTAGTCCAATGCAGGAACACTATAAGGCTGCCACCAGAGTTCTTAGATATATCAAGTCTGCTCCAGGCCTTGGTTTATATTTTCCATCTTCCTCACAGCTTCAACTGAAAGGTTTCAGTGACTCAGATTGGGCTTCTTGTACTGATAGTAGGAGATCTGTTACTGGGTTTTCTGTTTACTTAGGGGACTCACTGATATCATGGAAATGCAAAAAGCAAACCACAATTTCTCGAAGTTCTTCTGAGGCACAGCATCGTGCATTAGCAGCAATTTCATGTGAGATTCAGGGGAATAATTATTTGCTTCATGATTTATCAATTGCTTTCCAGCAACCCTTATTGGTATACTGTGATAACCAACCAGCATTACATATTACTGCAAATCCAATTTTCCATGAGAGAACTAAGCATATCGAATTGGATTGTCATTTTGTGAGAGAAAAAGTGCAATCAGGCCTCATCCGTTTGCTTCCTGTTGCTTCAGTTAACCAGCTAGCAGATAGCTACACAAAAGCTCTGCCAACCTCAGCTTTTCAGTACTTACAATCCAAGCTAGGAATGCTCAATATTCATTCTCCAGCTTGTGGGGGGAGTAACACAGAATAGACAAGATCAGGATAGTGCTCATAATAGATAAAAGATGATGTTTAATCAGCTATTTTGTAACAGATTACAATTATAGTTAGTTGATTTTGTTTTGTTAGTTTGTGTGTGTAAATATTTGTATATATAGACCATTTGGTCTCAGATGAATACAATCTCTCAACTTACACTTCTCAAACTTCATTAAGGATAGTGAAATTTTCAACAGGCACCGATAGGGGAAATAATATACACGAATCCTTCATCTTTCTACCTCTACCATGAAGTTAATTATGAATGTTGATGAAAGCTCCACAGATCCCAAGCTTGAAAAATAAAATGAGATGCCTAAATTATAGCACCTAGCCAGGAACAACTGGCATCTGGCAATCTAGTTGTTTGGTGGTTGTGCTACTCTAATGCTTGAATACCACAAAAACTATTGTCCCTATACTATACGTATACGGTACATTTAATCTATATTATTATAAAATAAATTCTTATATCAAATTTTTGGTTTCACAAAAGTCTTTTATAACTAATTAAATAATTTTTATTTTTATTTGTTATATACATATTATAAGTATATTTTTAATATTTTATTTAATTTATCTAAGATACCAAAGTATTTTTAAATTATTATGTACACTGTATATATGTAATGGAGGTTGCTACTCAGTGACCCTAAAAAACTACCCCTATTTATCTCATGTCACCGAATTTATGATCAAATGAATCAAATATATTTCTTAGGAAAATAAATTAAATGCATCAGGACAGGACTTTAACTTCTGCAACGGACAAATCCCAGTAAAATGGGTACAATTCGTACCTCAAATGGCAGCTAGGATATACAACTCTTCCCCCTATCTTTCCGAGGCAGCACCGCGGAATATCTCCCAGTACGTCCCCTAGACACGTCTTGCAATCTTGGCTCGGCAGACCCGGCGTGCACTCTGCAAGACTATGTACAGTTTGATTTTTGGTGAAGTTTACGTGATTTATAGCAAATTTCTTAACACCAGCAGGCCCAGACTTCGCTGCCTCAGCCACCACTTCATTTAACGCGATCGCTAATACCCGACTGAAGTTTTCCTGTTTTGCTGTATTGGCAGTATTCAGAATGGCAAATTTAGGACGTTCGTCCACGGTGGAGAAAAAAGAACGATCAGAATAGCGAACTGAGCACTCGTTATGCCAAATTATGGCCCTCTTTCGAGTAGGGACAATCTATGATTATAAATTGAACAGCAATCCGTCGTATCAAGCATTTTTTTTTTTTGTAATTATCTGTAATTTTTAACATTACAGTATCATTGCAATCGCAATTACAACTGTAATTTAAAATTATAAACAATCTGATACTATTTGTCTTCACCACGCAATCATGGCAAAGATGACGGGGGACGTCGCCTCTGCACACGAAAAGGCCATAAACAATGTCGAAGGTGTTTCTGCCGGCGGAGGTGTTATAGAATTCGGTGGCACCGGTGGCGGAGGAAGATAAGGATGAGAGGAGAGTGTTGAGGTTGAATTGGTAGGCGCTGTTGGCAGTGAATTTTTTGTTTGCTGTGCAGTTGTAAAGGAAAAAAAGGGTCGGCGAGATTGAGGAAGCCAAGAAGGAAAAGTGGAAAACACAGAACACGAGTTTGAGACAAGACATGGTCGTTTGAGGGTGAGTGCGTCTGACAATCATTTTTTATATGGAAGGAGGAAATCAGATAACGTGTGCACATTGTCGATGGAGGTTATTTTGCACTCTCAAAACGTTACACGCTGCATCGTTAAAAATATGACATTCATTTTTCACGCTCGAGGGAAACCGTGTGCCATTCGTAAGCATTTTCACGAAATTTGTTTCGTGCTATTCATCATTTCGGATGGAGAATTCATATATCCCAGCTCAGTTTGCGGACCAGAAATTAGTACAAGTCAATAAAGGTCGCCCACGGGTACGCCCCACAAGTGAATCAAAAGTCGCTAAAGAGAAAATTCGTTCCACATTGTCACATGATTAAATAAATTTAATTATAATAAAAAATTAAATTATTTTCATAATATGTCTGTGGATAAAAATTAAATTATGTTGTTAAATTTATAAAAGCTTAATAATGTAATTTATTTAACTGCTTAGTTTTAATTTATTATTAATATAAAATTTTGTAATCATATATTATTATATTATTAAAAATTATCGATAATACAAAAAGTTAAATTATTTTAATAATATATTTAGATATTAATATTATACTTAAATAATTCAAAATTAAAATTTTTATTTTTTTTTATTTAACTTTGGATACGACACAGTTTATTTGTTTTCTCAATCTTTGAAAAGTAACAAATGAAAGTATTTAATAAATTTTGAATAAGATTATAATGAAAGGATAAATAATAAATTATTAATTTATTTAAAATTTATTAAAAAAAATATTTAGAAATTTAATCTGTTCACAATTAGATAGATGCAGATTTAACTCTTTCATTTTTCTTAAACTCATTCTCATTCATGACTATTTTTGTATGGTGTCTATTATATTTATATAGGTTAACATTTTGATAAATATTGTCATTTCTCTTAATTTATATTTTTAAATTTTTACATATACAATTATTTTATAATTAATTACAATTTTATTGTAATTGAAATTAGTTGAATAAAATTAATTTTTTAAACATTAAAATATATTTAAAGTTAATTATAATAGTATATGTAAAAAAATAGGTAATTATTTGTATTTAAAAATAGTTGTAATTATAAAATACAGTTATAAAAAATTATTTGTATTCAAAATTTTACTTTTTTATTTGTATTTAATTTATTATTAATAATTTTTTAAAGTAGTAAAAATTGGATAAGAAAAAAAAATTCTTTTATAATAGTATAGATAGATGTTTTGTTTGTTTTTAGATTGAAAAAAAACAAAGAAGCTAACAAGGCCCAAAAAAATAATTCCATTTGCCCCAGCGAATTTTAGTGGTGGATTTCGTGATTGTGTATACTCTGACAATGATTGGAGCAATTAACTTCGGGCAATTAATATAGTTGTTTTAGATATTACAATTAAAAAAAATATAGATAGAATTTTTTTTAAATATTTGATAAAATAATTTTAATTTATTTATTAATTTTTGAATAGATGAATTATCACTTTATTTTATTTAATTTCTTTAAACTTAACTAAACTTATTAAAAAAATTTAACTATTTTTGAAAAAAATAATGCATTACTTAAAAAACCAAAAGCAAATTAAAGAGAAGACAATCGTAAGAGAGGCGTCCAAACAGAAGGGTCACTTGGCACAGCTGTCGCTCTACAGTGGGCGTTGAACTAAAAGTAAATAATAAACAAGAAGCCTCAGCATCTTCTTATGAAAAGGCTATCATGACGTTCGCCTTGGCCCCGAACGTTAACAAAAAAAAAAAAAAAGCTACCGTGACGTTCTTTCATTCGTTTATTTATTTTTTAAATTAATAAAATAAATATTTTCTCTCTGTAGTTTTAAGTTGAAAAAAAAAATTATACGGACATTGTCTCGTTTTCTTTTTCTCTCTCTTTCTCTTTGCTTTAATCCAAGTTTGTCTCTGATCCCGCACATTCTTCAATCATCATTGGAGCTCCATCTCTCAACAATATGTTACTAGTGCTACATCTTACCTCGCCGCCTTCTAACTCGCTACCACCACTCCTTTGATGGAAGTCACCGATTCCGGCGACCAACTCATCGGCCATAACCTCCTGCAAGATTCTCGCTCCAGTCTTAGAATCCACCTCAATGAGATCTCATCTTCCTTCGTGGAAACCTTATCAGTTAGCCATTAACTAAAGATAATTTAATCTATTTAATTTATTAAATTTATTATTATAATTAAATAAATTGAATTGAATTTTAATGTAAATAAATTAAATGAATAATGAATTAATGAGTTAATTTGTCATCTCTAGCCTTGGTTATTAAAATTTATTTTTTAAAAGTTTTTATTGGATTTAGAAGCTTACAAAAGCTTTCTTGGTCATAATTCATAAGTTTTACTGAATTTAGTGGAAAAGGAGATCAAAGGAAGATGAAAGGAAAAAGAGACGCCTCTGTCCCCCGAAACCCTGTCTGGAGCTGGATGTAAAGATGAAGATCAAAGCAAAAGGAAACTTACTCTTGTCACTCTTCACAAGAAAAAATTTTAAAGTATTTTCAAAGTATTACTCTCAATGATTGAAATTTAATTTAAATTTTATTATATAATATTTTATATTTAATATAATCACCTAAATAATTATGTTATTTAATTGTTATAATTTTAATAAATTAAATATAATATTCTTAAAATACATAAGGACTTATCCTTCACAAGGTCCCATCAACTGAACACTGTGCGGAATTTGTGGGTAGCGAAATTATCAGTTGCATCTTTCATAAATAAGAAAGAAACCTCTAGAACATTATCGATGCAGGTATATCAAAATTTTCGTAGTTAAGAGGGGAACTGGTAACTTGGCCTGCGGCCTATCTAAATGCCTAATCATCTTGGTTAATTGAATGCATTTAGCATCATCGGAGAATCTTAATCAATGGGTACAAACAGAGAAACAAATTAAAGTAAGTGAATGATTCCTCAAAAATTTTACATATATTTAAGATTATGAATAGATTGTGGTTCAAATTATCCTGATATTATCCAGATTTACTAATAAACATTTCATTGATAGAATGGGAAGTACAATTGTTGGTTATTTGACCTAAATCCAATTCTATTGCAGCCTTGTTTGGTTCCATTCTACCATATATAAAAATTGCTGGCTCAAGAGGAAACGACAATTCTGCAAGGTTCTGAAAACCGAACCGGTCATTGAACCGGTCGAGGTACTGATTCAAGGTTCAATGGTCGAACCGTGGTCGAACCGTGGTCGAACCGGAGTATAATTAAATATATATTTATATTTATATATAAAATATATATAATTATTTATATAGTACTAAAATAAATAAAAATTATAAAATATAATATAAATTAATAATAAAAATTATTTGAAACACAATTCTAGTTGCAATGTCTTTGAAGCATTTTATCAAACACTACATGCGCAACTAAACAACAATTATAGAAACAAAAATGGTACAACCCACAAAGTGTACACGGCACAAACAATAATCAAAATCATCTGTAAAATCAAATTAAACACACAATCTTCCCCATTCTCGGCATCCAGATTCCAGATACAAAAAATGGAAAAATATCAGAAAATAAAAATAAAAATGTGCAGAGGTGTATCCGTGTATACTTGGAGGATCTCCGATAGCAAGGGTTTCTAAAGGTAAGAAACCAGAGTCGAGGACGCACGGACGCAGACGAACGCACCGACGCAGACGGACGCACGCGAGTTTCGGCTTCGGCTTCCGCAGCGAGCCAGCGAGGGTTTCGGTGAGAGACGACCGAACGGTGAGACGGACGCAGACGAACGCACCGACGCAGACGGACGCATCTACGCAGACGGACGCACGCGGGTTTCGGCTTCGGCTTCCGCAGCGAGCCAGCGAGGGTTTCGGTGAGAGATGACCGAACGGTGAGATGACGCGGAGCAGCGAGCCAGCGAGGGCGAGCGTTTCGGCGAGAGACGACCGAACGGCGAGACGACGCAGAGCAGCGAGGGCGCGAGAGTTTCCGACTTTTCGCAGCGGCGAGGGTTTCGGCAGCGAGGGCGAGCGTTCGGTTTTGATTCAAACCGAAACGACGTCGTCCGGTTTTTTTTTTTTTGAAAAAAAAATATATATCAAAACGACATCGTTTTGACGTAAAAATTCAAAAAAAAAAAAAGAGCAGACCCTGGCAACCGTACGGACCGGCGCCGGTTTGCCTGGTTTGAGACCTGTTTATCGGTTTTTGACCGCTACGGTTTTGGACGATGACCAGGACCGGTTAGGGAACCGGTTCCCCATCCGACCGGCTGAACCGGCCGGTCCGGTCTGGTTTTCAGAACCTTGCAATTCTGTTGAAAGATTACTTAGAAAGGTCAACTCCTATCATTTGTGGCCTATCTACAGGATTTTTGTGAACACATAATAAACCAATCTGGATGCATTTAACGACTTCAGTCAGAGAACACGATTCACTCAGATTTGGATCCAATATTTCAAACGGTGTCCCATTCCTCCTTTGTTTCCAAGCCTGCAACCATTTCTCAAATTAGATAGTTAGGTCATGTCTTACTTTGTTTAATTGAAAGGAAAGGAAACAACTGGTTTAGTACTCACATAACTCAAGAGGCCATCAACATAGTGTGATTCAAAAGAACTAGAATTCCTTCCCCACCGATGATCTCCAAAACCATAACACCAAAACTGAAGATATCAGACTTGTCGGAAAATTTTCCAAACATCACATATTTTGGAGACATATAACCACTTCTAAGAAAACAATCCATATTAAGACTAAAACAAAAAATATAAGGAAGAACATTTTGGACTTCTAAAAATAAAAGTAAATATTGTCTTTGTATATATAGTAGGCACAATAATATTCACACAACTATTACATTTACAATTATTATACATAAATAATTTTATCTAAGTATAATAAAAGAAATTTAAATTGAGATACTTGAATAAAAATATAGCCAAGTCTATAGATTTATAAGGAAAGGTTAAGTAAGATGGTGAAGAACAATTGATACTTATATGTACTAACAATTCTACTTGTTTGTCCTTGGTCTTGGTCTATAACAACTATTTTTGTCATGTCAAAATCTGAAATTTTTAAATTCATTTTATCATCAAACAAAATATTACTAGGTTTGATATCACAATGTAAAATTTTGAAACAGAAATGCTCGTGTAAATAAAGAATTGCTCGAGCTATTTATGTGATAATTTTATAATGCTCATACCAACTTAACAGCCTTTGCTTGTGAGGATCTGCATATATCATTAGGCCCCAAAGAGAGGAAAATAAGAAAATGTCACATAAACGCATAGACACAGACAAGAAACATGCATTTTAAACATAAAATTAAACTTCAGCTAAAGGTTAAAAGACAAATCAAATAAAAAATAATCAAGGCTCTTGTTAGGAACAAATTCATAAACAAGAATCTTCTCTTCCTCTTGTAAGCAAAATCCTATTAATGCCACTAGATTTCTGTGTTAAAACTTGGCTATCAATAAAACCTCATTCTTGAATTCTACTGTGCCTTGCCTAGAGTTTGTTGAGAGTCTCTTTACAGCTACTTCCCGTCCACCAGGAAGATACCCTAAATACGTAACTTATAAGTTGACTACCAAAAAACAGCACATGCCTTAATTTATGTCACATAACTCACCTGGTAAACTTCTCCAAATCCTCCTTTGCCTATCATGTTCTCACACGAAAACTTATTTGTTGCTGCTTCAATTGTAGCTAAGTCGAATTGCAATGATTCCAAAGTAGTACTTTCATTTCCAACTAGACAAATAATAAATAGGTTTTAAATAAGCATCCTGAGAGTGATTTGTTATTTTCTAAGCATAGAAATTGAAAGAGCATGGATTGATTTTTCATTTGTAACATTACGTACAGTTTTCTATGAGAATAGCCTTATATCGTTTCAGCGCCTTTATCGTCGGAAATGCCACGCAAAGAAAAGCATCAAACAAACAACAATTGGAGCAACGACCGCTATTATAATCTGCCGTGATCTGGTTTTTTGTTCTCCTGCTCCTGCATATATATAATCAATGCGCATGAGTACTTGGTGAGAAACAAAAACTAACAGAGGGAGCCCAAATGAAACCCAGGTATGCATATGGCTAATGTTTAATTGGTGAGAAAGAAAAACTAATAGAGGGACCCCATTGGTATTGCACCTCGTGAGAATATGTGGGGACCGAATTGACGCAATTAAAAGTTTGGTAATCAAATCAAAAGTTAAAAGCTCAAGAGTTAACTAAGACAGCAATCAATTAGGCTATATAGTTTTCAATTAGGCTCTTGTTTACCTTGAGATGTTGAATATTCTCCTGTACCAACGACAGTAGGAAGAGGAGCAGGTGGGGTGCGCCTGCGTTCAACAACAATGTCCCTGTAAAATTGTTTCAACCCAAACATCAAACTGCAACTGGGATATAGAACCATTCCACCTTCCCTTCCCAGACAACACAAAGGAATATCTCCCATCATATCACCCAGACGCCTACTGCAATCTTGGCTCGTCAGATCCGGCGTATACTGAACAAGAGTATACACACTCTGAGACGCAGACAAATTGGCTCTTTTTTTGCAAATTTCTTGATCCCCGCAGGACCAGCGTTCGCTGCCTCGGCCACAGCATCACTCAAAGTGTTGGCTAACACCCAGCCGTAGCTTCCTTCCTTGGTTAAATTCGTGGTCACGTTATAATCCACAGACACAAGCCTAGGCCACTCGTCCACGATGGAGAAGAAAGAACGGTTGGAATAGCGAACTAAGCACTCGTGGTACCAAATTATGGCCTCTTCGGAGTAGGGACACCGTGAGGCTATTTGTTGGGTAGCAATTGCCATGCAATCTTGGCACATCTGGTTTGTGACGTCGACACGACACATGAAGGCCCCATAAATGGTGTCGCTGGCGTTTCCGCCACCAGCGTTGGTGTTGTAGAATTGGGAGGTGCCAGTGGCGTGGGAAAACAAGGAGGTGAGGAGGGTGTTGAGGTTGGATTGGTAGGGGCTGCTGGGAGTGAAGGTTTTGTTGCTTGAGCAGGTGTGCTTCAGGTACTGAAGGCCATCGGCTTCGTTTATGGCAAAATTGAGGAAGCTGAGAGAGAAAAGGTGGAATATGAGTTTGAGGAACGACATGACATAGTCATTTGGAAATATTAAACAAGGATGAAATGTTGAATATACAGAACAAGATGATACAGGCGAAAAAGACTCAAGAAGACTTGCTTACGAGTTACGATAATGGTCTGCTTTGAATTTTCCACAAAAAAATTAGATGACAAATTGCCACTGGATAATTTAAATGTAGGGAAAGGTCATGCAACTGAACCTGTAATTTCACTGGTCTACCTATACATTGTATGTGCATACCCACGTGAATATTATTGGGTCTTAGGATTGAAAAAACTCAAATCGATCTCCACGTTCTTAGCTATTCTAAGAATAATCCTCTCATGACGAATTATATATAGGGCTCAAATTTCATCTTAATTTTGTCAGCATCCAATTTTGTCCTAGCCAAAAAGTTGACTTAGACCCATTCCTAATAAGCTCAGGTCAATGGGGATGTTCGTGGGCCGATTTGGTTCGGTTTTGGGGAAAAATCCCAACTGAACCGAATCATTCAGTTCCCTCATGTTTTCATCCCATCGATTTGATGCCAATTCAACAACCAAACAAATCAGTTTGGTTTGGTTCAGTTTTTCGGTTTTTTATCTTCCTTTTTTTTTTCAAAATTGGCCTCTGCAAGAGTCCAACGACAGTAGCTTCAGTCCCCTGCAGACAATTTTGCCATTCACAGCTTAGCCTTCCCCCCAAAAAGCCAAAATTGCCTAAACTAGAGGAAGTCCATCCTAACCACTTCCCTCAACCCAAGAAGCTGTCACCTTAATGAAGCAAAAGCTCACGATTTCAATTACCCATAAGAAATCCTTAACCACAACTGCTCCATGACCACAACTAGGAAGAAAATTATTGAAGCTCCCTTCTTCTATTCTGTAACCCACAAAACAAAGCCATCTCCTTAGCACGCTATCACCACATTCCACCATAACCACACTCATTCAGATATTAAACCCAAACTTTAGACGTGGAAGTAGAGTAAAGGGAGGACTAAGGAGCAACTGGGAGTCCGGGGTGTAGGTTGTAGATGCAATCGGCAGTCGCAGACGTAGACAGCGGTGGAAAGGGGAGGGAGGGCCGGAGGGAGGGGAGGGCGGTGCTGCCAGGGCAAATGGAAGGAGAGCCGACGGAAGGAGGAGAGGGCGACATGAACTGAGACTTGCCGGTGGAAGGATGGAGGCAAAAAGGAGAGGCAAGAACGGAGATAACTTGGCCATTGTGTGAGTGGTGCTGTCGCAGATCCAGATAGAGAGTGGAGAGGTTAAGAGAAAAAATGTGCGTTGTATGAAGGTGTCACTGAACAATTAGGGATTTAGTTTTAAAAAAGAAACAAAGGAAATAGGGTAAACATGTAAATTAATAAATAGGTATTTATTTATAATATATATATATATATATATATATATATATATATATATATATAATCGGTTTGATTCGGTTCGATTTTAAAAATTGGAATCAAAAACCAAACCGAACCAATTTATTTTTTTAAAAAGAAACTAATTTTGTTTAGTTTTATTCAGTTTTAAATTTTTGGATCGGTTTTGTTGTTTTAGTTTGGTTTTGTTTAGTTTTGAACACTCTTATTGGTGAGTCTCTTAATATTAAAAAATAAAAATAATGATAAAAATTAAGTTGATTTGAAAATTAATTATAATTAATTAAGAAATCAATTTATAAATTTGATTTTGATTGATTAACTTTTGGGTAAAATTCATGTTGATTCTAATTAATTTAAATTTACTTGAAAGGAATTAATTTTAATTGATTGAGAAATCCTTGATTAGTGCCCTATTGCTAGGATTTCTTTGGGTTATAAATAAATACAGTTATACGGAATAATGGAGGGACTAGAGAGAGGACGGCAGCCAGAGATAGAGGAAAAAAGAAAAGTGGGAGCACGAGAAGAGAAAGGGATCGGAGAATCAGGAAGAGAAGAAATCAGAGAGCTTAAAAGGGCCTAATTAAATAGAACCTTTGAAATTCCCCTTGAACACACTATTGCAGCACCGTCCTCCATCGTATTGCTTGGATTCAAGATTACTTTTTCAAAGTAGATTGATTGGGTAAACATTCTTTGCTAACTATTTTCCATTTGCCATCTATTTCAATATTATATTGATTCATAATTTCCTACAAATACAGCATTGTCACTTAGGTTCGAGTTGAATATTTGTGGTCACATATCCATGGTTTGTCATCATTTCTATATCATTTCTATGGCCTGACAATTCTATATGCATGGCCATTTTTGGGATTTCAAGCACCTTTATTATGTGAGGTCGGTGTGATATTATTTCAATATTACAGTTTCCGTGTTGATTATTTGGCTGCCCATAAAATGATGGAGGCATAGGTCTATGTATTTTATTTTCTAAGTTCCTTCTTCTTATTTTCCTGAAAACAAAAAATAATCATGGGTGTATACTGTCATTATAGGTCTTTGCTTGCTTATTATTTATTTTGTGACAACCTATTAGAAAGGTGTTATTGTTTGTTCTTAACTCGTTATTCTTTACTTCTATTGTTCTGAATTTTTATGTTTTCAATTCAAGTTCTTTTTTTTTATTTATTGCGCAAATCCGATTACTTTTATTCTAACAAAGCTTTCAATTAGAATGTTGGCATTATTTCACTCATCTGTGCTCTGATTAAAATTGAGTTACTTTGGAATTTGTTCGTCAATCTTTGAAAATAAAAATAATGAAGAGGAAGTTTTCCTGATCCATTTTAAGATTATTAATTTATGACTTAATCTTAAAGGTATTATTCAATAATTAAATAACTCACGTTTAGTGATTTTGAGTAAATTTTTATAATGGATTTCAGGATGGTTCATGGTTAATCTATGACTTAATCTTATAAGATTCGCTATTAACTAATTAATTAATCAAGTATGTTCAATTTTATCAATCAAGCATTTTATTTTATTTGACAAAAGAATGGTTATTAATTTGCACAATTAGCTTTAGGGTAACAATTATAAGACAAATGTATTAGAGGTATAATGGGTTTAAGTTTTTACTATTCTTTATTCATAAATTAACTCTGACTTTATTTTGCAAGTTGATTTTAATCTTTTTATAAAAGGTTTTATCAATAATTTTTCATATCTAAATAAAAATTGGTAACGGTTACATAAAATCATCTTTTATAAATTTTAGTTACCTCTATTGTCCCAGAGCTACCCGGATATGTTGTGACATTAATTTTATTTTTTAAAATTATAAATTTAATTCAACAATTGAATGATATATAATACCATGCATTATGTATTTAGTTATAAAGACAAGTGTATTGCTATAAGGACAGAGGAATTTTTATATAATTAATTTTTTAAAAGATTTTATTAGAAAAATTTGTTTATTTCAAATAACATAAACAAATGCATAAGTAACTAATATGAGTTTATTTTCAAACTCTTCAATAACTCTATAATTATAAAAAAAGAAATTAGATTTCACATAAATATTATAGTTCTTTTAAATATTGTAATAATAAATTGAAATTGTTTTAAAATTTATATATATATATATTTGATTTAAATAAAAAAGAGTTTAATTCATTGTTGATATAATATTTTTAACATTATAATATAATTATGTGTTAGTACATATCATTGAAAGAAAAATTTACTACAATTATGTTTATATATATATATACATATAAAATTCTGTAAAACTATAAAATTAATTATTTAATTTCTCGCATCAAGAAAAATAATATAGTGAAGAATCATGTTTATAAGTTTAATACTATATGACCTAAAACTTTAAAGCGTTAGAGTTACAAATATTTTTATTTATATAATCTTCACTTAATTCATTTTTAATCTTTCTTTTGGTCATTATATAGTGCGTAGCAAGACTTTTCTCCAATGATAGTATGAATTTTTCTGCTCTTAACGTGCCAATAGTTTTATGATATCAGACTACTGAGATTTTGTTTTAAAATTGAACTGATGGTCAAAGTTTATTGGATTCGGAAGCTTCCAATTGCTTTCTTTGTCACAGTTAACAAAACAAAAGTGAATATAAGCCTTTGCCAGATAGGATGTCAAGAGTCACGATGCTATATGTTGATAGCTCTTAACAACCCAAATGAGAATTTGGAAAAATGAAAGTTGTATTGAATATTGATTAGAATTAAAGTATAAATACAAGAGATGTTCAACTAAAAGTGCACATGATGAAACACTAACTACCTCACATAATCACTATCTCTAGCTAAACAAATAACTAATTCTAGCTGTGCAAAGTAATTGTTGACAAATTCAATTCCTTTGTTAGATTTTGATGATGAGTACTTTAGCATGAGAATATTTTGTGTAATTGATAAATTAATAAATTATTTTAGACACGTGTTTTTGAATTTGAAAGAATGAATGTGCAATTATATTTGATTAATTAATTAATTGAATTTCCTTATGAGATTGATTTGAAATAATTGTTGATATATATTTGAATTTGAATTTAAGCTGAAATCCTAAATTAGAACTATTGGTAACTTTATTTAATTGACTAGATAAATTTTCTTTATTATGGGATATGTTTTATTAAAGAAATTTTTTAAATTATTACAAGATCATTTTCTTTAATTGGTTGATTATGTATAAGAAGAGAAATTAATTTTTTGCCTCATTATTACTAGGATTCAACATTTATATGAGGATATCAAGTTTAATGTTTAAAAGACTTGAAATGAAACAATACAACAAAACAGACAAAATGAGTAACTACTAGATAAACAAGTAACTATTTTGAGTAACTATTGGACAAACAAGTAACTATTGAATAATGACTTAAAAAGATGTTATCCCTTGGCTAAAATCATTCTTCAATGGCTAGTAAAATCAAGGGAAACATATTAATTCTAAAAGAAAAGTCTTTTGAAGAAATCAAAGAGAGCCTTGGTGAAAAATAATAGAGAAAGTGTTTTACACCTGGAGTACTCCTTCTCCTCCATATTTAAGAGCTTCATTCTTACTTTTCTTTTTTAGAAAAAGAAAGTTATTTGAAATTTATTATAACTCAATTATAAGAGCATTTAAAAAGAGGGTTATACTATCATTTTAGCTGAATCAATAAAAAGAGTATGAGTAGCATTCTAGGAGCTTTCTTAAGACTAGGATACTCTTCTTCAGGTTGAAATTGAAGAAGATTTGTTGTAGTGTCCTTTCTGCGAAACATCACTATTAATTTTTTTCATATTGAAGTTGAGAGAGGTTCGTTGTAATGTCTTTGAAAGAAATAACATCACTATTACTTTGCTTTGGGGTATAAGTAGAGGAAGATTCTTGCAAAAATGCCATTATGAAGAAAATATCATACAATTACTTGGGGACTGGATGTAAGTTACGCGTTGTGGTTGAACCAGATTAAATTTGTTGTACATATTTTCTTATCTCTATCTCTTTTACTTTTAAGCATTCATATAATCTGTGTTCTATTGGCATAAATTCTTAAAGTCTAGATTTTCTGTTATCAAACCAAAAGAATCAATTCATCCCCTTTGTTCTTTCACTTTCTCATGCCATAATACATAACAAATGGACCTACAACATACATATGTAAAGGAAAGAAATAAGAAATATAATAAATTACACATAATATTTAATATGATTGAGTAAATATGCCTACATGTACGAATGAGGAGAGATCGAGTCCACTGTCAATAAGACATGTCTGTGGGATCTCTCAATCTCCTCTTTTCCACAACTACCGTTTCATTATCTCTACATTTATAACAAATCCTTTGAGAGTTTACCCCTCTTGAAAACTCATATATTCTCTTTTCTTCTTTTTTTTTTCATAGAAAGTAATTCAGCCTCCCCCGCCTTTTACTCTATTCCCTCTTCATATTTGCGCATGCTTGGCATTAATTGCACTCACCAAGTTCCTTCTCTTTTTCCTTTTTCTTTTCTTCTTCCGTCTTTCATTGACTTCCTCACACTCACACCCCAATACTTTTTTTGTTTTAATTTTCTTCTCTATTTTCATAGTACACACATCACTCCAACTCTTTATTACATTCACACACACATATTCGCCAATTCAGTTCACATGCTATTCCACTAATACATGTTCCACACTCATTTCTTTATTTCTTTCTTTAACAATTTAAGTGAATATCCTCTATATATATATATATATATATGTATATATCATTCAACTGTTTCTAGTGGGCAAAAGATTAAAGAATCAAATTTAAAAAGCTCATAAAATTCGATATCTACCAGGAAAGTGTCAAATGAATCCTTATTGTTATACAATAAAAACATTAGTCGATAATGGTATCAAAAGAAAAATTAACTTACTACCGAGGAAAAAATTTACTTATAGACATTTCATTGATAGAGAAAGGTGTGGAACTGTTGACAGATTGACCAGATCTTGATTCCTGTGCAACTCTATTTGGATCTATCCTACCGTGCAAGAAAAATGCTGGTTCTTGTGGAGATGGCAATTCAATTGAGTGACTAATAAGATATGAAACAACTGTTGCCATTGTAGGTCTAGCATTTGGGTTTTCTTGAACACATAATAAACCAATCTGAATGCACCTCATGACTTCAATTTGTGAATAATTTTCTTTCACATTTGGGTCCAATATGCTTAATGGTGTTTGATCACTCCACTGTCTCCAAACCTGTAACAATTTGTCAAATTAAATATTTAAATTATTTCTGTTCTTTGCGTTTAAATCAAGCTCGCTGTTATAAATGGTGGCATATGAGCATTAATAAAAGTAAACAAACTGTTACATTTTGTACTCACATAACTCAGGAGGCCATCAGCAACACGGTGTGAATCATAAAAACTTACATTCCTTTTTCCAGTAATAATCTCGAGAACCATGACTCCAAAACTGAAAACATCCGACTTCTTAGAAAATTGTCCCAACATTCCATATTCTGGAGACATATAACCACTGTATAAAAAATAAATGGTATTTAACTAATTTACATATCATGTCAAGAAGTGAGAGAGATAAGGATGGGAATGAGCATTCAAAACTTACTATGTTCCAACAATTTTGTTAGTACTTCCTTGATTTTGATCTATTTCAACAATTCTAGCCATGCCAAAATCTGAAATTTTTGGATTCATATTCTCATCTAACAAAATATTACTAGGTTTAAGATCACGATGTATAACTTTAAGGCGAGAATATTCATGTAGATAAAGAATTCCTCGAGCAGTTCCTCCTATAATTTTGTAATGTTGAGACCAATTTAACAACTTTTGCTGTGGAGTATCTACAAAAAAATTTAACTTAAAGTTAGTGATATTTTGTAATCAATTACTTGGATTAAATTAAGGCATAATGCTTTGATTAGCATACATAATATACAATGCATGAAATTTAATGTTTAACTAGTGAAAGAGTTTAAGGTCAAAAGTGTCAAACCAAATAAAAAGAAATCAAGGCTCCTGTTCCGCACGTATTCGTAAATAAGTATTTTCTCTTGCACTTCTAGGCAAAACCTATGAATGCCACTAGATTTCTGTGTTGAAGCTTGGCTATCAATAAAACCTCATTCTTGAACTCAGTTGCACCTTGCCCAGAACTTCTTGAGAGCTTCTTTACAGCTATGTGTCGTCCATCGGGAAGAATGCCCTGAGAAGTGGGAACATGGACCATTATTGATGTGGAAAACAAGATAATAAAACGAAATAAAATTTGATCAAATTTTACCTTGTAAACTTGCCCAAATCCACCTTTGCCAATCATGTTCTCGTGTGAAAAGTTGTTTGTTGCTGCTTCAATTATAGCCAAATCGAATTGCATCGGCTCTAAGGTGGCACTCTCATCACCAACTAGACCAATATATTTGAATTGTTAAACTGGGTTTGCTAACCTCTTGAAGTTTAAAAATTAGTAAGGATTGAAATTTCTTTTTTTTTTTTCTTTGCAATACGTACAATTTTCTTTGAGAATAGTCTTGTCACTCTTTCTTGCTTTTCTCCGTAGCAAATAGCAACCCAAAGAGAAGAGCATCGCTGAAACAACAGCGGGGACAACAATCAAGATAATTGTTCTTGACCGGCGTCTTCTATTTCCTGCATAAACAGTCAACCTGTGTCATTCAGATGCCAATAATAATAGCCAATAGGTCATGATAACAACAGGAGGAGTGGGTCGCTTCCTTGATTGGTCATGGCGGTCCATATTACTTTGTGAGCATCTAGTGAGTGGTCACCCCAGTTAGTGAATTAAGTTTTCAAAATTCCACATATTTACGTAATATTCTCCTAATATTTAAGGTCTTACAATGGAACAAACATCGAGCTGCTTATCATTTTACTGGTTAATTTCTTCAATATATGGATAAATGATCAATTTGGTCTGCCTCCAATTAGCCATTGAATTTAGAGTAAATTTTTTTTTTAATCTTTTAAAGAGACAAGTGTTATTATTGTAATTTATTTAAAAAATTTAATATCAATTTAATCTATAATTATAAAAAGTGACATTAAAATTGACCGTATGTGTACGGACCACAAAACTTAGAGATTAAAATTATATAATTTTTATAATTAAAGAACTAAATTTATATTATTTTATATAATTAAAAGTCTAAATTAATGATATTTTTAATAATTAAAATATTTTATTAAAATTTATTTTTTATGAATTAAATTAATATGACTTTCTATAATTAAATTATTAAATTAATATCAAAATTTTTAAAATATTAAAATGATGATGTTTATATCTTTAAAAGAATAAATAAGATTTTAATATTGATATTATTGGAATCGTTACCAATATAGAAATGTTTTCTAATTTGAAGTATAGTAGTTAGTATATTTTTAATTTTTTAAAAAAATTTTTGAATACATTTTTATTGATGTTTAATTTTTTTAATTTAACAAAATGATTAACATGATATATAAATTTAACTCAATGATTGAATCGATAAAAATTATATCATATAAAAAATTATTAAATAATATAAGATATTGATATAAGTAATTAATGTCAATTAATTTCTCCAACCATATATATATATATATATATAAAATCAATACGCATGAGAACTTGGTGAAAAAAACAAAAAAATAGAGGGACCCAGATGAAACCCACATACATATGTCTAATATTTAATTTGTGAGAAAGAAAAACTAAAGGCATTGCACCTCATGATATTATTTCTATGTGGGGACCCTATTGGCGCAATTAAAAGTTTGGTAATCGAATCAAATTAAAACTGAAAAGCTCGAGTGTCAACCTGACTCAACCAAGCCAGCAATCATCTACGCACTTGTCTGAAACGTTTTTACTTGTAAACAAATCCAAAATCTCACGTCGTCATGGATTGACAGGATCTGTAGTTATTATTTATTTTAAATATTTTATTTAATAAGTAATATGTATTATTAACTTTTTAAAAAATAATATATTTATAAGATAATACATCAAATTTTACTTATATTAATTATTAAATAAAATATCTAACTTAAACTTCAGTTTAAAAAAATTTAACTTAAACGATGCCTATGTAATATTTCTGAGAATTGGAATCTATTCTACTGATAAAAAGGAAGGAAGCGTAGGAAACTTTACTTGATTCGCCTGTACCAACAACTGTAGGAAGAGGAGTAGGTGGGGTGCGCGTGCCTTCAGCAACAAAGTCCCTGTAAAATCGTTTCAACCCAAACATCAAGCTACAGCTGGGATATAGAACCATTCCACCCTCCCTTCCGAGACAACACAAAGGAATATCCCCCATCATATCACCCAGACACCTACTGCAATCTTGACTCGACAGATCCGGCGTACACTGAACAAGAGTATACACACTCTCAGACGCAGACAAATTGGCTCTCTTTGTTGCAAATTTCTTGGTCCCCGCAGGACCAGCGTTCGCTGCCTCAGCCACTGCATCATTCAAAGTGTTGGCTAACACCCAGCCGTAGCTTCCTTCTTTGGTTAAATTTGTAGTCATGTTATAATCCACATACACAAGCCTAGGCCACTCGTCCACGGTGGAGAAGAAAGAACGGTTGGAATAGCGAACCAAGCACTCATGGTACCAAATTATGGCCTCTTTGGAGTAGGGACACCACGAGGCTATTTGTTGGGTAGCAATTGCCATGCAATCTTGGCACATCTGGTTTGTAACGTCGCCACGACACATGAAGGCCCCATAAATGGTGTCGCCGGCGTTTCCGCCGCCAGCGGTGGTGTTGTAGAATTGGGTGGTGCCAGTGGCGTGGGAAAACAAGGAGGTGAGGAGGGTGTTGAGGTTGGATTGGTAGGGGCTGCTGGGAGTGAAGGTTTTGTTGCTTGAGCATGTGTGCTTCAGGTACTGAGGGCCATCGGCTTCGATTATGGCAAAATTGAGGAGGCTGAGATAGAAAAGGTGGAATATGAGTTTGAGGAACGACATGACATGGTCGTTTGGTGTTTGAGGAGGAAATATAAAACAGGGTATGAATTGTTGAATATGCGGAACAAGATGATACAGGCGACGAAGACTCAGGAAGAGTTGCTTACAATTGATAATGGTATCCTTTGAATTTTCCATAAAAAATTTAGATGACAAATTGCCATCGGATAATTTAAAGGTAGGGAAGGTCATACCAGTGAACGTGTTACTTGACTGGTTTACCTATATCTTGTATGTGCATATCCACGTGGATATTATTGGGGTCTTAAGATTGAAATGACTCTAATCGATCGCCACAGCTTGGCGGCACAGAACGGGTGTGTGTATATATATTAATTTTTAAATTATTAAAATTTGACAGCTAAAGATTCAGTTTTATTTATCAAATAGTCTTTGTGTCACCTGCGTGTAAAGACGAATATCAAATTAAGAGAGAAGAATATCAAAAAAGACTGCATGTAAAGACAAAGACGTGTTGTTATATTGTTAATTTTTTAAATTTTTTCATTAGAAATTGTTTATTTCAAACAACATAAACAAATGCACAAGTAACTAGGTTTATTTTCGAACTCTTCAATAACTCTATAATTATAAACAATGAAAGAAATTAAATTTCAAATAAATATTATAGTTCTTTTAAATATTGTAATAATAAATTGAAATTGTTTTGAAATTTTTATATATTTATTTAAATAAAAAAGTTTAATTTTAATTTGTTATAATGTCATATTTTTAACATTATTAATATAATTATGTGTTGGCACATATCATTGAAAGAAAAATTTAGTATAATTATGCTAAAATATATATGCTTATACATAACTACAAAATTAATTATTTCTTATGTCTAAAAAAATAATATAACAAAGAACATCACCTATAGGTTTGGTGTCACGTTTTAACCTAAAATCTTAAAGCATTAGGGTTATAGGTATTACTACTTATATGATCCTCACTTAGTTCATTTTTATTCTATGTAAGATTTCTTCTACACACACTTAATTTTTAACATATTTTTCATAATTTCTTTTGGTCATTAAATAGTGCATAACAAGACTTTTCTCCAATGATAGTATGAATTTCTCTTGCTCTTGGGGTGCCATTAATTTTATGGTATCAGACTACTGAGATTTTGTTTTAACAGTTTATCTTATGGTTAAAGTTTATTGGATTCGGAAGCTTCCAATTGCTTTCTTTGTCACAATTCACAAAACAAAAGTGAATATAAACCTTTGCCAGAAAGGATGTCAGGACTCACGATGCTATATGTTGATAGATCTGAATAACCAAAATGAGAATTTGAAAAAAAATGAAAGTTCGTATTGAATATATTGATTAGAACTAAAGTATAGATACAAAAGATGTTTAACTAAAAGTGCACATGATAAAAAAACTAACCACCTCACAGAATCACTATCTCTAGCTGAACAAATAACTAATTCTAGCCGTACACATTAATTGTTGAGAAATTCAATTTCTTTCTCATGCTATAATACATAAAAAATGGAACTACAACATACATATGTAAAGGAAAGAAATAAGAAACACAATAAATTATACACAATATTTAATATGATTGAGCACACAAGCCTACACCTTTGAATAAGAAGATATCAAATTCACTATCAAATAAAACTTATGTCTATGAGATCTTTCAATCTTCTCTTTGCCACAACTGTCTCTTTATTATCTTTACATCTATAAAAAAAAATCCTTTGAGGATCTACTCCTTTTGAAAACTCATATTTTCTCTCTTCTTTTTTTCTCATACTTTTTTATGTGTCAGCCCTCCCTGTCTCCTATTCATTAAGAGTTTTGTTATATCTTTGTCATGACCGTCCTGGCGACAGGAGGGCTAACGCGACAGAATTACTAAAAAAATTAAAAAAAAAATTAAGAATTGTCACCAATAATTATTTTAATAAAAAAATTATTAAAAAATTCTTTTGACAAAAATAAAAAAATTAATTTACGAATCAAATCAAATTCAACCATCTATTTATGCAAAAAAAAATAAAAAATTAATTTTACTACATTCTTAATACATTTATCTTAAAAAAAATATCTTAAATTAATTGTATAAATTATTAATAATATTAAAATATTTAAATTATCTCTTTTAATAAAAAAATAAAATTAAAATTACAAATAATTAAAAAAATTAAATAAAAATATTTATAATTTTAAAATAAAAAAGTTCCACTCTTACATAGAATTTAAAATAACACTATATTATACTATATATCCTTATAATCCTAATAACATTTAGAGATGTTATAATCATACAACACCGTCAGCTATTGCGTGATGGAAGCAACAGTGGGGACAACAATTGAGATAATCGTTCTTGACCGGTCTTTTCTACTTTCTGCATAGGAAAGTCAACACGTGTCATTAATCAGATACCAATAATAATAGCCAAATAGGTCCTGATAATAACGGGAGAAATGGCTCGATATGGCAATCCATTACTTTCCGGGCATAGTGAGTAGTCGCCCATTAGGCTAATGTACTTTTGTTTTTCAAAATTCCACATATATATTTATCTAATTTACTTTCCTAATATTTAAGGTCAAATAATCGAAAAACACAATTTTACATAATCATTTTACAAGTATATTTCTGTCACAAAGGCTTTTTTACGAAAGTTTTAACAAAAGAATGTAACAGAAATTATGTCGTCCTTGATATAACATTTAATAAATAAATATTGAATAAGTGTACAAAAACTTCTTCGCATCAAGAATCATTTCGCATTTATATTAACAAAATTAGTGTCATTCATATGATAATAATAATAGCAATGGTGCCTATTAAAAAAAAAAAAGCTAAGTAAAAAACAATTTTAGAGAATTCAGAATTTATTTATATTTATAAATAATTTTTATATAAAATAAAATAAGAAAGATCACTTATTCTTTTAACAATGAATAAGTATACCAACACATTTTAACAAGAGAAATGATAAATAACATCAAAAGAAAGTTCACGAATTGCCATACGAAGCAAGAGAGACTGCCCTGTTGAAATGTGGGGCCCACTTTAACTTTTTCAATGATAGAAACGAAAGTACTTTGGTTGCCACCTCATTGGTAGTAACCATTTTGGTAGAAATTGTCTAGAAAATACTACACTCTTCCAACATACGTTATGCCTAAAATAATTTTGACAGTTAAGCATTTTTTGATTTTAAAAAAATTATAATAATAAATAGGGGTGAATATAAAACAGACGGTCTATTAAAGACTTACGGATTAGCTTATTTTTGACTTTGCTAGTTTTGACTTATGTATTATATAAGTTAAATTTAAAATTTTTATAAAAATTTATTTAATTAAAAAATTAGACTTAAAATTTTAAAAATATTTATTTAATTTAATAGATTAATTTATTTATCTATTATATATATATATATAATTAAAAAATTAAATATTTATATAATTTTTTATTATTATATATTTTATATAATTTATTAATTTTATACATAATTTAATAATTTTAATTAAAAATATAAATTTATTTAAGATTTTAAAAGTTTAAATTTGTTAACTCAAATTAAAATTTTTTTATATAATACAAACTTTTAAATAAAATTACAAGTCAAATCAAATTTTTATATATTTATAAAAAAATTTAAATTAAATTAAAAAAATTATATCAAATATTAATAGATTAAATTCAAACCAAATATTTTACCAAAACAAATTAAACTTATTTAAAAGAAATCTTACCCTAACCTATTTCTACCTTTAATAATACCCAATGGACAACGGGTCATGTTGACAGCTGGAGGTGCACGTGGGTCGCTTCCTCGATTGGTCATGTTGGTGCATGTTACTTTTGGGGCATTCGGTGAGTGATCACCCCATTGCTTTCACCCATTGGATAGTTGCTGCCTTACCGATAGGGAAGGAAACTGATAGTTATGCCTTTTCCTTAGACTTTGCCCCTTTACTTTACCGAAAAACAAAAAAATTCTCTCCATCTTATTTTCTCCACCCCTCTTTCTTTCCTTTCTCTTTTCTGCTCAACCAAATTAATGCGATGGACTATCAATTGTGGCTTCATTCTTGTCCGAAGGAGATATTCTGTCCGTAGTCCACTCTGCCGTCGAAACCTAACCCCAACTCATTTTCAGGAGACTTTTCGTCGGTCATGCTTTATTTTCCACGTCCCAAATCCACCGTTTTCCATCTCACATATTCACCTCTTCGGTTTTTTTGGAACATTTTCCTCTTAATATTTATCCATATAAGATTATATTTAATCCACACAATTTTTATGTGTTAAACAATTCTTTTGTATTTCTACAAAAAAACAGAACAATTCTTTTATATTTTAAAATAACAATTCCCAACCTCAACCTTTTGGTTTTATTTTACACTTTGCCATGTCCACTTAATCATTTTATATTTAAGTAATTTAAAATTTAAATATAAGTAAAGAAATAATTTATTTATTGAGAGAAAGAAAAATCACATAAACTCTTAATATGTAAAAATAAGTCAGTAAAAATAAATTTATATTATTTTCTGTATCAAATTTTATAATATTTATATAATTAATATATAATAAAAAAAATAATATAATAATCTTATTATATAATATACGTTACTAAGTGATAGTTTTGCCTTTTCTTTGGACTTTGCCCCTTTACTTTACCTTCTGTCCATCTTATTTTCTCCACCCCCCCCCCTCCTTTCTTTCCTTTCTGTTTTCTGCTCAACCAAGTTAATGCGAAGGAATATCAATTGTCGCTTCATTCTTGTCCGAAGGAGATATTCTATCCGTAGTCTGTCGAAACCTAACCCCAACTCATTTTTAGGAGACTTCTCGTCGGTCATGCTTTATTTTCCACGTCCCAAACCCACCGTTTTCCATCTCAGATATTCACCTTTTCGGTTTTTTTTGGAACATTTTCCTCTTAATATTTATCCATATAAGATTAGATTTAATCCACACAATTTTTATGTGTTAAACAATTCTTTTATATTTCTACCAAAAAACAGAACAATTCTTTTATATTTTAAAATAACAATTCCCAATCTCAACCTTTTGGTTTTATTTTACACTTTGCCATGTCCACTTAATCATTTTATATATAAGCAATTTAAAATTTAAATAAAATTCAAGAAGTAATATATTTGTTGAGAGGAGGAAGGATCACAGAAACCTTTAATTTATGAGAATGTGTCAGTGAAATTATGTTGCTCTCTGTATCAAATTTTATAATGCTTATGTAATTAATGTACAATAAAAAAAAATAATACAATGATCCTATTACATAATCTACATGATTCTAATTAATTTTTTTATATATTCTAACATGATCCTAACATAATTTTAATTAATTCTTTACATATTTTACACTCCTTCTCAAGGTGGAGCATATAAATTATATTCACCAAGCTTGTTGTAAATATAAATAATTCAAGGACCTCTGAGAGACTTTATGAATACATCTACTAATTGATCATTCTGAATTGACAAAGTTAGTGGTGATGCATCCAGATAAATCTTTTCTCAGATAAAGTAGCAGTCCATTTCTATATGTTTGGTCCTTTCATGAAACACTGGATTTGAGGCAATATACAGAGCTGCTTGATTATCACAAAGCAGTTGCATTTGCTTAACATCTCCAAATTTTAACTCTTGAAGTAATTTTTTTAGCCATATAAGTTCACATGTTGCCAATGTCATAGCTTCGATATTCTGTCTCTGCACTTGACCTTACAACAACATCTTGTTTCTTACTTTTTTAAGATACCAAGTTGCCCCTAATTATCACGCAATAACCTATGGTGGAACGTCTATCTGAGGGAGAGCCAACCCAGTCTGCATCTGTAAAACTAATGATCTGGGTATGTACTTTGTCTTCATAGAGAAAGCCTTGACCTGGTGCTCATTTAATATACCTGAGTATTCTGATTGCAGCATCCCAAATAACTATCACAAGGAGCTTGTAGAAAAATTGACTAACTACACTTACAGTAAAGGAGATATCTGGTCGAGTGATGGTAAGGTAGTTTAGTTTACCAACAAGTTTTCGATATTTTCCAGGATCCGACAAGGGCTTTTCCTGTCCTGGATAAAAGCTTGATGTTTGGATCCTATAGGATTATCTACAGGTCGACAATCTGTCATGCCAGTCTCCTTCTAAAATATCAAGGACATACTTTTTTTGGGAAATAGCGACACCAGTAGAGGATTGAGCGACCTCAATACCAAGAAAATATTTAAGGACGACCTAAGTCCTTAGTCTGAAAATGACGAAAGAGGTGTTATTTTAGTATGATTAATATCGTCTTCATCGTCACCTGTGATGACAATATCATCTAGATATACCACTAGAAAGATACTTTGATATTGAGGAGAATGGTGGTAGAAAATAGAATGATCTGCCTCACTGCGGATCAAGCCTAGATTGCTAAATGACTGTACTGAATCGTGCAAACCATGTCCGCGGAGACTGCTTCAACCCATAAATAGAATGACGTAAGCAACAAACTAATTCGGACTCCCCCTAAGCAACAAAACCAGGAGGTTGCTCCATGTAAATCTCTTTAGCAAGTTTACCACGTAAGAAGGCATTCTTAATATCAAGTTGGAATAAAGACTAATGTCGCATGGCAGCCATGGATAGAAAAAGCCGAACAGAAGCAATCTTGGCAACAGGTGAGAATGTATCACCGTAGTCTAAACCATATATCTGAGTATATTCCTTGGCTACTAGGCGAGCTTTCAAATGGTCAATTTGTCCATCAGGGCCAACTTTCACAGCATACACCCATCGACACATCAACTATGGACTTACCCTTAGGTAACGGTAACTAACTCTCAAGTGCCACTAGAGTGTAAGGCTTGCATTTCATCTACCATAGCCTGTCGCCACCCCGGATGAGATAGTGCCTCACCTGTAGTCTTAGGAATGGAAACAAGATGACAAGGAGGTGACAAAAAAAAAATATGGAGAGGACAAACGGTGATAGCTTAAAAAGGTATAAATAGGATGAGGATTACAAATAGAACGAATACATTTGTGAATGACAACTAGCGGACCAGCAGAAGCAAGACCTGGAGCGAAAAAGGTGTTGGTAGTATAAAAGACTTGACAGTATATTAAAATTAAATCCTTACGTGATGTTTGATATACATGAATGATTATAGAATGAAATGGAATGAGCATGGAATGGAGGATTCTTGCGTTTGTTAGGTAAAATAACATGGAATCCATTTCATAAAACCAAATGAAGTGTGAATTCATTCCCTCTCAAAGATGTAAGATTGAGATTTCATACTCCTTGAAATGTGCATTAATTTTTTTTATTTATCTTATCCTTATTAATTTTACAAAATTACATTTATTACTCTTCTTAAATTTAACTTATTTAATAAGATATTTTTTAGAAAATAATTTTTTTTCAGTAACTCAAAAGTTTTTGAAAAAGGGAGGCTACTCGATTGCAAGGTCAGGATATGGTAGAAGTCTCAACGAGGACTTATAGTGGTAATGAAAGACTCTAGCAGGATTCAAATTAAAAACCTTTTGGAATAGGCAATTCGATTCTACCAATTGAACTAACTCTCTATAAAATATAGAGAACTCAAGATAAAAGATATTTAAAATTTCACAAAAGGGCCATTCTAACATTTTACATAAAGAGTATTTATATAATTTATATTAATTTTAATTCCATTCCATTTCTATTTCATGTACCAAATAATAGAATGATTTGAAAAGACATTCTCATTCTAAAAGATAACAACTTATAAATTGAGAATGATTATTTCATTTTATTTTATTCTATTACATTTTTATTCTATTTTAGTTTTATAAAATAATCATTTCTTATATCAAACGTTACGTTATAAGAACATCAATTTCCTTTATGCTACAACTACCTCACTATTATCTCTACATCTATAACAAATCCTTTGAGGGTTTATCCCTCTTGAAAACTCATTCTCTCTTTTGCACTTCTTTTCTTCTCTATGTATCAGACTTCCCTATTTATAGGAAGACATTCACACTCCCCCACCCGCTATTCCATCTTCATATTTGCGCGTGCTTGGCATTAATTGCACTCTCCAACTGTCTCCTCCTTTTTCTTTACTTCTTCCGTCTTTCACTCACAATCGACACCTATTTATTTTCTTCTCTATTTTCATAGCGCACACATCTCTCCAACTCTCTTTATTACATTCACACATACACATATTCACCAATTCAATTTACAGACTATTCCACCAACACATGTTACCCACTCTTCTTTTTTTTTTTTTTTACAATTTAAGTCAACATCTTAACACGAATATATTAATTAACTAGCAATCTAATCACTTGATAACAATATATATATATATATATATATATATAGCCTAAACTTCTTTTCTTACTCAATGAAAGAATCAAATTAAAAAAAAGCTCATAATTCGATCTCTACTAGTAAATTATCAAATGAAAGTTTATTATTAGACAAAATAAACATTAATAGATAATGTTATGATCAAAAGAAAAATTAACTTACTACCTAGGAAAAGAATTACTTATAGACATTTCATTGATAAAGAAAGGTGTGGAACTGTTGGCAGATTGACCGGAACTTGATTGCGTAACTGTTTTTGGATCCATCCTACCGTGCAAGAAAAATGCTGGTTCCTGTGGAAATGGCAATTCAATCGAATCACTACTCGGACATGAAACAACTGTCGCCATCGTAGGTCTAGTATCTGGGTTTTCTTGAACGCATAATAAACCAATACGAATGCACTTCATGACTTCAATTTGTGAATAATTTTCTTTCTCATTTGGGTCCAATATGCTTAACGGTGTTTGATCACTCCATTGTCTCCAAACCTGTAACAATTTGTCAAATTAAATATTTAAATTATTTCTGTTCTCTGCGTTTAAATCAAGTTTGCTGTTATAAATGGTGGCATATGAGCATTAATGAATGGAAACAAACTGCCAGATTTTGTACTCACATAACTCAGGAGGCCATCAGTAACACGGTGTGAGTCAAAAGAACCTACATTCCTTATACCAGTTATAATCTCTAAAACCATGACTCCAAAGTTAAAAACATCTAATTTCTCAGAAAATTTTTCGATCATTCCATATTCTGGAGACATATAACCGCTACATAAAAAGATAAATGGTAATTTAGCTAATGTACATATCATGTCAAGAAATGCAAGAGACAAGGATGGGAATGAGCATTCAAAACTTATTATGTTCCAACAATTCTGTTAGTACTTTCTTGGTTTTGATCTATTTCAACAATTCTAACCATGCCAAAATCTGAAATTTTTGGATTCAGATTCTTATATAATAAAACATTACTAGGTTTAAGATCACGATGTATAACTTTAAATCGAGAATATTCATGTAGATAAAGAATTTCTCGAATAATTCCTTCTATAATTCTGTAACGTTGAGACCAGTTTAACAACTTTTGCTGTTGAATATCTACAAAAAATTTTAATCAAAAGTTAGTGATCTTTTGTAAATCAATTACTTGGATTAAATTAAGGTATAATGCATTGATTAGCATACATAATATATAATGAACGAAATTTAATTCTTAACTAATGAAAGTGTTTAAGGTCAAAAGTGTCAAACCAAATAAAAAGAAATCAAGGCTTCTGTTCGGCACGTATTCGTAAACAAGTATTTTCTCTTGCACTTCTAGGCAAAAACCTATGAATGCCACTAGATTTCTGTGTTGAAACTTGGCTATCAATAAAACCTCATTCTTGAACTCAATTGCACCTTGCCAGAACTTCTTGAGAGCTTCTTTACAGCTATGTGTCGTCCATCGGGAAGAATGCCCTGAGAAGTGAGAACATGGACCATTATTGATGTGGAAAACAAGATAATAAAAAGAAATAAAATTTATCAAATTTTACCTTGTAAACTTGCCCAAATCCACCTTTGCCAATCATGTTCTCGTGTGAAAAGTTTTTTGTTGCTGCTTCAATTATATAGCCAAATCGAATTGCAACGGCTCTAAGGTGGCACTCTCATCACCAACTAGACCAATATGTTTGAATTGTTAAACTGGGTTTTGCTAACCTCTTGAAGTTTAAAAAAATTAGTGAGGATTGAAATTTCTTTTTTTTTTTTTCTTTACAATACATACAATTTTCTTTGAGAATAGTCTTGTCACACTCTTTCTTGCTTTTCTCCGTAGCAAATAGCAACAAAATGAGAAGAACATCACGGAAACAACAATGGGGACAACAATCAAGATAATTGTCCTTGACCGGCCTCTTCTATTTTCTGCAGAACAGTCAACATGTGTCATTTAGATGCCAATAATAATAGGCAATAGGTCATGATAACAACAGGAGAAGTGGCTTGCTTCCTCTATTGGTCATGGCGGTCCAGGTTACTTCCTGGGCATGTAGTGAGTGGTCACCCCAGTTAGTGAATTTAATTAAGTGTTCAAAATTCCGCATATATGTCCAATATATTCCCCTAATATTTAAGGTCCAATAATGGAACAAACATCATGCTGCTTATCAATTTATTGGTTAATTTCTTCAATATATGGATAAATGATCAATTTCACCTCCCTCCAATTAGCCATTTTAGAGTAAATTCTTTTTTAAATCTTCGAAAAAACAAATATCATTATTGTAGTTCTATAATTTAATATATAATTATAAAAAATAATATTAAAATCGACCTTATATATATGGACTGCGAAACTTAAAGACTAAAATGGTATATTTTTTATAATTAAATAATTAAATTAATATTAATTTTATATAATTAACAGATTAAATTAATGATATTTTTTATAATTAAAGAGTTTTATTAATGTCAATTTTGTTAAATATCAAATTGATATAATTTTATATAATTAAATAATGAAATTGATATAAATTTTTTTAAAAAAAATAAAATAATAATATTTATATTTTTAAAAAATTAAATAAGATGTTTACTCTTGATTTTATTGGAATCCTTAAAATATGGAAAAGTCTTCTAATTTGAAGATTTTATTGCAAACCAACATGTCCTGCATATCATCAAAAACTTAGGAAAGCAAATATAAATGCTTAGGTCGAGACTTCACCTGTAGCTGTAGGTCCTGGAGGAGGACTAGGTGGAGGAGAAGACTTTGTAGGAGATTTTGATTGTTTTTATAGTTTTTTTGTCCTGACGCAGAATTTTCCACGTCCTTATGTGAGGTTAACACCGTCTGCAGTATGACGTTAAAACTGTTTTTCTTAATAATAATTTTTTGTCAATAAATAAATTAAATAAATTTTGCAGTAAATTATTAACAAATCAATAAAAAATAAATTAATAATTTATTTAAAATTTATTTAAAAATTATTAAAAATATTTATTTTATTTATTTTTAATTAAATATATTTAAATTTTTTATATTTAAATATATTATATCTTTATATATATATATATATATATATATATATAATTTAATAAATATTTTAATCAGTTCATTAATTATTTATTAATTTAATTTATTTTAAAATTATTAAAATTATTATTATAATTAAATAAATTAAATAAAATTTAAATATAAATAAATTAAATAAATTATAAATTAATAAATTTAATTATTATTTTTATTATTTATATAATTTTTATATATTTTATTTTTTTAATAGTTTTTATTTAAAGTTATGAATAAAAATATAATTTTTATTTATTTTATTATTTTTTAAAATATTACTTTTTTATTTATATTTAAATTTAAAATAATTTTAAATATAAAATAATTAAGTAGACACGACAAAATATAAAATAAAATCAAAAAGTTGACGTTGAGAATTATCATTTTAAAATATAAAAGAGTTATTTAACACATAAAAATTGTGAGGATTAAAGGGATGTAGAAAATATAGCATGATTGATCAAAAGTCTCCCGAGAATGACTTGGATTTACGTGCCGACAGCAGAGTGGACTTCGGGCAGAGTGTCTCCTATGGACAATAATGAAGTGACAAGAGATTAATCTAGCATTAAATTCGTGGATCGTTGTCGTGTTCCGTGTGAAATTGTTCTTTGTACTTGATTTATATAATTTAAGAAAATTAAGTTAATAAAAATTAATATATTATTATTTTCTAAATAATTATCTTCATAACTTTAACATTACTATTTATTTAATAAATAATAATAATATATTAATTTTTTATTAACTTATTAGCATAAAAAATATCATTTTATGTGATATTAATATTATCAAATATTTATTATTTTTTATAATAAATATTTAAATTTTATTAAATATAATTCAAAATTAATATATATTTTATAACCTATTAAAATATACTAAAAATATATTATATCATGTATATTTTATATTTTCACAATAATAATAGCACTGAAAATTAAAATAATTGTTATAACAATATTTATTTTATTTGTTAAAACCTAATTTAAAAATTATACTTTTATATATATGCATGTATATAATTATAAAATTAATTATTTTTCATGCCTATAAAAATAATATAATAAAAAATTATACTTATAAATTTAATATTATATCTTAACTTAAAATCTTAAAACATTATAGTTATAAATATTTTTATTTATATAATTTTTATTTAATTTATTTTTATTTTATATGAGATTTCTTTCGCTCACAATACTTAAATTTTCAACATATTTTACATAATTTCTTTTGAACATTAAAAAGTGCATGGCAAGACTTTTCTCCAATGATAGTATGAATTTCGATCTTGCTCTTGGCGTGCCATTAATTTTATGATATCAGACTACTAAGATTATGTTTTAGCAATTTAACTCGTGGTTAAAGTTTATGGGATTCGGGAGCTTCCAATTGCTTTCTTTGTCACAATTCACAAAACAAAAGTGAATATATATAAACCTTTGCCTGATATATAGGATATCAGGACTCACGACGCTACATGTTAATAGCTCTGAACAACCAAAATGAGAATTTGGAAAAATGAAAATTAAATATTGAGTAGAATTAAAAGTATAATTACAAGAGATGTTCAACTAAAAGTGCACATGATGAAAAACTACCTACCTCACAGAATCACTATCTCTAGCTGAACAAATAACTAATTCTAGCTATACAAAGTAATTGTTGAGAAATTCAATTCCTTTGTCATGCTGTAATACAAAATAAATGGACCAACTACATTGATATGTAAAGGAAAAATAATAAACACAATAAATTATATACAATATTTAATATGATTGAGCAAACATGTCTCCGAGCACCCCATTTTGTCTAAGAACGTAGAAAAATTTTATTAAATATATACGTATATATAAAATGAAAAATACAAAAACATAAAAAAGAAAAAGTTTTATTAGAAAAAATTTGATTAAATAAATGAAATAAAATTAATGATTCGGATCCATAACCCAAACCAACATATTTTCTATAATCCAATTCATCTAACCAAAAACATGTGAAAAAGACAAAAAAAAAAAAAGAAAAGTCTAGCAAAAATCATACATGCATCTTTCTTCTTCTTTGTATAGAATACGGCTGGCTTCTATTTGGACCCTTGGTCCTTGCCTTCCGTGTTCAGTCTTTAAAAACCAAAAAAAAAAAACTTGGCCAGCAGATGGAAGCCGAAACCGCGTCTCATAACCGCCACTATAGAATGAACGAAGGTTGGAGGCTGAAATGAAAAAGAACAATGTACACAACTCAAGTGGAAAGGATGGGGGGTGATAACTTGAGAAGACAAGCAACTATCTCCTACTATCCTAGGATCACAGATCCTCCCCCTCAGTTCTATGGTAACGGGTTTTCCCTCGTCACTTGTCTATTAATACCAAGACCAAGAGAGGGGTGAGGGGCAGAGAAAAACAGAGAGAAGAGAGGGAGAAGAACAGAAGCAGTGAGCGTTCTGGGAGAAGGGAGAGTTCAGAGGAGGCGTAGGAGGGGGCAATTAGGATAGACAAAAGGAGAGTAAACAAAGAGAAAGGAGGGAGAGAAAGAGAGAAAATACGTGGGAAGGCTGAGAGAAAATAGAAAACCAGAGAGAGACTCAAAGAAGCAGAGCAAGGGCGGTATCTATTCAAAATCTCTTGGCAGTGTAAGGTGTTCATCAAAAGGTAAGCCTCTTTGCCTCTAGGCCTATCTTCTTACCTACACAGGAAACCATGGTAAATGCCATTGTAGAATAGCTTTTGAGCATGTATGCCTTCTTGCACCTTGTTCTGTTTTTATGATATTCTCGGCTTCTCGTGTATGGTTTTTTCTCTCTCTTGCATAGTTACTTGGTTACAGAGACCAAGTCAAATGAAAATAAGTATGGTTCACATTATCATTATCAGTTAACTTCAGAATAGTTTTCATTTGAAAATATTCAGAAAAAATAGCTGTCTACTAAGTTTGATTTGGTAACTGCCTTTGTGATAGAAAAAAGGTTACTTAAAAAAGTGCCTTATCTTCTAAAGTCCCTATGCTTGCTTTCTCATATAGTATCATACACCATCTACGAAGAAAAAGTGAAAGCGTAGAAGTACCGTAGAAGCCAGATAACTTTGGAGACGAAAATCAGAGTAAGAAGAATAGCAATGGCAGGAGGTATTTATGATCTTAATTTTTTCGCATTTGATCTAATTGCTTTATGAAATGTGTAAAGTATGTTTAGATCATTTAGTTTTTTAACTAACATTTGGTATCAGAGCGTTTCAATACCTCTGCCTTGTCTTTTAGTTTTTGGCAATGTTCTGTACATGAAAACTTCGATTTCGTGTTTTAAAATTTAGACTTTTTAATAGAAAGTCAGATAGGAAATTATTAGGTAATTGAATTTCTATCGATTCTATGCTTTCAAACGTATATTTTGGTGTAAAAATGGGTTAAAAACCGTCAGGTTTCATTTTGGGTCAGAACCGGGTCGAAGCGATCCGGCTGGAGGTTGAAGACGACATAAACAACAAGTCGTTTTTAGTCTATGGTCGACGACATGTCGTTTTGGTCCTCTGCTGTCGTTTGTATGTTATCAAAAATAATTTCACTTTGGTCCTACTGGGTTTCGAACTAAGGACCTGGCACACTGCACCTATTCTGCCAGTTGTGTTGCGCTTCCTTTCTACTAAGGTGTTGCAGCATCATTTGATTTTAACCATTTTTTTTGAAACACGTTTTGTGCGAAAAAGAAAATTTTGTCATCTTGAGCAGACAAAATAAAATAAAAAAAATTTGTTTCAATTTTGTGCGTAATCTGTATGTATTTTTTAATTTATTTTATATATTGATGTATGTAATTTGTGGATATTTTATGCATGAAATCAAATATCTAGTGATCTATATAATTTAATTAATTAGGGATTAGTCACAACATATTTAATTATTTAAATTATATGTTAAGTATCTCTAGATCACATAAAGTATATGACATGAATTGTAATTGATCATATGTGATATAATAAATTTTGTCCTACAGAAATTTTTATTATATTTTATCTGATTAATTAGGATAAAATATCGAGTTATATTCTTAATTTACCCACAAGGATTAAGAAATATAATTTGACAGTTTTATCATAAAGTTTTATATGAATCTAATTGAATTAGAATTTTAGCCCATAGGCAAATTTTATGTCACTAGATTCATGATTTTCCAAGCATGATTTTACATTGGTAAAACATGATATATGGTTTATTAGTCTCAAATTTTAAATTATAAGCATGTATGTTTATTATTTGCAGTCATGCAGCCTGTAAATTTATCTGATATGCAATGTGAAATTCCCTGAACTGAGGGGTGATAATTACAAGATTTGGAAGGAGAGAAATTCTTCTTCAATTGGGTTGGATGGACATTGATTATGCTATAAGAAAAGATGAACCGCCACAGATTACTGAAAATAGTGAATCATATGATGTTGATCTTTATGAAAAATGGGAGCGATCTAATCGTCTCTCTGTCATGTTCATAAAGTCTAAGATATCTGCTGGCATTCGGGGTTCAGTCAAGCAGCATAGCAATGTCAGAGAACTTCTAAAAGGCCATAGATGAGCAATTTGAGTCTTCAGACAAAGCTTTGGCAAATACCCTGATTATGAAATTTTCATCCATGAAGCGCACTACTACAAGAGGTGTGCGTGGGCATATTATGCAGATGCGAGATATAGCGGCTCAGTTGAAAAATCTTGAGGTGGATATATCTGATTCCTTCCTTGTGCACTTCATTCTGAATACTCTCCCATTGCAATACAGTCCCTTCAAGATATCTTATAATACACATAAAGAAAAATGGTCTATTAATGAACTTCTTGACCATATGTGTGTTCAAGGAAGAGGGAAATGATGCTAAATGGAATTGGGAGAGAGTTCCATTTGATGACAACTGAGAAGAAGGATCAAAAGCCAAAGCCAAGAAGAAGGGGGAAGGTAAAATACCACCCCAAAGGTGGAAATTAAGAAGGAGTCCAAGTGTTTCTTCTGTAAAAAGAAGGGGCACATGAAGAATGATTGTATTAAATTCTAACAATGGCTTGAGAAGAAAGGTATGTCAACCTCATTTGTTTGTTATGAATCTAATATGTTTGATGTTAATCATAACACATGGTGGATTGATTCTGGTTCTACAATCCATGTTTCAAAATACCTTGCAGGGTATGCAAAACCTAAGGAAGCCAGTAGGAAGTGAACTTTACATCTATTCAGGAAGCAAGATGAGTTCACCTGTGGAGGCTATAGGGACCTGCAGCTTAGTTTTGAGTAGTGGCTTTAATTTGTATTTGGAAAAGACCTTTTATGTTCCTAGCTTTTCTAAGAAGTTAATTTCAGTTTCAAGACTTGTATCTTTTGGTTATTCCTTTTCATTTTATGAGACATCTTTCATTTTGTTTTATAAATCTAAAGTTGTTGGGAATGGTACATTGTCTGATGGTCTTTTCTATATTATTTTGCGAAATGACGCTACTTATGATGCTATGCATGTTAATGTTGGCATGAAACGATGTGTTATGAATGAAGATTCCTCTATGTTATGGTATCGGAGATTAGGACATATCTCCATTCAGAGAATTAAGAGATTGGTAAATGATGGAGTACTTTGTACTTTAGATTTTACTGATTTTGAAACTTGTGTGAATTGCATTAAGGGGGAAAGCAGACAAACAAGTCAAAGAAAGGTGCCAAGAGGAGTACCGAACTGTTAGAAATCATACATACAGATATTTGTTGTCCAGACATGGATGCATATGGTCAAAAATACTTCATCTCTTTTATAGATGATTATTCACGATACATGTATCTCTACATGCTTAATAATAAGTATAAAGCATTAGATGCCTTCAAGGTATTTAAAACTGAAGTAGAGAAATAATGCGGTAAGCAAATCAAGATCGTGAGATCAGATAGAGGTGGAGAATATTATGGTAGATACACTGGAGATGGACAAGCACCTGATCCATTTGCGAGGTTTCTTGAACATCATGGGATAGTTGCCCAATACACCATGCCTGGTTCTCCAGATCAAAACGGTATAGCAGAAAGGAAAAACCGAACATTATTGATATGGTGCGAAGTATGCTTAGTAACTCTAAGCTACCTAAGTCCTTATGGGTTGAAGCGCTGAAGACGGCAGTATACATATTAAACCGAGTTCCAACTAAGATTATCCCAAAGACGCCATTTGAGTTATTTAAGGGTTGGAAACCCAGTTTTGCGACATGTACACATTTGGAGATGTCCGTATGAGGTTAGAATTTATAACCCACAAGAGAAGAAACTGTACCCAAGGACCATTAGTGGGTATTTCATTGGATATGCTGAAAGGTTTAAGGAATACAGATTTTATTGTCCATCTCACACTACTAGGATTGTAGAATCTAGAAATGCCAAATTTCTAGAAAATGACTTGATCAGTGGGAGCGATCAATCTGGAGACTTTGTTTCTGAGAAAGATCATTCGGATGCTCAACCATCCACTTCAAGTATGAGATTGGTTGTTGTTCACAATACCCCTTTAGTTTAACCGAGTGTTGTACAACCAGTTATTGAGAACCCACAATCAGATGCTGATATTGATATGGTGGATCAAGTTGCTAATGAGGAACAAGAAATTGTTGTTCAACCAGTTGAACAACAAACTCCTCAAGAAGATCATGCAACATTAAGGAGATCTACTAGAAATAAGGAGATCAGCGATACCTAGTGACTATATTGTGTATCCATAGGAATCTGACTATAATATTGGAGTCGAAAATGATCCTTAAACGTTTTCACAAGCCATGAGTTGTAAAGAATCAAATTTATGGTACGATGCTATGAAGGATGAGATGAATTCTATGGCATCTAATGGAGTCTGGGATCTTGTTCAGTTGCCTGATGGTGCAAAAGCCATTGGATATAAATGGGTCTTTAAGACAAAGAAGGACTCATTAGGCAACATTGAGAGATATAAAGCAAGACTCGTAGCCAAAGGATTTAATCAAAAGGAAGGAATCGATTATAAAGAGACATTTTCTCCTGTATTTAAGAAAGATTCTCTTCGCATCATTCTAGCATTAGTTGCACATTTTGACTTAGAATTACAACAAATGAATGTGAAAACTGCATTTCTCAATGGAGATCTAGAGGAAGAGATTTACATGAAACAACTAGAAGGATTCTCCTCTAGTAATGGTGAGCATTTGGTATGCAAGCTTAAGAAATCCATATATGGACTGAAACAAGCCTCCCGTCAATGGTATTTGAAATTTCATAATGTTATCTCTTTATTTGGTTTTGTGGAGAACATTATGGATCAATGTATATACCAGAAGGTTAGTGGGAGTAAGATTTGTTTTTCCTTATTTCTATATGTGGATGATATTATTACTTGCAGCCAATGATAAAGGTTTGCTATATGAGGTGAAACAATTCCTCTCTGAAAACTTTGACATGAAGGATATGTGTGATGCCTCTTATGTTATTGGCATCAAGATACATAGAGATAGATTTTGAGGTATTCTTGGTTTGTCTCAATAGACTTATATCAACAAAGTTTTTAGAGAGATTTCAGATGAAGGATTGTTCACCAAGTGTAGCTCCCATTGTGAAGGGTGACAGGTTCGATTTGAACCAGTGCCCGAAAAATGATCTTGAGCAGGAACAAATGAATGACATTCCTTATGCTTCAGCTGTTGGAAGCCTTATGTATACTCAGGTTTGCACAAGACCAGACATTGCATTTGCTGTTGGAATGTTAGGGAGATACCAGAGTAATTCAGGTTTAGACCACTGGAGAGCTGCAAAGAAAGTGATGAGATACCTTCAAGGGACTAAAGACTACATGCTTATGTATAGACGAAATGATAATTTGGAAGTGATTGGCTACTCTGATTCAGACTACGCTGGCTGCATTGATTCACGAAAATCAACTTTAGGATATGTTTTTATGCTAGCTAGTGGGGGCTGTGTCTTGGAGAAGTGCCAAGCAGACCTTGACTGCTACTTCCACTATGGAGGCTGAGTTCGTGTCTTATTTTGAGGCTACCTCACATGGTGTGTGGATGAAGAGTTTTATTTCTGGGCTTAGAGTTATGGATTCGATTTCTAAGCCATTGAGAATATATTGTGACAATTCAGTTACTGTTTTTATAGTTAAGAACAACAGAAGTGGTAGTCGAAGTAAGCATATCGACATTAAGTATCTAGCCATAAGAGAACGTGTTAAAGATAAAACAGTGGTTATTGAGCACATTAGCACTGAATTGATGATTGCTGATCCTTTAACTAAAAGCATGCCACCACTGAAATTTAAGGATCATGTAGATAGAATGAGACTTGGTTTCCTTATGTAGTTTTCATTGTAAGAACGATATTATTTTAATGAAACTCTATTTGTGATGTTTTCTCATTTCAGTTTATGCGCATATTCATTTATTCATTTTGAGAAATATCAATTAAAGTTTGGACTTAGAATAAACATTGGGTTTATTCATTAAGTAATATGGGCTTGACGGATGTAATACATTGTGATACATGGAAGATAATACTCACAATTTTAGAAGACTTATCACCGTGATTCATGTATTTTATTACTCACTATAGTATATGATGTATTATGTAGACCAAGTGGAAGAATGTAGGTTTTTTTCTCTCTCTTGGGTAGTTACTTGGTTACAGAGACCAAGTCAAAAGAAAATAAGTATGGTCCACATTATCATTATCAGTTAACTTCAGAACAGTTTTCATTTAAAAACATTCAGAAAAAATAGCTGCCCACTAAATTTGATTTGGTAACTGCCTTTGTGATGGAAAAAGGTTATTTAAGAAAGTTCCTTATCTTCTGAGGTCCCTATGCTTTCTTTCTCATACAGTATCATACACCATTTAAGAAGAGAAAGTGAGAGCGTAGAAATACCGTAGAAGCCAGACAACTTTAGAGACAAAAATCAGAGTAAGAAGAATAGCAACGGCGGGAGGTATTTATGATCCTAACTTTTCCACATTTGATCTAATTACTTTATGAAATATGTAAAGCATGTTTAGATCATTTAGTTTTTTAACTAACATCTCGTTCATATCAGCTGCCTACTTTTTTTGTTTCCTTGGTATCTTGGGCTCTATTAAGAATAACTATTGAAAGTGTCAGTTAGGTTTCGGCCTTTGGTTGAGGCTTAAAAAAAAAAAAAGAGAGCAATGAGCAGAAAGAGGATAAGAACAGAGCAATTTAAAAATGAGAAAAGGGCGATGTCTCCAAAGTTGTTGGGGTGGGAGCAGTACATAGCTGTATATAAGCCCCCAATCTGTGTTTCGTTTGAGGTTCTGGAAAGGTTGAACGATTTTATATTCTGTTCTTGGAACCGTAAAACAGAGAACCAAATGTTCACAATTGTGTGGCTTCCCTTGGACTAAGGATGAGTGTAGATCTTGCAGAGATTTTTTTATTTTTGTTTTTATTTTTATTTTCTGTATACGTGAATGTGCTTTTACTGCAGGTTTCTATATCCTCACCTTGAATATGAATTCTTTTTCCTGTGGTGGTTTTTGCGTGAGCTAACTAGGGAGTGAGGGTTGCTTCATGATTTGGGTACTGACCTGCAAGACAACGTTTGCACTGCCAAAGTAGATTTTCTTTTTTCTTTTTTTATCTGAATGTTAAATGTCAATTTTCAATGCAGGTAAGTAGTGTTCTTCACCATAGCAACGTGTGCTGGCCGTAGCCTGCGCTGTGTGCTTGCAGATTGCAGAAAAATAAGTGTCTGTGTATGTAAATTAAGTCGAGCTACGGTCCAGTATAAAAAAAAAAAACAAAAAACAAAAAGAAGAGAGATGGTGGGTGGTTGTTGAGATAAATGAGAGAGAAGATAAAAGAGATATAAGATTAAATGATATATGTAGTTTTTGAAAAAGAAAAAGGGAACGTTACGTAGAAAGGGAAAGCAGAGAGACGAAAGAGTAAAAGTGAAGGAAGAAAAAAAAAGAGAAGTCAATAACAAAATTTGGGCAAAGAAAAAGAGATGCTGACCGTAAGGAATTGACGAGGAAAAGTCAGAGTTAGAAGGGATAAAGAAGAAAAAAAAAATAAGTTAGAGATGGAGAAGAGAGAGAGAATGAGTGAATTCACAAAAAAAAAAAAGGAAAAAAATGTGTCTATGTTCTATTGTTCTTTGGTATTTATTTTGAAGGGAAATACTAAATTTTAAAAATTAGGATTCGTAAAATCTCTACAGCGAAGAATTTCATTAAATGAAAAACCACTACTTTATACTTATTCATAAATAATTTCAAGAATTTAGTTCGTGATAAATAGCACCACTCTATTTTTAATTGTGTTTGTCGGTATCTTAACATGATGTGAATTTTTCAAGTTTTTTATTTGTGCTGAATAATATTAATTGCAGTTTAAATAATATCTGTTTGTGTTGATTATACGGCCTTATGCCATTTTCAACATTATTGGAGTCAAGATGACTTATCTTTATAAGGGTTTATTATATGCCTTATGTCATTTTAAATTCCACTAAGCAAATTCAATAATTTTTAAATTTTTAAATTAATTACTTTCCCTTTAAGCAATTTAACAAATTTTTAACATAAAATTAATGAACTTATAATTATTTTTTAAACGAATTATGAGGCTTTGATTTTTTTTAAAAAAGTATTTAGATACTTCGTGCAAAATAAAATTGTAAATATATTTATTTATTTTTTTAATTATTTTGTGATTATTTTAATTTTATTTTTGATTAAATGGGTAATTTAAATATTTTAAGATCATTAAAAATTTGTATAATTAATTTAGGATAACCGTTTTAGGACAGATGTATCAAGAATGTAATTAGATTGAGTTCTTATCTTTCTATGTGCATAAATAAATTTTTGAATTTGACTTAATTTACAAATTAATTTTTTTATTTTTGTGAAAAGAATTTTTTCAATAATTTTCCTATCAAATAGTTATTGATAGCAACTTTATTTTTTCTTATTTTTCTCACCTAGTAGTCTTTAGGAAACGATCGTGACGGTCTCTCACCATTATTTACTAATGAGAATAGATAAAATCTACTATCAAATATGACATATGTATGTAGATCTCTCAATATCCTCTATGTCATAACTACCTCACCATTATCTTTACATCTATAACAAATCCTGAAGGGTTTACCCTCTTGAAAACTTATTCTCTCTTCTACTCTTCTTTTCTTCTCATACTTCTCTATGTATTAGACCTCCCAATTTGTAGAAAGCCATTCACACTCCACCATAGTATAATCTATTCCATCTTCATATTTGCGCAAGCTTGGCATTAATTGCACTCACTAACTTCCTTAACTTTTTTCTTTTCTTCTTCCATCTTTCATTGAGTTTTTCACACACACACAGGACACCTATTTATTTTCTTCTCTGTTTTCATAGCACACACATCACTCCACGCTCTTTATTACATTTACAAACACACATTCACCAATTCAGTTCACACGCTATTCCACTAACACTTGTTCCATACTCATTTTTTTTATTTCTTCCTTTTTTTTTTACGATTTAAGTCAATATCCTAACATGAATATATTAATTAACTAATGATCTAATCGCCCAGCCCTTTGGTGATATTAGATGTTGGTATACACTTACACACACACACACACACACACACACCCACACACACACACACACAGATATATATATATATATATATTTTGCAGCATAAACTTCTTTCCTTATTAAATGATTTTTTAGGATCATTCAGCGGTTTCTAATAGGCAAAAGTTTAAAGAATCAAATAAATAAAAAAGCTCATAATTCGATCTCTACCAGTAAAGTGTCAAATGAAAGTTTATTATTATACAATAAAAACATTAGTAGATAATGGTATCAAAAGAAAAATTAACTTACTACCGAGGAAAAGAATTACTTATAGACATTTCATTGATAGAGAAAGGTGTGGAATTATTGACAGATTGGCCGCAATTTGATTCCTGTGCAACTATATTTGGACCCATCCTACCATGCAAGAAAAATGCTGGCTCTTGTGGAGATGGCAATTTAATCGAGCGTCTACTCATACATGAAACAACTGCCGCCATTGTAGGTCTAGCATCAGGATTTTCTTGAACACATAATAAACCAATCTGAATGCATTTCATGACTTCAATTTGTGAATAATTTTCTTTCACAGTTGGGTCCAATATGCTTAATGGTGTTTGATCACTCCACTGTCTCCAAACCTGTGACAATTTGTCAAATTAAATATTTAAATTCTTTATGCTTTTGGCGTTTAAATCAAGTTTGCTGTTATAAATGGCGGCATATGGCTTACAAAATAATAATAATAATAATAAATGGGGGCATATGAGCATTAATGAATGGAAACAAACTGCTAGATTTTGTACTCACATAATTCAGGAGGCCATCAACAACACGGTGTGAGTCAAAAGAACCTACATTCCTTATCCCAGTAATAATTTCCAAAACCATGACTCCAAAGCTGAAAACATCTGATTTCTCAGAAAATTGTCCGAGCATTGCATATTCTGGAGACATATAACCACTACAATAAAAAAAATGGTAATTTAGTTAAAGTACATATCATGTCAAGAAGTGTGAGAGACAAGGATGGGAATGGGCATTCAAAACTTACTATGTTCCAACAATCCTGTTAGTACTTCCTTGGTTTTGATCTATTTCAACAAGTCTAGCCATGCCAAAATCTGAAATTTTTGGATTCATATTCTCATCTAATAAAACATTACTAGGTTTAAGATCACGATGTATAATTTTAAGTCGAGAATATTCATGTAGATAAAGAATTCCTCAAGCAATTCCTTCTATAATTCTGTAACGTTGAGACCAGTTTAACAACTTTTGCTGTAGAGTATCTACAAAAAATTTTAATCAAAAGTTAGTGATCTTTTGTAATCAATTACTTGGATTAAATTAAGGTATAATGCATTGATTAGCAAACATAATATATAATGCGTGAAATTTAATTATTAACTAATGAAAGTGTTTAAGGTCAGAAGTGTCAAACCAAATAAATAGAAATCAAGGCTTCTGTTCGGCACGTATTCGTAAACAAGTATTTTCTCTTACTCTTCTAGGCAAAAACCTATGAATGCCACTAGATTTCTGTGTTGAAGCTTGGCTATCAATAAAACCTCATTCTTAAACTCAGTTGCACCTTGCCCAGAATTTCTTGAGAGCTTCTTTACAGCTATGTGTCGTCCATCGGGTAGAATGCCCTGAGAAGCGGGAACATGAACCATTATTGATGTGGAAAACAAGATAATAAAAGAAATAAAATTTATCAAATTTTACCTTGTAAACTTGCCCAAATCCACCTTTGCCAATCATGTTCTCCGGTGAAAAGTTGTTTGTTGCTGCTTCAATTATAGCCAAATCGAATTGCAACGGCTCTAAGGTGGCACTCTCATCCCCAACTAGACCAATATATTTGAATTGTTAAACTGGGTTTGCTAACATCTTGAAGTTTAAAAATTAGTAAGGATTGAAATTTCTTTTTTTTTTCTTCTTTACAATACGTACAATTTTCTTTGAGAATAGTCTTGTCACTCTTTCTTGCTTTTCTCCGTAGCAAATAGCAAGAAAATGAGAAGAGCATCACCGAAACAACAGTGGGGACAACAATCAAGATAATTGTTCTTGACCGGCCTCTTCTATTTTCTGCAGAACAGTCAACATGGTCATTAAGATGCCAATAATAATAGGCAATAGGTCATGATAACAACAGGAGAAGTGGCTCGATTTCCTCTATTGGTCATGGCGGTCCATGTTACTTCCTGGGCATGTAGTGAGTGGTCACCCAGTCAGTGAATTACAAACTGCGAAATTTAGACACTAAAATAATATAATTTTTATAATTAAAAAATTAAATTAATAATATTTTAAATAATTAAAGAGTTTTATTAATGTTAATTTTGTTAAAATTAAATTAATATTATTTTTATAATTAAATAATTAAATTGGTATAAATTTTTTTATAAAATATTAAATAATAAAATATTTACATTTTTAAAAGATTAAATATGATATTTATTCTTGATTTTATTGGAATCGTTAAGGAATTGGAAAATCTTTTCTAATTTGAAGAATATATTGAAAACCAACATGTCCTGCATATCATTAATAACTTGGGAAAGCAAACATAAATGCTTGGGTCGAGACTTCACCTGTAGCTGTAGGTCCAGGAGGAGGCACGAGTCCCGCTGGTGCCGGAGCAGGGGAGTCATAAAAAGGGTACAATTCGTACCTAACGTTACAGCTGGGATATAAAATTCTCCCTCCCTTTCTTCCGGCACTGCATCCTGGAAGATCCCCTATCGCACCACTCAGACAGGTTCTGCAATCTTGGGGTGACAGGTCCTCTGTGCACTGAGCTAGGCAGTAGAGGTTTTCAAATTCGGAAATGGGTTCTTTATTTGTGGCGTACTTCTTGGCATCAATAGAAGAATTGGCTGCCTCATCTGCGGTTTTGTTCATGGTGTCCAACATTAAACGCATGAAGCCTGCCTGGTTTGAGATATTGAAAGGGTTCCTCATGCAAAAGTTGGGCCGTGTGTCCACGGTGGAGAAGAAAGACCGGTTGGAATACCGAGCCATGCATTGGTCGTACCAAATCACAGCCTCTTTGAACAAAGGGCACTCCAAGGATAGTCGCTGGGTTACGTTGGCGACGCATTGACGACAGAGCTGAGAGGGGACGTCACCCCTGCACATGAAAAGTCCATAGACTGTATCGGAGGGGTTTCTGCCGTTGACGGTGGTGTTATAGAATTCGGTGTTGCCGGTGGCGTTGGAAGACAAGGAAGACAGGAGGGTCATGACGTCCGATTGGAAGGCGCTGTTGGCAGTGGTTATGTTTGTTGAGCAATCATAGTAAAGAGGAACAAGGTTCTCCGCTTTAGTTGTTGCAAAATTGAGGAAGCTAACAAGGGTAAAGAGGAAGAGAAGCTTGAAGCAAGCCATGGACGTGTAAACGGGTCTGTTAATCTTTGAGAGCACTACCATGGATCTATGTAGCGTTGCAGTTTATAGTTCGTGCAATTTTCTTTGTCTATTTGTAATGGGTAGTGGGGTGTGCTTGAAATTTGAAGTAGAAGTTTCCTCGTGTGTAACGCAGTTTGGTCCGGCAGAGGGGGAAAGATGCTCCCAAGTCAATGAAGCAGCGAGTCAAGCTTTGTACAGTCTCTTTCATTTTTCCCCCAGATATTAATTCTCTCTTGGAAATATTTTTTCAATGTACTTGACTTGTGTTTATGGCGTGAAATTGTCATAAAATCAATAACATGATTTCATTGCTCAAGGCCTGTAATTAGTATTTTTAAATATTGTTTTTATTTTTTTGTCCTTACGCAGAATTTTCCACGTCCTTGTGTGAGATTAATATTATTTAAAATACGAGGCGGCCTTTTTTAATAGGATATGGTCTGAACCCACGACTTTTTATTTTTAAAAATAAAAAGTTTGAAAAATTGTTTTAAAAACGAAAGCAGAAAACCACATCCAAATCTAACTTCTGAATATTGTTTTTATTTTTTGTCCTTACACATAATTGTCCACGTCTGAGATTAATTTCATTTAAAATATGAGGCTGCCTTTTTTAATAGCATATGGTTTGAATCCATGACTTTTTTATTTTTAAAAATAAAAAGTTTGAAAAATTGTTTTAAAAACAAAAGCAGAAAACGACATCCAAATGTAACTTTTGGCCTTATCAGTGAGCGTGCAAGAAATTTTCTTTAAGCATCCGTCAATAATTCAACTCGTTGAGCCCTTCTATAAAAATATTAGATGGAAACTCCCGCACAAAATTACTTTGTCAGAAACTGAAATAGAAATATAAATTTTAACTTTTAAATTTTATATATATATATATATATATAAAAGAGGGATCAATTTATTTTAGTATAAAAATAAAATTTTTACATTGATATCCAACCATTGATTACATTTTTATGTAATGATTTAAAATCACTAAATTTAATGATGAAGGAATATAGTAAATATTATTTTTAATAGTAGAATTTATATTTAATGAAGAAAAATATTTTGATTCTATTCATTAAATTAAAAATAAATCAAATAATATATTTATTTTTTGATGAAATTATAAAAATTAATTTTTTATTTTAAATTTGATAAATGACATAGAATATTAAAAATTTACTAGTTATTTGAAATAATATTTAAAAATATTAATAATATACTTATACAAATATTTAAAAAAATATTCAATAATATTATATATTACCATTATAAAATTTAAATAATTAATTAATATTAGTATTAATATAATATTAAATAAAATCTTTAGTTATATAATTAACTAATATTATTAATAATATATTTTTAATTATTATTTAATAATCTATTAATAGATTATTAATTTAATTGTTGAAATAAATTATTATTATTATTATCATTAATTATTGATTTTTATGATGATATTCTATACATTTTTATCAAAAACGTAATTTTTTTTATTTTATCAAAAATAACATTTTTATTTCTTTTTTATTGTTTAAATTTAATGAGTAGAGAAAAATTATCTTTGTTCATTTGATACGAATTTTTTTATTCTTTTTGCATTAAATATATATTTTATTATTTATTTTTTCATTAAATTTTGTCATTTTAAGCCATTAAATCAAATTGAAATCAATGACTATATATATATATATATATATATATATATATATATATGCAATCAATCAGTCAAGAGAAGATGTTAGAAATACTTATTGTAATATTTCATTATGAAAAAACTCTTTATGACGGATAGAATAGTTTCTTACTATGTGGACAAATTATATGACAAATAGATTGAAATAAGATGTAATTTAGGACATGCAAATGTAATTTATCTCGTTTGAACCACAATTATTACACATGGATTAATTAAAAATATGATAATTTAACCAGCGAAACAAATACAATGTTAAGAGGAAATTTTCAAAAATTATCAAAAGTGGAATCTACAATATGCTTACACGAACTTCACGTACCATAACCAGGTGACAATATTATTACGCACTCATTTATCAAGATTCCAAAATAAGTGAAACTAACTATGAAAGTGTTGTTGATTGTACGCAAGATCCTTCAGCATGTGATGACTGATGATTGGATTTGTTTTGATCTCTATGCGGCTTGGTTTGTGATTGTGAAGGAGAAATACGGATATATATATTTGGTTTAGATGAACATAGAAGTTGTTAGTGATGCGGCCTTGGCTTCAATTCTATTGGATTCTATCAGGTTTTCTTCAATATTTCACTACCATATAGATATGATAATCTTTTACTACATAGTGCAATATCTTCATAAATTGTCAAATTAACCCTTAATAGCGTGTAAAGTGTGAACCTAATGCAATTTTTTTTCAAACTTCAAGATAGAGATGTATATGTCTGTCTATTGAACTACTCTGTAGATATATTGATTTTAATGCTCATTTTGCCGATGACAAAACTAGGAATCATACTATTCACGGTATTGCTGGAAACTGTTTTCCTCAAGAAGAGTAACGAGTTACTGAAAAGACTTGATACTATAATAATATTGAAAGTTGAGACTCAATAGAGAGATTCCAAATGCAGAGACAGAAACTTGACCAATGAATTGCCAACGTGGTAGTGGTAGGGTAGGAGTTGCACGGAAAATATATATCCAGCGTCTCCTATCAGTACTCTGTGTATTGCGCTGTTTACAAAGGAAAAAAGCAACCATCCAAGTAGAAAGAAGGACAAAGACCCAAAGCATAATCAAATTGTGAAAATTGCTGTGTCTGGATGCGCTGAGTGATTATACTTGGAAGTCTTTTCAATCACTGCACTTATTTCTGCGTGGCTGGAGCTTGAAGAAGCATTCGAACGGATCTTCGCAGAAGTGACCGGAGTTATGCTCTTGGGTCTCTGTTGTGCTTTGTGGTCTCGCAGAAAATGAAGGGGCTTGACTTGGAAAGGTGCTGTGAGTGGATGTTCCATTGTGAGCACAGAAAAGGAGTGGTGACTAGGACAGATGATAACATCACTTCACCTCTTTAAACGGCTTACGATTAATTTAGACCCGCTGATGAAGCGGTATAGTAGTGTTATTATGAAGACTTGACTAGACATAGAGTGATCATGCGAATGGAAATAAAGAAACGGAAATAATGTTTTTTTTTTCCATCAAAACTATTCAAAGTAAAAGCACTCTAATGAATAAACATCCATCACACGGCCATGACTTGGAATGTCCATCTCTCTTGGTTGAGCTCATTCTGTATGAACAGAAACTGAATGGGGATGGAGCTATTCTATTCTTACAATTACTTTGTAGTTCAGGAATAAGTATCATGAGCATAGATCACCAATTCATATAACTTTTATTGCAATCACCACTACTATTACTGTCTTAAGGGTTCGTGAGATCTGCATCTTATATCTTAAAAAGTAATAGAGAATGGAACATTAACACTTAAAACTAAACCCTCCAGATGCAGTCACAGAAAAAAAAAAAGGGAAGTATAAGCAGTCGTCAACCTTATGTAATAAACTAAACTATACATCAATATGTTTCTACATTAGATAGACGGCAAGAAAATTGGCTGGTTGTTGACCTTTTACAAATTGTAAATAGATATAAAACTTGCGTAATCCTTCTTTCCTTTTTAGTTTTGGTTTCATATTCTGAAAAGACAGTGTTTAAGATTAAATGAAACAATCGATCCCTTAATTTTGTTACACAAAGTGAAAGCCTTTTTTAAAAGTAAAAAACTTGAAAGGAACAGTAAATTATAAGAAAATTACCATCTTGCCTGTTTAAGAAAATTACCAAATTGAAAAAGGCGGAAATGTGAGATGGAAAACGGTGGGTTTGGGTATTTGGGATGTAGAGAATAAAGCATGACTGACCAAAAGTCTCCTGAGTGGACTACGGACAGAGTATCACCTACGGCAAATAGATGGACCTTTGCATTAAATTTCATGGATGGATGATTGGATGTAGTGTTCCGTGTGAAATGGTTCTTTGAACTTGACTTATATAATTTAAGAAAATTAAGTTAGTAAAAATTAATATATTATTATTTTTATAGGTAATTATCTTCATAATTTTAACATTACTATTTATATAATAAATAATAATGATATATTAATTTTTTATTAACTTATTTTTAATAAAAATATCTTTTTGTGTGATATTAATATTATCAAATATTTATTTTGTTATAATAAATGTTTAAAATTCATTAAATATAATGCACAATTAATATATATTTTTTAACTTATTAAAATATACTAAATAAAAATAAGGGTGCCGACGTATTTCTGTTTGTAGATATTTTCCCATTGTAACGTCGTTTTTGTGAATTTTTCCTTATCTATTTTCTTTGGGTACATATTTCCTTATCTATTTTAATGATAAGTCGGGTATACGTGGAATTTGAAGTACATTTTCTGACATTTAATTATGATTTATTATCTATGTAAAAATTATTTATATTATTATTAAATTATATATTATAACATTTTTTTAAAATCTGTATAAAATAATAAATAAATAAATAAAAATTAATTTCTTTTAATGAAATATAACACGTAATTTAATAGACTCAATTATTTTGTTTCCTCTCATCTTTTGATAAAATAGTATTTAATTAAGTGTTAATTAAGAGAAAAATGTTATGAATTAAGAGGGGAGTAATTTTTTTAAGTTAACACTATTCTATTAAAGAGACAAGATTAATTATAATAAAAAATAAATAAAAGACTTGAATTTTAATTAAATAATAATATAAAAATATATATACTGAATCTTTTGATTTTCTTCTCGAAGATTAATTTTTCCTGACAAATCTTATAAATTTATATTGATAATTATTATATATGTTGAAAATGTTTGGAAACAAAAGTCGATCGAAAAGGTGAAACAAAAAAAAAATGAGTGATGGAAAATAAAGGATAGCTAACTCCGGAGAATGAATTAAGTTCAGAGCGGAACAATGAACAATGAACAAGCCGTGGTGTTAACAGATCTTTCACGATCCTCTTCCTTTTCCCACTTTTTTCTTTTTGGTCCACCTTTTGCCACTAGTTTGTTTTTTGCTAACAATGGGCTGAAAGCCCAAAAGAACAAGGAAAAAACACTACAAAGGAAACAAACCGGGTCAGGAAAAGCCCAGTAAGATCAACAGTGATTGAAACAAATGCCCGTAACATCAGCGCACCGACGGTCTTCGTACCAACCATTGCAAATATTGTCTCTGATTTTTCTTTTCGGCCATAACGGTTGACTTTGATGAGATCCCTGCATTTCCCAAAAACGAAAAGAAAAGGCTTTGTTGAATTGTAACAAGGTAAATTTATTAGAACGACTCCATTTCAATGTTTCAGCGAAGCTTGTTTTTGATCTTAACATAGAGTGTGCATTATTTTTTTGAAGCTTGTTTGGGATTCGATGCCCAAATCAATAGTGTCATCACTCATCAATCACAAGAAATTTGGTACCACATAAGCTACAAGTACTCTTGAATTATTTTTTTGCTAGTCTATGATTTCGTGTTTAGAACATAATCTTAAAGTAAAAAAAACATAAATAAATTACTCAAATCTATATTTTGAAGCATCTAATATTCATTAAACATATCGTGTGAAAATATCTAAACCTAAAAATATTTATTGATTATAAAAAAGAGCTTAATTTTAGTCTATTATTAATCTAATATTTTTTTATATTATCATTTAATTATGTATTGATATGCCATTAAAAATTTTAAATTTTTAAATAGTTATCGACATAATCAAATCTTCTTAATAATGTGTCAATAAATTATTGAATGATAATATAAAAAACTTTTACACAGATAATAAATTAAAATTAAATCTTTACGTAATATTTGATATACAAGAATGATCATGAAATGAAATGCAATGAGTATGGAATGAAGGATTCATGCGTTTGTTAAGCAAAATAACATGGAATTCATTTTATAAAATCATGAATGGAGCATGAAATTTATTTTTTTTTAAAGAGGTGGGATTAAGATTTCATACTCTTTGAAACGGGTATTAATTTTTTTATCTAACTTATTCGTATTAATTTTACAAAATTACATTTATTATCCATCTTAAATTTAACTTATTTAATGATATGACCTTTTAGTAAATAAATTTTTTTTGGTAAACCAAAAGTTTAAGGAGAAGGGAGGTTATCCAATTACAACGTCAAGACATGTCCCAAGTCTCAACGAGAGCTTACAATAGTAATGAGAGACTCTAGCAAGAATCGAATTTAAGACCTTTTAAAATACGTAACTCGATTCTAACAGTTGAACTAACTTTCTATAAAATGCAGGATACCCAAGATAAAAGACATTGAAAATCTCACAGAAAGTGCATTTAAACTTTTTACATAAAGGATATTTATATAATTTATATCAATTTTAATTTCATTCCACATCAATTCCATAAGTAAACAATGGAATAACTTAAAAAAATATTTTATTTCAAAAAATATTAAATTATAAATTAAAAATGATTATTTCATTATATTTCATTACATTTATATTCTATTCTAACACTATAAAAAATAACTATTTCATGTACCAAACATCAAGTTATAACAAGATTAGTGTAAATTGCTACTCAAATTATCAAACTCATAAAATTATAAACAAATATCACAAACGCAAAAGAATATTAAGATCAAAGTTCCATAGGTAGTATACGAAGCTTAAAAAAGAAAAAAACACCTCGAAAGCACCTAGCCAGGAACAACTAGCAATCTAGTTGTTTGGTGGTTGTGCTACTGTTGTCATCCAAGATGTACGGATAAGACCAAAAAAAAAATCTGCTATACTTATAGTATATACTTACGCTATATGTTTATTCAATGTGACATTGCGACCAAACATCTTGTCGTTCAGCATTGATTTTATCAGTGGTCAAATTTAAACCATAGTTATCGTTTACCAACACTAGAAGTAAGCGCAGCCCCGGGATGTTAGGGAAGCATTTAGCCATGATCGAATATCGTGGCTAAATGAACAAAGTAACCGCGGTTAATTATGTCTCAAATTTTGTATTGACAAGTATACAAAATACGAAAACATTAGAGTCTCTTTGGTTTGAAAGAATATTTTGTTTTATTATTTTCATATTTGACTTCAATTTAAAAAATGCCTTTTAAAAAACATTATCCTTAAAACACAATTCAACACTTTCGAACAAGTTCTGTATTTTTATTGTAAATGAAAACCAAAAATCCTAACACCAAACACTCTCTTCCTACTTTTCGCCACAAATTTATTTATTAGGCATTCTCCCCCATCGCCATTCATTGCATGTTGTGCTGCTCTGCATTTTCCTCTCTATTCGTTGTCTTTTCTGCTCTCTCTTTATCTCTCTCCCCTTCTTGGGCTTGAGTGTGCATTATTCCTCATAATTAGTTTGCTGCCTTTTTCTCTCGTTATCTTCTTCCCGTGCTCCCCTACACCTAAAGACTAAAGAGCATTTTCTTACAAGTAAAACAAACACCTAATTAAAGACCGTTTTATAAGAAATAAAATGTATTGTAATCTTGAAAATCTTTAGAAAATTATTGAAAAACAATTTATAAAAAACATTAATATAAAATTACTTTGGCACATTAAGATTTTATTTTGAAATATAAAAATATCTTCTTTTTCTTTCTTTTCTTGTTTTTTTTTCGTGATATTTGTTTTGAAAAGTTTAAAATTTTAGTATAGAAAATTATGAAACTAACAGAAAAAAGCAATTTAAATAATTAAATATATTAAATTTTTTACCAATTAATTTGAATATATATATATAATATATATATATATATATATATATATATATATTATGCGAGTTTTGACTGTTTTCATTTGTTTTATACATCTGAATATATTTTAAATATTTTATTTAATATATTCGAAGCTATTGGACTTTAAAGTATTTTAAAATGATTATGTATACTGTATGTAAAAGAGGTTTGTAGTTAGTGGACCTGAAAAACTCCCTCTATTTTTGTCATGTCTCCGAATTTATGATCAAATCAAACAAATTAATTTCTTAGGAAAACAAAATTAATTGCATCAGCAATTTAATTACCTGCAAGAGAAGTAACTGGGCGAGGTGCTTCTGCAATGGACGATCCGCACCTCACATTGCAGCTAGGACTTAGGACTCTTCCCCCTTTCTTTCCTGAACAGCACAACGGAATATTACTACTTATTACGGCTCATAGACACATCAAGCAATCTTGGGAGGACAGGACCGGCGTGCACTGTGCAAGAAAAAATTATTGCCTGTTTTGAAATATAATAAATACATATTTCAAAAAATATATCAAACTTTAAATTTAAAAAAATTTACATAAATTTTATATTAACAACTTAAAATTAATATTAAAGATATTTCCTGTAATGTATATTTAATTGTGACAAGACTATATAATGATTGAAAACCGGAGAATATTTTACAAATTACTTAGTATCAATTGGATTTTTTGCCATTTATCCAAAAACACGCAATAATTTTTTTGAACTCTGAATTTTGAAAAAGAAAAATTTATTGGTAGACATTGTCTACTTATATTTTATTCAGTTGACATTTATTAATAATTTTTTAAAAAAATAATATACATTTATAACATATATAACTCATTAAATTTTATACGTATTACTTATTAAATACTTATATAAACTGAAAGACAGAGAATCAAAATAACTATTGTAAGGCAATTATAGGTGAGGGACTAGTCAATGGCTGGAAAGTTGAACAGTTCAATAAACGTCATTTTCAACCTTTGTTGAATGAATGGCGAAGAAAATTCGATGCATGAGAGGTTTCCACACTGTAACATACTAGTCACTAGCTGTGCAAGGCACGGTCAATCCAAGAAGTTTCCTTCTTCATGATTTTTCCACAGCCATCTAATTATGTAGTACAGATCCAATGCATTTGGTATAATTTAAAATTTGTCAATGAGCCATTTACAGTCTAGTTTTTTTATCTGACAAACTGTTGTTCAGAGTCAATAGCCATATTAAAAGGAATATCATTGAAAAGTAGTCTACACTTAAAGGTTCCCAAATCCTCAATAAACACAAATGTGATAATCCAAATGGTTCTAATTGCAGAAGCACCGTTCTTAATCAAACTCTAAAGGATTTTTTAGACATCCGAGCAATTAACAGCACCAAAGTTATCTAATGAAAATAAAGTGCGTTATAATTAATCCGTAAGAATCATGGAAACTTTCTTGTATGATACACATGCGACAACATATCCAAGTGAAGCACACATACGAGCAAAGGAATTACTTGATCCTCCATTCATGCTAAAAAAAAGGTAGGTCTCATCTTTTAACTGGTGAAAGTTTTCTGGATTTGGAAGTTTCCAATTACTCTTTTCACAATTCACAAAACAAAAGTGAATATATTAATATAACCTTTAACAGATAGGATGTCAGGACTCATGACGCTACATATACTTGTTTTATAGCCTAAATTTCTTTGCCTTATTAAGTAATTGTAGGATCATTACTTAAAGGTTTCCAATGGCCAAAAGATTAAAAGAATAATCTTTTTTAAAAAAGCTCATATTTTGATCTCTAACAGTAAATGTGCCAAATGAAAGTTTATTACTATACATTAAAAACACTAGAAGATAATGGTATCAAAAAACAGTTATTTACTATCGTGGAAGAAAGTAACTTATAGAAATTTCATTGATAGAGAATGGTGTGGAACTGTTGACGGATTGACTACAGCTTGATTCCTGTGCAACTCCTGTTGGATCCATTCTACGGTGCAAGAAAAATGCTGGCTCTTGGGGAGATGGCAATTCAATTGAGTGACTACTCAGACATGAAACAACTGTCACAATTGTAGGTCTAGCATCTGGGTTTTCTTGAACACACAATAAACCAATATGAATGCATTTATTGACTTCAATTTGAGAATAATTTTCTTTCATATTTGGGTCCAACATGCTTAATGGTGTTTGATCCCTTCAATGTCTCCAAACCTATAACAATTACTGGTCAAATTAAAAAGTATTATATTTCCCTGAGTGCACATTAGTTTTGCTGTAGCAATAATAAAAGGAAAAAAAATTGCTAAATTATTGCACTCACATAACTTAGGAGGCCATCGGCAACACGGTGAGGTTCATAAGAACCTACATTCTTTTTTCCAGTAATAATCTCTAGAACCATGACTCCAAAATTGAAAACATCTAATTTCTCATAAAATTGTCCGAGCATTGTATATTCCGGAGACATATAACTACTGTAAAAATAAAATAAAAAATCATTGGCAATTTAGCTAACACATACCATGTGAAAAGGTGGAAGAGGAAATGATGGGAATGAGCATTCCAAACTTACTATGATCCAACAATTCTATTTATATTTCCTTAGTCTTGATCTATTTCATCAATTCTATCCATGCCAAAATCTGATTTTTTTATATTCATATTTTCATTTAATAAGACATTACTAAGTTTGAGATCATGACGTATAATTTTGAGCCAAGAATATTCATGTATATAAAAAATTCTTCGAGATATTCCTTCTATAACTTTGTAATGCTGAGACCAGCTTAACAACTTCTGTTGATGAGTATTTACAAAATTTTGAGTGAGTGAGAAACGTTATTCTTGTTTTGTAATCAATTACTTGAACTAAATTAAGATATAATGCATTGAAAAGCATGCATAATGCATGAATGTTCAACTTTAACTGGATAAATAATTTAAGGTTAAAAGTATCAAACCAAATAAAAAGTAATCAAGGCTCCTGTTCGGCACAGATTCGTAAACAAGTATCTTCTCTTGTTGTTTTAGGCAAAAACCTACAAGTGCCACAAGATTTTTATATTAAATCTTTGCTACCAATAAAATCTCGTTCTTGAACTCAATTGCACCTTGCTTAGAACTTCTGGAGAGCCTCTTTACAGTTATATGTCGTCCATCATGAAGAATGCCTTGAGAACATATAGACCATTATTTATGTAGGAAACAAGATAACAAGAGTAATACATTTTATCTGATGTCATCTTGCAAACTTGTCCAAATCCACCTTTGCCAATCATGTTCTCATGTGAAAGGTTGTTCGTTGCTGCTTGAATTATAGCGATATCAAATTGCAACGGCTCTAAAGTGGCACTTTCATTACCAACTAGACCAATACATTTGAATTGTTAAACTATAAGTTTGCTATCTTCTTGATTTTACAAATTAATAATTGTGGATTGGAATGTTTTTTTCACAATGTGTACAGTTTTCTCTGAGAGTATTCTTGTTACTCTTTCTTGCTTTTCTCCGTAGCAAATAGCAGCCAAAAGAGAAGAGCATCACAGAAATAACAGTGGGGACAACAATCAGGATAATTGTTTGTGACCGGCCTTTTCTTTTTTCTGCATAAACAATCAACATTTACCATTCAAATGCCAATAATAATAGCCAAAGGGTCCTGATAACAACAGGAGAAGTGGCTTGCTTCCTCGAGTCCACGTTATTTCTGGGCATTTAGTGAGTGATCACCCCAGCTAGGCTAATTTAGATTTTCAAAATTGCATTCATCTAATTCACTCTCCTAATATTGAAGGTCAAATAATTAAACAACATCAATTTCCTCAATCATTTTTCTGGCATCTTTCGTATATGGATAAATGATAAATTTCATCATCCTCTAGACAGCAATCATGATAAGAATGGACAAGTAAAAACAGCTACTGTCATCTCCGTTCAGAAATGAGAGTATTATAGATTGGCGCAACGATCGAGTAGTGTTGAATAAAACCAATCACACAACTATCATTCCCACAAAAATAAACAGCTGTTGATTTGATGAACAATGAGCCATCTAACATTAAAAAGGCCGTTGTCATTCGCCAACTTTTTTTTATTTTTTTGATTTAATTTGTGACTAACACCACTCAACATTCTTAATGATAAAAGTACGGCTAGTTTTGCCCATGGGATGGGAGTCATGGGACACATCTGCATGACACTTCTTTCTTATAGATGGTAACATATACTCATTAATATTTTGAATCTGATGAATGATTAAAACATTGGCTAAATTCTAAACAAGTTTGATTTTGAGTAAGTATATCATTAATCTATCCTGCATATCATTTACAAACTTCGGACAAGCAAATAGTTCTTGGGTCGGACTTCCCTGTAGGTGATCCTGGGGGTGGAGGACTACCTTCTGGCCTGGGCGCCTGAGCTTCTTCCCCATAAAATTGGAACAACTCAAACCTGGCGTTGCAGCTAGGATATATAACTCTTCCCCCTACACTTCCCAAACGAGGCCATGGAATTGCAGATCCCATCAAATCATTTAGACACCTTTCGCAATCGTCCCTAGACAGATCCCGCGTACATTGAGCAAGAGTATAGAGGGTTTGAAAATCATTGAATTTTAATGATCTTGTCGAATATTTCTCAGTACTATTTTTTGCATCAATCAACACTTAACGTATCCGTTAATGGCCAAGTGAAAGATATTTGCTCCTGGTTGAGGTTGGAGGTATTGGTGATATTCAACTCGTGAAACCTAGGCATGGTGACCACGGTGGAGAAGAAATACCGATCAGAATTGCGAAGCAAGCAGTGATTGTACCAAATTATGGCCTCTTTGGACGAGTGGCACTCTAAAGATATTCGGTCGGCTGCGTTTAGGACGCGTAGTCGACAGAGGCGAGGGAGAATGTCACCGCGGCACATGAAGAGCCCATAGACTGAGTCGTGAGGGGTTTCTGCCGGCGACGGTAGTGTTGTAGACTTCAGTGTTGCCGGCGGCATTGGAAGACAAGGAAGACATGAGGGTCCTGAGATTTGATTGGAAAGGGCTGTTGGCGGTGAAGGTTTCGTTGCTTGAGCAATTGTGGGAAAGATAACCAGGATCTTCCGAAAATCTTGAATCTGTATTTGAAGAATTTGTCGCAGGATCAAGTCCTGCTGGTGCCGGATCAGGGGAGCGATAGAAAGGGATCAAGTCATACCTGATGTTACAGCTGGGATATACAACTCTCCCTCCCTGATTTCCTGAACAGCAGACTGGAATGTTCGCTATCGCGCCAATCAGACAGTCACTGCAACCATCGGGTGACAGGTCCGGTTTGCACTGAGATCCAGATATGTTGCTTGCTTTGTGGCGTACTTCTTGGCACCAATAGAAGAATTGGCTGCCTCATCTGCCGCCTCACGAATGGTGCCGGACAATAAACGCTCGAAGCTTGCCCGGTTGGACACATTGACGCTGTTCCACATGTAAAACGCAGGACCTGTGTCCACGGTGGAGAAGAAGGAGCGGTTGGAATACCGAACCATGCACTCCTCGTACCAAATCACAGCCTCATTGGATAAGGAGCAATTGGAGGATAGTTGCTGGGTTTCGTTTAGGACGCATTGTTGGCAGAGCTAAGGGGGGACATCATTCCTGCACATGAACAGTCCGCAGAGTGAGTCGGAGGAATTTCTGCCGGCGACGGTGGCGTTGTAGAATTCGGTGTAGCCGGTGGCGTCGGAAGATAAGGAAGACAGGAGGGTCCTGTGGTTCAATTGGAAGGCACTGTCCGCAGTGATTGTGTTGTCTGAGCAGAAATAATATAGATAGGTCTGTGCTTTAGTAGTTGAAAAATTGAGGAAGCCAAGAAAGATAAAGAGGAAGATAGGGTTGAAGGAAGCCATGGATGTGTTAATGGGTCTGTTAATCTTGCAGAGCACTATCATACCATGGATGGATGTAGTGCTGCACTTTATAGTTTGTGAGATTTTCTGTGGATTGTAATGACAAGGTGGGTGTACTTTTAATTTGAAGAAGTTATTTTCTCACTGTAACGGAGAAATTCGAGAAATTCTTAGATACTGCTTATCAACTCTTGACTTATTCTCTCTTGAACTACTCACGTCACGTAGTTTCATTTCAACCACTGTAACGTAGTTTGGCGTACAAAGAGAGGGATAGATGCGAGAGCAAGTCCATGGAGCAGTTTTTTCATTTTCTTCCCGGAGACAATTCTCTCTGAAAATTATTATGACAACAGAACCGGTTTTTAGTGGCCGGTTTTTTTTTTTTTTGCTATTTGGTAGCTGTTTTAAGTTTTAACCCTTACTGGAAGATTTAGTAACGTTGGACCATTGTCACATTTAAAAGTGATAAGAAGTATTTAGTGATAATTCTTAACAACCGTCCGTATAACTACCACTAACGTTCTAACATAATGGCAGCTAATTGTTGGCGATTATAATCGCCGTATGTTGTAAGAGTAGTGATTATAACTGCAACTAAATCAGAGTATATGACATTATCTTATAAAATTAGTGACAGTTAAAATCACCACTAAATGATTTTTCTATTATGAGCAATGTTCTAATAGCGGTTAAAACGGCTACTAGATAATTTTTTATTTCCCACTATGTAGTTAGTGGTCGTTATAACCGCTACTAAATAATTTTTGCTTTTCTAATTTTAATGCCAATAACAATTAAAACCGTCACTATTTTCATTTTCCAACTCTTAAACCTTTCTATTTTTTCTTTATTTCCTTTATACAATCAATTATATTCCACTATCAACATACATTTCTTTCATCAACTAATCCTAAAATTCTTTTATTCATTTTTTTTTTGGAGAAAAAATTCCTTTATTCTTAAACTTTCAAAATAAGAATTATAAAAATAAAATTACCAATACATATTCTTAAATAACATTGAAATGCATAATAGGCATTAACTAGTCTTAAATAAAATTTTAAAAGTACCAATAAGATGAGTAAGTCACCGCATGTTTAGAGTTTACTTAAAGTAAATTTAGTCCTACAATCATCGTTTATTACATAACATAAATCTAATATTAAATATAACGCTAATTAATTCTGCCTACGTTCATAACTTGTTGAAGAGGAAAGTCTCGGAATAGAAGGAGAGACTTGATCTCCACTTCCCTCGTCCGTGCCTGCCAAAAAAAGTATTAGAACCCCTTATTAAAAGTAGCCACAAGTACTAAAATAAAATTGGAGAAAACTGCTACCACAAGCAATAGAATAATAGTAATTTTACTTACTTGAGCATGAGGAATGCAAACTTGGGCCTTTCTTGTAGGCGGTAGTAGTCAGCTATGTCATTCCTTCAAATTATTATGAAAAAAAAAAATCAGAAGATTGCTATGATAGAATTAGAGCTTTGGTGTGGGATTGCTTTGTCATTGGTTCTTCTCACTTTATAATAAATTATAGTTTCAAAATTAGTAACTTTTTTAAATGGCTATTTCGTATATTATTATCTTATACATTGCACTGCACAATGGACTACAATTTACAACAAAGAATGCCCAATTTTGTTGACAGGCTATAACAGAGGTTATAATCCTATTATTCAAAGTTATATAGCTCACATAACTTCAAAAAAAAAAAAAGCAGTTTTCCTTTACCTAAGCTATGTATAGCACCTCTATATGATTCAAATCTGTGCAAACTGATAAAATACTTTACCAATTAAATTTATTTACTCTCTTTGAATCTAAGATAATGCTCCCAGAATTTAAAAAAGAGAAGAAATGGGTACTTGTGAAGAGGAGATTTGTACTGTCACTCACTGAGAGAGCAACCAAACTGGTCCAAACAAAATACCATCTTGAACATCCCTAACTAGCTCTGTCCATTTCCTTGTGACACTTGGAATGAATAGCTAGAAACATAAAAGCTGAGATTCAAAAAATGACATAAATTCATTTATTCATCCATTAAATACATAGAAGAACCGAAAATTATGTATGCTTGATATACTCACAATAAATTAAATATGCTAACCATATCACTGAACGTATTATTTAATATATGAATGCTATTACTTATTGCTGAAGCAAATGCCATCCATGCTTGGGAGCTATATATGTTTAAGTGGATGTTGATGCACTGCCTACACAAGATCAAGTGAAGCTTCGTCAAAATTTTCCAATTCTTAATGTTATGTGATACTACGATTCCAAGATTATCAAGAGCTAGTTTTCATGCTGTCTATTTTTGTTTCTCTATTTTCTCCCTTCTAAAAATAGAGAGGCTGAAGTGCGGCAACGGTAGCGGCGCAGCCATGTCAGGGACGGTGGCAATGGCAACAGCAGCGGTAGCAGAGCGGCAGCGTCAGGGATGGCCGCAAGTGCTTCAGAGTTCGGGGAAACGTGAGAGGTGAAAGGGCAACTGGGGAGAGAAATTAGGAAAAGCCGAAGGAATAGAAAGTGATTTTGGGGTGGCAGTTTAATAAAAACCGCCGTTAAAAAATTTAGTTAGCCACTGATTGCCGCCTTTTTTGTAGAATTCATTTGGATTATTAATACGAGTGAATCCGTATTTTTTTAAGTCTTTTTTTAATATTTTTTTATTTCAAAATATGAAATGGAAAACCGGGTGTTTGGGATGTGGAAAATAAGAGAGATTCTATGTAAATTAACATAATACAATATTGGCATAATATTATTTTATATTTAAAAAAATTGTCTAATACAAAAATTATGAGTAATTCTAACTGTTTCTAATAAATAAATTTAATAATTCTTGTAATTATTGTAAAAAAATCAAATATTTTTTAAGTTTTTAACAAATTAAATATTTATAACTTTTCATTTAGTATTTCCTAAGTAAAGGATTGTGCTAAAAACCACTTAAAGTGCTTGCGCGCTTGGTTTTAATATATATATATATATATATATATATATATATATATATATACATGGATTCTATTTATATTAAATGTAATTAAATTTTAATATATTTATATTATTTAATAATTTTTTATGAGTATTAAATTTTATATAAATTAAAATTTTTATATATATAATTTAAGAATTGATATTTAATTATATTTTAAAAAACATATTATCCGTAATGAAGTATCAACATTTATTAATTAAACAATTCTTCGCGCAGAATATCTCCTTCGGACAATAATGAAGTGACAATAGATAGACCTTTGCATTAAATTCATGGATGGATGTAGTGTTCCCTCTGAAATTTTTTTTTGTACTTGATTTATATAATTTAAGTAAATTAAGTTAATAAAAATTAATATATTATATTTTTATAAATAATTATCTTCAAAACTTTAACATTACTATTTATTTAATAAATAATAATGTTATATTAAAATTTTCATTAACTTATTTGCATAAAAATATCTTTTTATGTGATATTAATATTATCAAACATTTATTAATTATTATTTCATAACAAATATTTAAAATCTTAAATATAATTTACAACTAATAAATAATTTATAACTTATTAAATTATACTAAATATAAGGGTGCGTAATTGTGTTTCTGAAGCAGATATTTCCTCATTGTAACGTTGTTTTTGTGAATTTTTCTTTGTCTACCGTAATGATAACTGCTGTATACGTGAAATTTGAAGTAAATATTTCCTTATTTGTAACTTTGTTCGGCCGGCAAAGAGGAATAGTCAATTGATGCAGGCTAGTCAAAGAAATACGTAGACAAGTCAATTTTAAGTTAAATTTAATTATAATATATTATGTCTCTTAAAATTATTTACTATATAATTATTGAATTATATATTATCACATTGTGAAGTAGATGTAGACCGCATTATTATAAATTAAATGTGGCAACCAGAGGTTTAATATTTACAGCTAAAAGGCATCAGAATCAAACCCAAATATTCACATCTATCGTATTTGCATTTTATAACTAACACTATTTAAAAAAAAAAAAGAAGAGTTCTTTGTGCATCAAAAGTTCAAAACCTTTAAACAAGAAGAGAGGAAGAATGGAGATAATTTCATTCATGAACCACGACACATCTTGATAATCATATAGTCGGAAGCTCTAACCATATCGAGATTAATCTTGGTAATCACCTAGAAGGAAGCAAAATTTCTCCTTCAATTTAGCTCCAAATATAACTCTGTTGGACCCCAAATTTACACAACTGAAGCCAAGTGTTTTCACTTTCGAATTCCCTAAGCTATCAAGCTTGAGAATTCAAGAATGACTCGTTACTTTCGAATTCCCTATAGCTAGCAGCAAAACACCCACTTTCTCTACTGGTTTCCAAGAATACTGAGCTAAAACCAAGATCATGGTGGCAGCGGAGGCGAAGGAAGCTTAAATCTTATGACATGCACGGAGTTTAGTAAGAAATGGTGGCTAATTTGGAATTTTGGTTGCGTGAATCCTTCAAGTTTGCCCTGCCACGGACCTTCAAGTTTTCTGACACTTAATCGGGGCCCTCCTAAAGTTGGGTGGTCCAATTTTCAGTTGTGATGGGTTCCATTCTCATGTACAAGTGTGCAATAACAGTTTATTTTACTGCATGGGCCCAAATAAGAAAAGAGTTTACTAATCTATTACGCGTTCTCCTAAAACTACTCGTTCCCAAAAATATAATTTTAATCTTTATATAAAATAAAAAATAAAATTTATTTTTAATTATTAAAAAATATATTCTTTATTAATTTTATTTTTTAGAGATTAATTTTATCGATTTAATTTTTTAAATTTGAAGTGATTCTAAAATTTTATCTTTTTATTCTTTTTAATTTTATTAATTTAATCTCTCAAAAAATTAAATTATTGTAATTTTAAAATTTAAAAGATTAAATTGATAAAATTAATTTATAAAAAATTAAATTAATAAATAATATATCTTTTAAAGATTAAAAGTAGATTTCACTCTAAAATAAAATATAACCCTCCAATTAAATATCTTACTAAACCTAGCCACTGGTGTATTGTGATAAGGAAGGAGAGGCAGTTTGTTGTACAGATTCAGAGGATGGTGTTCGAGATGCCAAGGAGCAGAGTGAGGCTAAGAGCCAAAGATACAATGCTACTTTTATAACTCAATTAAATAAGAAAAGAGTTTAATTTTAATTCATTAATAGTATAAAAAATTTTATACTATTATCTAATCATATATTTTAAAAATATTAAAATAATTTAACTAAAATATCAACTACTTACAAAGTCAAATATATAATAATATATGATTAAACTATAGTGTAAAACTTTTTTACACTGACAGTATATTAAAATTAAATTTATAAAAAAAACCAATCTTAAAAAATTAACCTACTAGAAGGAGAGCTTCATAATTTAAGTATTATATTCAAGTCCCATCTTTTATTGGATGTGAGACATAACAACTATAGTATCACTTTCCAAGATTGAGTTTGTTGTGTTTTTTCTTTTAAAATGTGTTCTTAAAATAAAGACTAAATTATTATTTTAGTCCTTTAAAAATTTATTTGATATCATTTTAGTTCTTTAATATATGTGATATCAAATTAGTCATTTAAAAATTTTAAGTGACATTAAAATAATCTTTTAAAGATATGTAACATTAAATCAGTTTTACAAAAATTTAAAGTGACATTAAAATAGTTTTTCCGTATGATCTTTTTGAAGGACTAATTTGATAATATTTTAAATTTTTAGATGATTAATTTGATGTCACATATCTTTAAAAAATTAAATTAATGTCAAATAAATCTTTAAAGGAACAGAATAGTAGTTCAATCTAAAATAAATCACCAAAACACGTGTTTTTATTAAAACTGTTTTGGTTTTAACAAAATGTTTTTAAGTCTTGTTTTATAAAAAAAATTCAAAAACATAAAGTCGAACAAAATCATATATAACCAAACAAATTTGAATTCTCCTCTTTTAAATTCTTTTGTAATGAAGTAATTTTCAAATAAAAACAAAGTATCGAAGACATAGTGTTCAAAGCATGACATTTAAAGATTATTTAAAAAAAGAATTTGAAAAAAATAACATAAATTGAGATTTTAATAGCATTTAAAGGATAATGAATAAACAAACACATATGCATGAAGTGAAAAGATAAAAACAATACTTAATTATGTAAAAAGCTACCACAAAAACAAATAAATGACAATATACAAATTAATAATTGTAGAAAAACAAATTAATGACAACGACAGTAATAGAATAAAATGCTTTCACTAAAGTAATAATTTTACTTAAGTAATAAGATAATATGATAATCTTAGTGATAAGAGTGATTCATAAATGTTGAAATTTCAAGCCCTTTAGTTTATGTGCAAATATAATATTTATAGACAAAATTATAACAGTCAAATATTAATCATTAGGCATATGTCCAACACGTGTTTCTTGATAAGCATCCCAAGATTTTTCTCAATTCTTCATATTCACTAAAATATATATGCATGAGAACTGCTATTTGCTATGAAATTTTTTTTCACGAAAACTTTAACGAACCAACATAGCAGAAATCAAGGCGTTGCTGATTTAAAATTTAATAAATAACTATTTTAAAAAATAAAATAATAACTGTTTAACTTTTAGTTACTCTTTCGTGAATGTTTTATGAAAATTGTTTCATACTAATAAGCATTTCTCTATATGCATACATCACCAATTATAAACAACTCGAAAGAAATGTTTAGAAAATGCTATACGATGAAAGAAGGATTGCCATGCATGTTGAAAAGAGGGTCCATTCTTAACTTTTTTTTTGTGATAGAAATAACATAGGCTTTGGTCGCCATCTCATCTCATTCGTGATCATTTTCATATATATGTATATATATCGATCCCAAGACTTTTTTCTCCCATGACGTGCCTGTAGTTTTATCAGACTAACGGTCAAAGTTAGTTGGATTTGGATGCTTTAAATAGCTTTCTTTGTCACAAAAGTGAATATAACCTTTGCGAGATATAGGATATGAGGAGGGTGGAGTAAGATAATTTGCAGAAGGTCGTAAGTTTAAATTTTTTTATTGTTATTATATTAAAAAATAGAAAATATGATCCAGACTTAAGATACTATGAACGTATATGAATGTTGTTAAAATTTGATTAGAGAAAACTTTTACTTTACATTCAATTGTTTAAATTACAGTGAAATGAGATGATGTCACAAAAATAATTTACACTAAACAACATAAAATTTAAGAAAACATTCATAAAATGTAAAAAAAAAATTAAATGTTTTTAAAAAAAACTAATAACCAACTTATTCAAGTGATTCAATTAGGCGATTCAAACAGTTTTGACTAATTCAAACATAGTTAATCATGAATCTAATTATGAGATTAAGTTATAATTAACTGACTAAATGTCTAAATCACAGTCGATCTGGTTTGAACATTTCATATATACTTGTTTTATAGCCTAAATTTCTTTGTTTAATTAAATGATCATAAAATCATTCAAAAGTGTTCTATTGGACAAAAGATTAAAGAACCAAATAAAAAAGAATCTCATAATTCGATCTCTACCAGTGAAAGTTCTAAATGATATTTTATTTTTATATATTAAAACATTAGTAAAATAATGGTATCGAAAGAAAAATTAACTTACTATCGAGGAAGAAATGTACTTATAGACATTTGATTGAGAGAGAAAGGTGTGGAATTGTTGACAGATTGACCGAAACTTGATTCATGTGCAACACCATGCAAGAAAATTGCTGGTTCTTGTGGAGATGGCACTTCATTCGAGTCACTACAAAGATATGAAACAATTATCGGCATTGTAGGTCTAGCATCTGGGTCTTCTTGAACACACAATAAAACAATCTGAATGCACCTATTGACTTCAAATGCAGAATAATTTTCTTTCATATTTGGGTCCAATATGCTTAACGGTGTTTGATCCATCCACTGTCTCCAAACCTGCAACAATTTATTAAATTAAATATTCAAATTATTACACTTCCATGCGTTTAAATTAATTTCCCTGTACATTATATATGAGAATTGATAAAAGGAAATAAACTGCTAGATTATTGCACTCACTTAATTCAAGAGGCCATCAGCAACCTGGTGTGTTTCATCATAACTTATATTCATTTTTCTAGTAATAATCTCCAGAACCATAACTCCTTAATAATTTCTGAACATTTTATATTCTGGAGACATATAACTATTACAATAAAATAAAAAAAATGGCAATTTAGCTAAAACATACCTTGTGAAAAAGTGGGAGTGGAACGGATGAGAAAGAACAATGATTAGAACTTACTATGTTTCAAAAATTATGTTCATACGTCCTTGGTCTTGATTTATTTTAATAATTCTAGCCATTTCAAAATCTAAAATTTTTATATTCATATTTTTATCTGATAAAATATTATTCAGTTTGAGATCACGATGTATAATCTTAAGTTGAGAATATTCATGTATATAAAAAATTCTTTGAGCAATTCATTTTATAATTTTGTAATGCTCACATCATCTTGACATCCTTTGCTGTTGAGTATCTACAAAAATTTTTAAGTGAGTAAGTGAATCATACTTTTTAATCTTGAATTAAATTATGAAGCATTGAAAATCATACATAATGCATGAATGTGAAACTTTAACTAATTGAAGAGTTTAAGGTCAATAGTGCCAAACTAAATAAGAAGTAATTAAGGCTGTTGGACAGGTATTCGTAAACAAGAATCTTATCTTGCTTTTCTAAATAGAAACCTATGAATGCCACTAGATTTTTATGTTGAAGCTTGGCTATCAATAAAATCTCATTCTTGAACTCATCTGTTCCTTGCGTAGAACTTTTTGAGAGTTTCTTTATAGTTATAGGCCGTCAATCAGGAAGAATACCCTGAGAATGTAGACCATTATTTATGTAGAAAACATGATCATAAAATAAATATTAAAATTTATCACATTTTTCCACCTTGTAAACCTCTCCAAATCCACCTTTTCCGATCCATTTCTGGAATGAAAAGTTGTTCGTAGCTGCTTGAATTATAGCCAAATCGAATTGCAACGGCTCTAAAGTGTTACTTTCATGACCAACTAGAACAACATGTTTGAATTGTTAAACTAGGTTAGGTAACTTCTTACAAATCAATATATAAGTAGGGGCAAATAGCAGCAAAAAGAGAAGAGCATCACCGAAACAACAATGGGGACAACAATTAAGATAATTGTTCGTGACTGGTCTTTTTTATTTTCTGCATAGACAATCAACATGCATTTGTCATTCAGATGCGAATAATAATAGCTAATGGGTCATGAACTTATGATGACAACAGAAGTGGCCGGCTACAATAAGAGAATACAAAGATAGAGAAAAGAACAATAGTAAAGAACACAATGATGGTAGAAGAAATTGAAGGGCAAGTATCCACCTTGTTCTCTGTTGGAGTACTTATTAAAAACAGATATTTACATTTGAGTCATTAAAAGAATTTAATTGTATTAAAAAAAGGTATAATCACTTCTTGGTTATATAGAAAGAATTGTAATGCTACAGGCCATACATTAGAGCCATTAATTAAATGTGCTTTATGTTTTTTTGTTTTTCAAGTTGTGGCTATGAATCATGACTCACTTCAAATGAATGCAAGGGGTGGCACCTAGGTTGCCAGTCCCCTCAGGGAGACTCTTATCGTTAAGCTACATGACATTTGATAGTTTAAATATTATAAGTAGACTAACATGTTCCTCTGAATTCCAGGGTTGCTTGGTCTTGTTAGATGGATAAATGTTTCTTTTTATTGTAATTGACTAATGAGCCTCCCTTGACTGAGATGGAAACTAGCATCCAAATACCAAAATCTGAGTTTAAAACAAAGAGTTATACCTTCTTTTACCTTCTCTCCTTTAAACATGTCATCGGTCCCACCTTCTTTTTCAATGTAATAGATAATTAAAATATATAATTAAGTAAAATCTAATTAAATAAGAAAATGGGAAAGGTGACATGCTTATAAAGAAGATGGTAAAAATGAGGTGTAAGTGACTGTTCATTCTTAGAAAAGAAAAAAAAAGAAACATTTAGTGTTGTGGTAGTATTTAGAGCTTGTTCGGATTGATGGTATATGGCGGAAAAGAGTGAAATGAAATGGAATTATAAAAAATACTATTATTTGAGATTTTAAAATATGATGGAATGAAATTTAAGATTTCAGTATATCTCATTTCACTTTATATCCTTATTTTTGTTTCTTCTCAAATTGAAGGGTAAGGGATGAAAACACAAATAATAATTTTTATCATTTATTCATTTTCATTAATTTACATTAGAGTTTTCAAATAAAAGAATAAATTTTTTTCTCAATTTCATTATTAAATTTCCAAACAATTGTCAGACGAAATCTCTCAACCTCTTTTTTCCATTTTTCAACTTAATGAGACACAGTGAAATATATATGTCTTATATATGTGAATGTGACTCGTCCAAAATCATCCTGCTTTCAGCTCCTTCTCAAACAGAAGTTAGAGAGAGAAAAATATCATAGAAGTGGAGCAACCTAGCTTCCTTACATTCATTTGAAGCAAGTAGTGCTTCACAACTACTACGACTTGTTATTATTTTCCGGCTTACAATCACGATTTTTCTTTTTTATAAATAAAAAAATTTGTGACTGTAAATCACGACTTTCTATTAAAATATGAAAAAAAAAGAAAGAACACAGTAAATTCTATCAGGAGATACTAGCAACTGGTGAAAAACTAGAACACTTGAAAGCATATATATAATTTGGAACTTTACCTCCCGAAATTGGAGAATTCGATGGGGGAACGAGCCCTGCTATTGGAGGCGTTGGCGCCGGAGCAAGGGACCGATAGGAAGGGTAAATTTCAAATCCGATGATGCAGTTGGGATACAGAACTCTCCCTCCCTGCGTGCCTGCACGGCACCGTGGAAGGTCCCGCTGTATCAAACCATTCAGAGAGGTTCTCTAATCCTGGGGCGAAAGGTCCTGTGTGCACTGAGCCAGACTGTAAAGGTTCAGAAATATAGATATGCTTGCTTCTCTCGTGGCGTATTTCTTGGCACCAATGGGATAGCTGGCTGCCTCTTCTGCCGTTTTGTTCATGACATCGAACAGCAATTGGTTGAAGCTTGCCTGGTTGGACATGTTGACGGTGCTCGGCAGGGCATACCCCGGCGATGGGGCCACGGCGGAGAAGAAATACCGGTTGGAATACCAATCCATGCACTCGTCGTACCAAATCACAGCCTCTTCGGACGAGGAGCACTCTGGGTCCGTGGGGAGTCGCTGGGTTGCGTTTCCCACGCATTGTGCACATAAATGAGAGGGGACGTCACCCCTGCACATGAAAAGTCCATAGACTGTGTCGGAGTGGCTTCCGCCGGCCACGGTGGCGTTGTAGAATTCGGAGTTGCCGGTGGCGTTGGAAGATGAGGAAGAGAGGAGGGTCCTGAGGTGCAACTGGTAGGTGCTGTTGGCAGTGAAATTGTTGTTTGAGCAAACTTGGCGAAGAAAATTGGAGTCCTGTGCTTTTGTAGTTTGAAAAGTGAGGAAGCTGAGAAGGGTGAAGAGGAAGCCAAGCTTGAAGGAAGCCATCATGAAAGTGTTAACAATGGATCTGTTAACCTTGAATAACGAAGTGACAATAGATAGAACTTTGCATTGAATTCGTGGATGGATGTAGTGTAGCAGTTTATAGCATGTGACGCGTATGAAATTATAAGTAAATATTGCCATATTGAAACATTGTTAGGCCTGGCAGATGCGGATAGGTGCACGCAAGTGAACGAAGTATAGGTCAACTTTTTTTTTTTTTGAAATAAGTCAATTTTAATTTTAATTTAATATATTATCACTGCAAAAATTATTTATTTTATATATAATTTTTGTAATAAGGATTTAATTTTGATTTGCTGATAATGTAAAGTATTTTTGTAGTATTATTTAATAATATTTTATTAAATATATAATTTTTTAAATAATTATTATCTTAATTAAAATTTTTAAATGATTTAGTAATCATAATTACATGATAGTATAAAATATTTTATATTAAAAATAAATAAAAATTAAATTTTATTATTAATTATATATTATCATATTATTTAAAAATTTTATTTATAATATTATATGAGACATTCAATTCCTTTTAATGAAATAGTAATATCTAATTTTGATGGATGCAAATAGGTTAAAATAAATAATTAGTACATCGTTATAATTTCAATCAATTTAGATTTTAGTCCTTCTAAATATTTTTCTTTTGAATATTACTTTTTATAATTTTATTTATTTATATTTTGATTTCTAAAAAATTAATATTTTAATAATTAAAAAATATAAAGATCAATCTTTCATGAAAAATAGAAACTGATACCTTAATGAATAAAAATTATAAATATTAAAATTTAAATGAGTGAAAAATATAAAGATCGATACTTTAACAATATGTTTCAGAATTTAAATGAGTAAAAATATAGAGACTAATATTTTAAAAAAATTACAAACATCAAAATCTAAATCAAATGAAACTATATAAATTAATTATTTATTTTAACTACACAAATATTTATCCTCCTGTTTCTCAATAAAACACTATCAACTATATGTTAACTAAGAGAAAAATATTATCAATTAAAATAAGAATATTTTTTTTTCTATTGACACTATTAAATTCACGAGAGAAGATTGATAACATGAAAAAAATGAAAATATTGAATTTTAACTAAATAAGAGTATAAAAATATATATTGAATCTTTTTTTTTTATTTTCTTCTCGAAGATTAGTTTTTCTTGAGCAGAAGTTGTCTACGGAATGAAAACAATAAACAAGTGACACGACGATGTATAAGCTTTATATTTAGCGGTCATCTTAAGATACCCCATATATGATATACAATTTTGAAATTAATTAAAATGATGGGAAATTCTATATATTCTATAATATCTTACCGTGTCAATTTTCAAATTTTCGTCACAAGATACATAGTCAATACAGATTAATTCTATATATATATATATATTCTATAATCTGTTATATATATATATATATATATATATATATATATATATAAAACAGATTATGCATATTGATTGTTTCAATGTGTCATCATATTTTATATCACTTTATGCAACCTATTCGTATACTTATACACAACGTATTTATTTAATTAGATTTATGCAAGCTATATATGACCAAGCTTTTTAGCACATTATTTGATGTGCAAAAATTATTTCACATTTTGAAATGATATGAAATGATCCTACTAATGTAATTAAGGGTGCTCACAGTTTGAATTGATTTGGGTTTATAAGAGGAAAAAAAAATGAGTTTAAGACTTGACTATCAAAATTTGAAATTATTTAATGTCTTATTATACACTACAATGAGGTTTGAAATTTTACACAAATGATATTTTATCATATTCTTTTGAAAAATGAATACTTTATAATAATTACATTGATACTAACATAATTGATAATAAATTATGTTAGCATGATTATTTTATTTTTAAAAGGATGAAAATCAATTTAAAAAAATGCAAATTGGCTTCAATACAAGCTCGCCAAAGTAGACTGGCAGAGCTCCTGTACCAGCTGCGTCAATGTTCTATTTTATTTCCTTTATCCCTTGATCATAAGAAGACAAGTTTCATTTAAAAATAATAATAATATTGCTCCATATATAGCATTTTTGCTTTTCCCCTTATATTTATTTTACAAGCCGCAAATACATAGAGAAGTATTAAAAAAAAATTGTAACAAAATTTACAGCATTATCTAGTGAATAATGGAGGACCGTATGTAAAACATGTGTGCAACAATTATTGCTTTATTGCCAATTAATTTATATATTTTCAGGATAAAAAAACGTAGAAGTCAAATAGTTGAAACCGGAAGGGATTTAATAAAACATAATAAAATCAAATAGTACTAATTAGTTTAATTATTTCTTATACAGTAACTTTTAATTCAAGTCACATCAAGTCTTTTTAATCATCTAAAGATCAAATCTCACCCAAAGTATTTTACACTTTAATTTACATATAAGAATATTAATGAGTGTTTTTTTTATGGTAAAGACATATCATAAGAGTTAATTTTGTGTAAGAATAAAAATATAGATAAGTTTTTATAGGATAATTATATAAAAATTTATCTTATAACAATTTATTTATATTTTTATCTTTATATTAAATATATACTAAAGAGTAAGCAACGTATAGCTATGAAAAAAAAAAAATAGGTATGGGCCAAGAAGAGAATTCGTTGAATGGGCCCACTCCGTTTCGAAACAGTGAACAGGCCCACCTCTTAAAGTAAAGGGTCCCTTCCACTCTGCCATGTGCGAAATTTCGTAGTTCGGTTGCACGCTGCAGAGCGCAGAGCCAGGGGCATTTTCCAATTCACCTTGCAAGTTGCAACCTTTCTCTGCAATGGCTGTGGTAGCCAGCAGCAACTGCTACAATTAGTAGCTGCATTTGCTTAGTCATTCTCAAACCCTTATCCCATTCTCCAGAAAGCAAACAATGCATAGTGCTGAACAATTCATTTTCCACTCATGGCATTCAGGTGGTCTTGGTGTTTGTCAGTCTTTCGGGCCCAGCAATCAGGACTGAACAATTCATTCAGGTATTTGTGACCGTACAAATGTTTGATAAAATGTCTGTGAAAGCATGCAGAAAAATTTTTGTCGTCTATTCTGTTGATGGAATCACTGATAGCATCCAATTCCTTGCTGGTCATGTTGTCGTTTATTCTGCTACGCTTAAAATATGATGGTTCATGAGGGGATGGCATATTGACAGAAGGGCTGTTGAGGTAAAAAACAATTGTTGTCATTGTTGGTCTGTCATTTGGATCTTCCTGAACACATAATAAACCAATGTGGATGCATTTGATGACTTCATCTTGGGAATAAGATCCTTCCATATTAGGATCCAATAGTTCCAGTGGCATTTGGTCCGTCCATTTTGTCCAAGCCTACAATCACCATTTTTCAACAAATCAAATCATTGTCTCTACTCTATCTTTTCTACTCGAGAAAAGGGAAATCTAAGAAATTTAGTACTCACATGTCTCCGGATGTCATCAATGCACTCTGATTCACTAGAACAACCTTTCCTCTTCCCATTAATAATCTCTAGAACCATGACCCTGAAACTAAACACATCAGATTTCACAGAAAATTGTCCATGCATTACATATTCTGGAGACATATAACCACTGCACATAAAACATCATTAAAGTTGGAACCAAAAAAACAAGATGGAAGGATATTTTGCGGACGAGATTCACATTTCCCTTTGTATATATTAATATAAGGGCAAGACTAGTCGATGACAATGATTTTTAGGTGAAACAGGACATATGAGAAGTGAATGAAGAAAAGTAGGAATGAAAAGCTTACTATGTCACAACAATTCTGCATGTACTTTCTTCAAATTCATCTTCAGAGTAATTCTGGCCATACTAAAATATGAGATTTTTGAATTCATATTACTATGTAACAAGAAATTATTAAGTTTTAAATCACGATGTATTATTTTGAGGCGAGAATCCTCATGGAGATAAAGAATTCATTAAGCAACTCCTGCGATATTCTTATGACGTTTAGACCAAGATAATAGTCTTTGCTTCGGGGGATCTACAAAATAAGTTAGGGGATTTTGAATGGTTGATTATTCAGTTCAAATCAGAATGGATTCATGCAAGATCATTCATTTTTCTAGACATATATCTCTAGCTTAATGTTTTAATATAAGTTTTGAAGTCTCGTACCACATCAAAAGTAATAAAGGCTCTTGTTTGGCACGTACTCACAAATGAGTATCTTTTCTTCACCTTCCAAACAAAATCCTAGTAACTTCACTAGATTTCTGTGTTGAAGCTTGGCTATAACAACAACCTCATTTTTAAACTCTTCTGCACCTTGTTCAGAGCTTCCTTTAAGCCTCTTCACAGCTATTTGTTGTCCATCTGAAAGAATACCCTGAAAAACATATTGAAGTAACTAATTTTTTAATTATGGTGAAAAAATAGACAGCAAGTACCTAATCTGTTCTATTATGGTACTAATTAATAAATATACCTTGTAGACTTCCCCAAATCCACCTTTGCCTATCCTGTTTTCTGTAGAAAATCTGTTTGTTGCAGCTTCAATTCTAGCTAAATCGAATCGCAAGGACTCCAAAGTGGTAATGTCATTTCCAACTGCACCAAACACATTTGAATTCTTAGTTATTTGGCTAAAGTATATGCTTCTTTAAGGTTGCAAAAAATGAGGTTATTTATTTTTCCACGTTACAGCTTTCTTTGAGAATAGCATCTTGACTCTTTCTTGCTTCTCTACATAGAAAACAGCTACAGCCCAAAGATAGAAGGCCCAGTGAAACAACAATCGGAACAACGATCACAAATATCGTAAATGTCTTCTGTTTTCCTTTTCCTGCATGAATATCAGTACCTTGTGTCATTTACTTCCTACCAAGACTACCTTCTATTATGTAAACCATAGAAATGAGAAAATAGATTTTTTATTTTATTTATTTGATTAAGGATTACCATTAAAAAAGACTTCGCACTAAATGGTTTTACTGAAAGTTTGATTTTTGATAGAGTACAATGGCATCAATTGATCCATGTAGCCGACCTTACCTAATGGGGTGCTTGATTGTTGTTGAGCATTTGATTAAGGATGGAAATCTCCTAATTCCCGTATCTTCTCCTTAAAAACATCTATAATGTAGAGTATCCTTTGTCATTTGCTTCTCCTCATTTATCTTATTCCTTTCTGTCCAAAAAGTGTTTAGAATGTGTTGTGTTAGCACAGGCTACTAGACCAACAGATACTTTTTCAACTTGACCTGTCTGTGTTTGTTTTCACCGAAATTAAGTTGAAGAAGAAATATTATCTTCTGTCAGATAGTAGTCATGCATATGCGTTGATAGGTTAATGTGGGAATACCTTGATTCAAATAATCTGATCTCATACTACTCGTTTTCCATAATCACTTATCTGATATTATCATCTTCCAAAACCACTCGTGTGTCTTGTAGAATGGATATAATTCGTATCTAACACTACAACTGGGATAAACTACTCTTCCGCCAGATTTTCGTCTACAACAGAAGGTTGGAATTTCTGCTATGGCATCACCAAAACACCGTTTGCAGTTCTCGGGGGTCAGGCTTGGGACGCACCAAGCGCAGCCATATAGCGTTTGGTTGCGTGTGATGTTCACTGACTTGGCAGCAAATTTATTAGAAGCACTTGCGGCCTCGGTTCTCAAATGGTTCAACATACCCCAAAGTATATTGTTGAAGCGACCAACCTGACCCACATAATCCTGATCGTTCATAAAGGAAATTTTAGGACTTTCCTCCACGGTGGAGAAGAAAAAACGATTAGAGTAGCGCACAAAGCATACTCGGTGCCAAATTATGGCTTCTTTTGCCATGGAGCACAGTGATGATATGAGTTTGGCTGCTTCTATCACGCACTCTCCACAGTTTCTTGGGACTACGTCTCTTCCACCGAAGAAGAGGCCATAGACACTGTCTGAAGTGTTTTTACTAGCAACCGTAGTGTTGGAGAACCAGGCATTGCTAGTGCCATTGGAGGAGAGCCAATCTAGGAGTGCTTTGACGTTGGAACGGTAGGTGCTATTGAGAGCAAAAGCGCTGTTGCTTGTGCAGTTATAGTAAGTGGAGGGATTTAGACAGGTAGCAGTTTGGATGGAAGAGATATGAACGGAGAGGGAAGAGATAATTAGAAGTTGCAGGAACAGATGGAAGGAACCCATGCTTTGCAAGGGGAAGAAGGAGCTCAATAAAGTCCAAGCAAGGCATGACGATGTGAGGTGGCTGATCAGTCTGCTTTTTACAGTCTTTAAAATTAGAAATGAATAGTGATTAAAATATAATTGTACTTATCATGCGATTTGTCTTTTGGAGTATAGTTATAATAACCCAACGCAGGTACCATAATTCACTTCCCTTAATTCATTCCCTACCTCAACTTTTTCTTTCCTTATGCACGGTGGAATGTCCACTGAATGTCTTAATCATTTTATATTCAACACCACCTTCAGAAACAGCCCACGTTGTTCACATATTGCAATTATGGTGTGGAGTAGTCTACTTAATATTTAGTTTAAGCGAATTGTTTTCTTTACCTTTGACTGGTTTCTTTAAGCTCACGGGTAACACAAAGGGAATTATTGCCTGTTTGTTTTTTAATACGTTTCCCATTAAAGGAACTCTTGAATTCCTTTTAAAAAAGGTTCTTAGAGATTGCAGTGGAAAAAAGCTTATTCACAAATGCTGTAATTGATAAAAATCATTATTTATGACTGTAGCAGTCAAAGTCTGCAGAATTATAGCTGGTCGCACCATTTGAATTTTTATTTGGGCAGTGTTTTTGCAGGCCAACTCTTATTCATTGATATTTTTTTAAAATATTCATTGATTTTTCTAATATATTATAGGCGCATACCGATTATTTAAAAAAAAATTCAAAAATTCTTTATATAACATTTTGATTATAAACTTCAAAATAAATTACTCCAACCACATATTACAACTCATAATAACTGTAACACTTTTATTAATTGGCCAGTAGCCAACAGATCAACCATGTTTTACCTAGGGGAAAAAGTACTCATAGTCACTTCGTTGATGGAGTCATTGAAGGAATCCAATTCCTTGTGGAGTATATAGTCCATCTTTCTACTGTTCTTGAAAAATACTGGTTCATGAGGCAAAGGTAAATCGACTGAAAAGCTGTTGAGGTATGAAACAATTGCTGCCATTGTAGGTCTGTCATCTGGATCTTCCTGCACACATAATAAGCCTATCTGTATGCATCTCATCACTTCATTTTCGGAATAAGATCCTTTCCAATTTGTGTCCAACAATTCCAATGGGGTCTGTTCCTTCCATTTTGTCCACGCCTGCAAGAATTTGTCACCTATTTAAATCATTGTCTCTATCTTTGCCACTTCAAATAACTGGTAACATTTGAGATAAGTACTAGCAAAAGTAAATTGGTACTCACGTAACTCCGGATGTCATCAGAAACATGTGGTTCGTAAGAAAAATCTTTCCTTTTTCCACTAATAATCTCAAGTATCATGATCCCAAAACTGAACACATCAGATTTTAATAGAAAATTGTCCTTGCATTGCATATTCTGGAGACATGTAACCACTGCATATTAAACATGGTTAATGTTGGAAGGATACACAACAGAAAAGAGGAAAAAGAAAAACATTTTAGATTATTGCACATGATTATAATGGTGTAACAATATAATACATGATTATTAAGCGATAGTGTAAATTTTTTTAATAATAACAATAGATCGAAATTAAACTCTTTTTTCCTTTTATAATGATAAAACAAAACGAGAAAAAGCAAAAGCAAATGGATTAATAAACTTACTATGTACCAACAATTCTACTTGTATTTTTTTGAGTTTGATCTGCAACCATTATTTTTGCCATACCAAAATCTGATATTTTTTGGATTCATGTGACCATCTAGTAAAACATTACTCGGTTTGAGATCACGATGTATGATTGTGAGGCGAGAATCCTCATGAAGATAAAGAATTCCTCGAGAAATTCCTCTAATAATCTTGTAGCGCTCAAACCAAGTTAACTGACTCCTCTTTTCGGGATCTGAAAAATGAGCTTTGAATAGTCAATTATATAGTTGTAATCAAAACGTAAAACATATATACGGTATATCTAACTTAAAATTGGTTATAAGTTTAGACATGGTTACCAAATAAAAAGTAATCAAGGCTCTTGTTGGACACGTATTCGTAGACAAGTATCTTTTCTTGTCCTTCCAAACAAAATCCTAGTAATCTCACTAGATTTTTGTGTTGAAGCTTGGCTATAACAAGAACCTCATTCTTAAATTCTTCTGCACCTTGCCAGGAGTTTCCTAAGAGTCTCTTAACAGCTATTTCTTTGCCATCTAAAGAATGCCCTGAACAATAATTAAATCAGTCAACTATGGAAACAATTGCCTATTCTGCTAGCGTAACTGTTAGTATGGTTCTATATATATATATATATATCACCTTGTAAACTTCTCCAAATCCACCTTTGCCTATCTTGTTCGCTGTTGCAAACTTGTTTGTAGCAGCTTCAATTTTGTTTAAATCAAACCGTAAGGACTCCAAAGTGGTAACTTCATTCCCAACTGCACCAAACAAAAATGAATTCTATAAGGAATTAGTGGACTAAATTAAGTAAATGAATTTTAAAGCTTACAAACAAGAAAAAGAAGTAATTGGCTTTCTTCTGTTTGTTCACATTACAGCTTTCTTTAAGAATGGCCTCGTCAGTCATCCTTTGTCTTCTACGAAGGAAACAGGTTCTGCCAAAATACAAGAGGAGCATCGAAAGAGCAGTTGGAACAATGACAGAAACTATTATTAGTGACCGGTTTTTTCTTTTTCCTGCAATG
>NSJW01000206.1:0-25391 GCA_019955255.1 Castanospermum australe
TAGAAAGATACTTATCACCTTCATTGATGATTATTCACGTTATGGTTATGTCTATTTCCTACATGATAAATATCAGACTGTAAATGCTTTAGAGATTTATATTGATGAAGTTAAAAGGCAATTAGACAGAAAGGTGAAAATTGTCAGATCTGATAAGGGTAGAGAGTATTATGGAAGGTATGATGAAAGCGGACAACATCTGGGTCCATTTGCTAAATTCCTTGAAAAGAGAAACATATGTGCTCAATACACAATGCCAGGTATACCACAATAAAATGATGTATCAGAAAGGCGTAATAGAACTTTGTTAGATATGGTTAGGAGTAGGTTAAGTAATTATTCTCTACCTATTTCGTTGTGGACTTATGCTCTAAAAACTGTCATATATGTGTTAAATAAGGTTCTTAGTAAGGCAGTTTCAAAAACTCATTTTGAACTGTGGACTAGAAGGAAACCTAGTCTAAGGCATCTGCATGTTTGGGGTTGCCAAACAGAAATTAGATACTATAATCCCAATGAAAGGAAGCTGGATGCAAGAATAATCAGTGGTTATTTCATTGGTTATCCAAAAAAGTCGAAAGGGTATAGATTTTATTATCCTAATCATAATACAAGGATTATTGAAACTAGAAATGCTAGGTTCATTGAGAATAGTGAAGTTAGTGGGAGTGAAACATCACGTAAAGTGGAGATTCAAGAATTGAGAGTACAAGTTCCCTTAACTTGTTTCTCTAATAAGGTTGTTGTTCCTCATGTTGTTGTACCAATTAATAATAATGAAGAACAACAAATAAATGATTCCACTGCTCACAATGAAGTGACAGTAAATGAACCGAATGAGCCAATAATAGAAGAACCACAACAAATAGCATTAAGAAGATCTCAAAGAAAGGAGATATGCTATTTTTTAATGACTATGTGGTATATCTATAAGAGTCTGAATTTTACTTGGGAATGGAAGATGATCCAGTTACGTTTTCACAAGCCATGAATAGTAATAATGGTAAAAAATGGTTAGATGCCATGAAAAAAGAGTTGAAATCTATGGAACAGAATGATGTTTGGGACCTTGTTAAGTTACCAGAAGGTTGTAAGAGAGTTGGATGTAAATGGGTCTTTAAGACCAAACGTGACTCTCATGGTAATTTAGAACGTTACAAGGCCAGACTAGTTGCAAAAGGATTCACTTAGAAAGATGGCATTGACTATAAGGAAACCTTTTCATCAGTCTCCAAGAAGGATTCTTTAAGAATCATTATGGCATTGGTGACTCATTATAATTTAGAATTACACCAAATGGATGTGAAAACTGTCTTTCTAAATGGGAATTTAGAGGTAGATGTGTACATGAACCAACCAATGGGGTTCATAGAAAAAGGAAAAGAGCACATGCTGTGCAAACTTAAGAAGTCAATATACGGACTTAAACAAGCTTCACGACAATGGTACCTTAAGTTTAACGATGCCGGTGTTTCCTTTGGATTTAAAGAAAACACTGTTGATCGGTATATATATCTAAAGGTCAGTGGGAGCAAGTTTATATTTTTGATTCTGCATGTTGATGACATCTTGCTTGCAACTAATTATCTTGGTCTTTTGAGTGAGACTAAGATATTTCTCTCTAGTAACTTTGAAATGAAAGATATGGGTGATGCAACCTATGTGATTGGGATAGAGATATTCCGTAATAGATCACAAGGATTGTTAGGCTTGTCTCAGAAAGCATATATTAATAAAGTTTTAGAGAGATTTAGAATGGAAAAGTGCTCATTATCTCCGGTTCTAATTCAGAAAGGAGACAAATTTAGTCTCATGCTATGTCCTAAGAATGATTTGGATCGGAAAGAAATGGAAGCAATTCCTTATGCATCGCTCGTTGGGAGCTTAATGTATGCTCAGACTTGTACGAGACCAGATATCAATTTTGCAGTTGGAATGCTAGGAAGATACCAGAGTAATCCTGGTATGAATTATTGAAAAGCTGCAAAGAAAGTTCTGAGATATTTGCAAGGAACAAAGAATCACATGCTTACTTATAGGAAATCCAACAACCTTGAGGTCATCGGATATTCAGATTCAGACTTTCCCGGATGTGTGGATACAAGAAAATTCAATTTTGGCTACTTATATCTTTTAGCTGGAGGAGCTATATCATGAAAAAGTGCGAAGCAATCTGTAATTGTTGCATCCACTATGGAAGCTGAATTTGTGGCATGCTTTGAGGCCATGGTTCAAGCTAAATGGCTACGAAATTTTATTTCAGGGCTTGGACTGGTCGACAGTATTGATAGGCCGCTGAAAATTTTTTGTGATAATTCCGCAGCAGTGTTCTTTTCTAAAAATGACAAGTATTCCAAAGCTACTAAGCATATGGAGTCGAAATACCTTGCCGTTAAAGAAGAGGTTTAGAAACATAGAGTATTAATAGAGCATGTTAGCACCAATCTTATGATAGCTGATCCCTTGACGAAGGGATTACTGGGCAAAACATTTACTGGTCATGTGTATAGTATGGGCATTATATCTGCTAGCAAATGTTAAACATTATTGTTTATTATTGGTCATTGACATTCTGAGCTTATTGGTTTCTGAAATTTCCCTGTTTTCAAATTTATGTATACATGCATGTATGAATGATGATGTTGGAAACATGATTTATCTCTAATGAAAACATTATTGTTGAACATAATTGTGTACTTCCCGTTAAAGTGTCATGTTAAGGAGAAGAGCTAATATAGTAGTACATGGAAGGAACTATGTCAATTTGTGATATAGAACTACTATGACTCTTGTTGGTTTTATTCTTAATTATGACTTATGGAGCAACCAATATATGAAGCCTTTAGCCTTATATATGCGCATTAAGATTGATGTTTTATTAAATCATAAAATGACACTTTATCACATAAGCCAAGTGGGAGAATGTAAGAAATAACTCACATATGACTCATGTTTAAAGGATAAATGTATAAATGTGTGTGATTTAATAAAGGGATAATCGATAATTTTGGTTGGCTTTGGGAAGGCTTTGTTAACCACTTGATGGAAGTGGTTTTCTGATGGTTGTGGGAAGTTATCCTGGTGATAACTGATGGTTTTGAAATTCGAAAGAAACTGATAACTGATGGTTTTGAAATTCGAATTAAACCCCCATATATTCAGTCTCTACCCATAAAGATACGCTGATTTTATTTTTTTTTATCAAGAAGAGAAAAGCGTAAGAGAGATACAGGAAGAGATCGATAAAGATTCAACAATTAAGAAGGTTTCGTAGATCTAAAGTTTATTCCGCATTATGGACAAAGATTAGTACTCATATATTGATTTAACCCTAACGTATGTGAAAACCATGAATTCTCAAGATTCCAATTGTGTTCTTGTGACAAAAAAAAAAATTCATGTTTACATGTGGTATCAGAAAGACAAATGGAATGTGCATGAATTGCACAGTATGCTAGTTTAGGAGGAAACTAGACTCAAGAACCAGGAAATTCCTTCCATCAATTATGTTAAGCATCAAGGAGCTGAAAAGAAAAGCGGTGAGAAACTTGAGAAGAAGGAAAGAGGACCCCTAAAGATCAATGAGGCCTCCTCTTCTTAAATTCACTAGAAGGAACCTTATGGAAACATATGCCATTTCTGTAGAAAGACTGGGCATTTCCAAAAGGATTGCCCGAAACGTAAGGCTTGGTTTGAAAAGAAAGGTAAGCTTAGTGCTTATGTATGTTTTGAATCAAACTTAGCTGAAGTACCTTATAATACTTGGTAGATTGATTCTGAATGTACAACTCATGTTTCTAATACGATGCAGGGATTCCTTACAACCCAAACCACAAGGCCAAATGAAAAGTTTGTCTTCATGGGCAATAGAGTGAAAGCTCTAGTGGAAGCTGTTGGGAACGTACCATTTGATTCTTGACAGTGGATATTATTTAGACTTATATGAAACTCTTTATGTACCTAGTACATTTAGGAATTTAGTTTCAATATCCAAACTTGATAAAGCTGGATACTCTTTTAAATTTGGTAGTGGTAGTTTCAGTTTGTACAAACATAATCACTTGATTGGTAATGGTATATTATGTGATGGATTATATAAGTTGAGTCTTGATAATCTTTATGCTGAAACACTTGTGACCTTGCATCATAATGTTGGTACTCAACGTAGTTTAATGAATGAACAGTCTGCTTACTTGTGGCATAAACGTTTGAGACATATTTCCAAAGAAAGAATGGAAAGATTGGTAAAGAATGAAATCCTTCCGAATTTAGATTTTACTGATCTGAATGTATGTGTGGATTGTATTAAAGGTAAACAAACAAACACACAAAGAAAAGAGCCACAAGAAGCACTCAGCTTCTTGAAATTATACACACTGATGTATGTGGGCCTTTTGATGTTAACGCTTTTAATAAAGAAAGATACTTTATCACCTTCATTGATGATTATTCACGTTATGGTTATGTCTATTTGCTATATGATAAATATCAGGCTGCAAATACTTTGGAGATTTATATTGATGAAGTTTGAAAGGCAATTAGACAGAAAGGTGAAAATTGTCAGATCTGATAGGGGTGGAGAGTATTATGGAAGGTATGATGAAAGCGGATAACATCTGGGTCCATTTGCTAAATTCCTTGAAAAGAAAGGCATATGTGCTCAATACACAATGCCAGGTACACCACAACAAAATGGTGTGTCAGAAAGGCGTAATAGAACTTTGTTAGATATGGTTAGAAGTATGTTAAGTAATTCTTCTCTACCCATTTCGTTGTGGACTTATGCTTTAAAAATTACCATGTATGTGTTAAATAGGGTTCCTAGTAATGCAGTTCTAAATACTCCTTTTAAACTATGTACTGGAAGGAAACCTACTCTAAGGCACCTGCATGTTTGGGGTTGCCAGGCAGAAATTAGATACTACAATTCCAATGAAAGGAAACTGGATGCAAGAACAATCAGTGGTTATTTCATTTGTTATCCAAAAAAGTCGAAAGGGTGTGAATTTTATTGTCATAATCATATTACAAGGATTATTGAAACTGAAAATACTAAGTTTATTGAGAATGGTGAAGTTAGTGGGAGTGAAACACCACGTAAAGTAGAGATTCAAGAATTGAGAGTACAAGTTCCCTTGACTTGGGAGTACTCATATATTGTTTCGCAACTCCTTTGGGTCCATCGACAAACAAATGGCGACAATGAAGGAATTTGCCCATAGTTTGGATCAGCATGGCCTCGTTGCCATCGCTTGATAACAGCTTCAACACTTTGAATGGAAGCTGGTTCTCCAACAAGAGCACATCCTGCAGCACAAGTGCCAATTGATCGACCTAAAGATTCAGTTCTTGTGGATGAAAGAGGTTGGCATTGTATAAGATTTGTAGCAAAGAACATCCATCCACAAACAGCATCCACGATAGTTCTTCATCGCTGAAGTCTCCGATCGCATCATTGGTAAACAAAACCTTCAGTTCCCCAATGTTATCTGTAATCCTTTGGTGTAGCGTTATTGGAACTTGTTTGGTGCTGTCAACGTACTCTGCTGTCCACATTAGCTTGTACTCCTCCCCCGACGAGAGATGTTTTTCACCGTGATGGATGGGACCTATTGTCACCAACTTGGGCAAGTAGTGCTTGATAAAATGTTTTCGATCTCGGCGATGATGTGCTACTCTTTGTATCTTGGGGCTTGGAGTTTGATTAAGACTTCGCAGTCTTTGCTTTGCCTTTTCTAGTTAGGTTAGCCTCTGTTCTATGGTGAGGTGTGATTTCTCAGCCATTGCGGAATAAGGTTTGGGAAGGTTTGGGGGATTAGTGGGTGTCTCGATGTAATTGGGATAGGCCTCTTCTATATCTATAATTCCCTTTCGAGTTTGAGAAAATACTTCATTTACGTTGCATTTTATAATTTATAAACTTGAGATGAGGAATCCAGGCATCATTGAGCTTTGCTTATATTTCAAGTTTGGAACTAGACATAATTATTTAATTAATATCTCGATGTAATTTTTATTTTGCTTCTCCAATGAATAGAATTTATTCTCTGTATGGAATCCATAAAATTTTCCAAAGTATACCCGTAATTATATTTCAAAATAATTCTATTTCATCATCCAAACAAAATTAATTCTTCTAGACTAACTATTACAATAACATTCCTAAAACACAAATCAACTCTATTAACATATTCTTTTAAAATCAATTATTTTAATATTAATTCTTTTAAAATCAATTCAACTAAAATACAAACCAAACGGACCTAGAGAATGTAGATAGGTATATGAATCTTTATTTTTTGGGTAAAAAACAGATTACACCTTTGTTATTTCAATGAATATTATGTTTTATGCATAAAATTTATTTTGTGACACATACACCTTGAGATTTGGTTGAGAGTTCAGAAGTTAAGTTTGCTGTTAAAACTAATAATTTTGTACTCTCAACCAAATATTTGGAAGTTATGTGTCATAAAATAAATTTTATATATAAAACATTAAATTCGCTGGAACTACAGGACTAATATGTATTATACCCTTTTTATGATAGTTTTTAACCTTGTTTGTTGCTGTCAACGTACTCTGCTGTCCACATAAGCTTGTACTCCTCCCCCGGCTGCATATTTTTTTCTCCATGATGGATGGGACCTATTGACACCAACTTGGGCAAGTAGTGCTTGGTAAAATGTTTTCGATCTCGGAGATGATGTGCTACTCTTTGTATCTTGGGGCTTGGAGTTTGATTAAGACTTTGCAGTCTTTGCTTTGCCTCTTCTAGTTGGGTAAGTCTTTGTTCTATGGGGAGGTGGAATTTCTCAGCCATTGTGGAATAAGGTTTGGGAAGGTTTGGGGGATTAGTGGGTGTCTCTATGTAATTGGGATAGGCCTATTCTATATGAATAATTCCTTTTCGAGTTCGTGAAAATGCTTCATTTACTTTGCATTTTATAATCATGAGATGAGGAATCCAGGCATCATTGAGCTTTGCTTATATTTCAAGTTTGGAACTCGACATACTTAATTATTTAATTAATATCTCGATGTAATTTTTCTTTTGCTTCTCCAATGAATAGAATTTATTCTCTGTATGGAATCCATAAAATTTTCCAAAGTATACCCGTAGTTATATTTCAAAATAATTCTATTTCATCATCCAAACAAAATTAATTCTTCTAGACGAACTATTAAAATATCATTCCTAAAATACAAAACAACTCTATTAAAATATTCTTTTAAAATCAATTATTTTAATATTAATTCTTTTAAAATCAATTCAACTAGAATATGAACTAAACGGACCTAGAGAATGTAGATAGGTATATGAATCTTTTTATTTTGAGTAAAAAACAGGTTACACTTTTGTAATTTCAATGAATTTTATGTTTTATACATAATATTTATTTTGTGACAAATAAATCCTAAGGTTTGGTTGAGATTGCAAAAGTTAAGTTTGCTGTTAAAACTAATAATTTTGTACTTTCAATCAAATATTGGGGATTATGTGTCACAAAATAAATTTTATGTATGAAACATTAAATTTGCTGAAACTATAGGACTAATTTGTATTTTACCTTTTTTATGATAGTTTTTAACTAAATTACGTATAGAAGTTTTAAACTTGAATAGAAGTGATGTTATATTGTAGTATTTTTTTTACAATAATGACCACGTAAAAAATTGAATTTATAACCTATTTCATATTTCATATAATAATACAAAATTTTTAAATAAGATATTTAGACAACCACATATTGTTTTTTTTTTTTTTAAAAAAAAAAGAACCATCGTATAGACTATCTGAGCCCGAACCCACTCATGGCAACCCAACTAAATGACCATTGCCCACTTTAACCACCTGATTCGACCGACCCTAGTCCGACAACACATGAAAATACTTGATTTACGTTGCATTTTATAAACTTGAGATGAGGAATACAGGCATCATTGAGCTTTGCTCAAATTTCAAGTTTGGAACTAGACATACTTAATTATTTAATTAATATCTGTGACTCCGATTACATATTCCATGAAACTTCAACAAGAGCTTGCAAAATATTATAACATCACATTATTAAAAGTTATTCATTCCAATTCTAATTGAGGGGACCTTGCCACCTGAGCTTGCTAATTTGTTTGAACTTTAAAGCTAACCCCAAGGCAATTTCTCATGACTTAATAATAGACTTTTGGTAAAGTGAAAGCAAACGGACTCACTGTTTGAATTGGATAAACTTAATATACTTCATGCATGACTTTGCCTGGTGAGCAAGATAAGTAAAAGTAAAATGCATGCAAGGAACAAAGATGCATCAATTTCACTGTTCCATTTCCATAAGGAAAATCCAAAACTACATTACCTTAAATTTTATCCGACCGTTTGATAATAAAGGAGATCCGTCATGTCTCCTTATCTGTTCAACGGGGTCCTCCCTTCCAAAACGATAATAATAGAAGTTTATTACTATGATATAATGCAATTTTGTATACACATAGTATAATAAACTGAATAGTTGTAGAAAGTCTAATGTATTTTATTAAGAGTAGTACAGTAATTCAACGAAAACATAATATGTTACTAAAAATGAATGTTTCTCTATGAAACATCTATGATGTTATGTAATAAAATTTAGATATAAGATTTACACCGTTAAAAGGATTACTCTCATAGCATCTAAGAATTTTTTTTCCATTAGTTGAGGTTGCAATTCAAAATTTAATCTAACTATAATATCAAACCGTGCTACCTCCTATGGTTGTATTTCTATTTTATATAAAAATGCCTTTTTAATGAAAGAAAGCGCTTTTTTATTTTGCAAAAATGTTCATCCAATCAGGACTCTATATTTGATACGCCACATACACGGTGTGTATATTAAAATTTCCCCGCATATATTAATGCCTTACTTGGGCAAAGCAAAGAAGAAAAAAAATGCTACTTGTATATATGAATTTTCAAAAGCATATTTAAAAAATATGTTAACTTTTATAAACATATCAGTAAAGGTCGCTATTCTTAGCTTAGTTTAGAAGAAATGTACATTTTTTTGTTGCAATAAATACTTTATAAAAATACTAGCGTATGTTTTCGTCAAATTTATGGATTTTTTTTTATTTTTTATAGTTAATATTTTTATTGCATGTATTTTTATATTATTTCTTTATAATTTAGACAATATAATTTTAACAATAGTTGTTTAAAGATAAATAACATTTTTTACTAAGTAAATATTTGCAAAATTTGTATTTTTTTCTTTTAAATAATAAAAGGCCGCCAATGTTATAATATATGATTTACCTATATTTTGAAAAAAATTCTAGATTAATTAAACATAAATTAAACATAGAAATAAATTAATTTTAATTTTAGTTAACTTTTCTAACCAGCATAGAGAGAGGAAACAACCTAGCTACTTAACAAAGCACACACAGAAATTGATTTCATAAAAACAAAAGCCATATGGTACAATAATGAAAATTGCTCAAATCATGTATGAAAGAGAAATTATTTAAGTACGAAAAATTAAGTAAAAAAAAGTTAAAGGTGAAATTGGATTGTGAAACTATCATGTATGAGATTAGAGATAATTCCATTAATAATATGTAATATATTTTTTGATATTGCTGTGAGCAAGTAAAATCCAATTGTACCGGTCAATTTGTACGTACATTAACCAATCCACATTGCCAGTGTGGTGAACTCATTATGAGAAGAGTGGAAAGTTTTCCCAACTTTGTTAGTGCTTGTTTGCTTAGTCACCAAAAGCAAATATGATAACGGTAAAAATAATTGATTTTAGGGTAAAATATAATTTACTTCCATGAAATTTATTTTGATATCAAATTACCTCATGAAGTTTTTTTTGTCTTACTAAACCCTCTTAACCTTTGATCTGACTTGAAAACGTTAATTTTTTTATTAAATGAAACAGATGTTAACATAGAATTTCAAGTTATACTAAACTTTAAGGAAGTTTAGTGAGATAAAAAAAAATTCTGGAGATAATTTGATATAAGGATAAACTTCAAGCTTATAAATTCTATAAATGCCATAAAGTTTTCTAACTAAATAGTCACGTGCTGTGCACAAGAATCATATGTTGTTGACATCCGTTTCATTTAATAGAAAAAATTAACTTTTTTAAGTTAGATCAAAGTTCAGGAGATCTAGTGAGATAAAAAAAAATTCAGAAAGTAATTTGATATGGGAGTAAACTTTAAGGGTGTAAATTGTATTTTGCCCTTGATTTTAAGAGAAGTTGACATGTTTGATTATTTTTAGAAAATTAATTTTCACAAATCTTTAAGCTGTAAAATTGATTTTGAAAGAAGTAAAATTTTTCTTTTGCTTCTCCAATAAATAGAATTTATTCTAGGTATGGAACCCATAAAATTTTCCAAATTATACCTATAATTATATTTCAAAATATTTCTATTTCATCATCCAAACAAAATCAAGTCTTCTAGACTAACTATTAAAATATCATTCCTAAAACACAAATCAATTCTATTAACATAAATTCTTTTAAAATCAATTATTTTAATATTAATTCTTTTAAAATCAATTCAACTAAAATATAAACCAAATGGACCTAGAGACTGTAGATAGGTATATGAATCTTTTTATTTTGGGTAAAATATTATATCTTTGTAGTTTCAATGAATTTTATGTTTCATACATAATATTTATTTTGTGATACATAACTATGACATTTGGTTGAGAGTGCAAAAGTTAAGTTCACTATTATAACTAACGGTTTTGTACTCTTAACCAAATGTTGGGTGTTATGTGTCATAAAATAAACTATGTTACAAAATAAGTTTTTGACTTCAAAGTTATGTAGCATTTGATTGGTAGGGAATTGAATTTCGATCTCAACAAAGGAGATGTAGCTTTATGTCTTAGTTTTCAATAGACTTTGAAATCAACTTAACTAGAATTTTACTAACTTAAGATATGTTATTTTTACTCCTCAATGGTCTGACAGTCATAATAGTATCACATTTCTGTTTTGCATATCAATTTTCACCTTTAAAATGACAGAACTGAATTTCGATGTCTGCACTTGTAGATCTCTTTATTATCTTTCCATTGCTACCAAGATCATCTCAATCCGAAGTTTGTAATATGAGTTATGCTCAAAGGAAGACAATAAGGTCTGAATATCTTTCACTAAAATTCAAGTGTTTTAACCAAAAATTTTACTAAGTCCTCAAACCTTCACTTTCTCTTGTGTTTGGATTCTTTCTATAACCATTCACCTACATAGCACAATGTACTAACCTCTAAAGCATCACTAATGATAAAAATTCAAGTAATTTTCACCAAAAAGATAATAAAAATACTAAATAACAATTAAACAACTAACCTAAAGTGAATTTTTATTAAAACTAGAATAAAATTAAGGTTTTTATTGCAAATATTGAGGATGCAACATACTTTAATATACAAAATGATACTAAATGACTCTAGTTCAAAGAGATATCACTCTCCTACTCCACATCATTTCAAGCAGCATTATCAACACCACCTATGGCACAAACTCATTTTCAAAACAAATAGAACAACCCTAATGACATCAACAGTGACAATCATCCTCAAAACACATCCACCAACAACCCAAAGGCAAACCCAAACACCATTCTCATCTAGACTCTGATGGATACATTCAGCGTATGCAAACTCAGACTAATGACCTTGTCCACCATGCACGACCAACAAATTCATGAAAACAAGGAAGATGGAGGACAGATCCACCCCTCACAACAAGCAAGCATAAGTTTCCCATACAATCAACTATAGTCGGCAAAACACCCACCAGCAAACCATTACCAGAAAAAAAAAAGCGCTAAATTATGGTTTTTTTATAAAAAATTTGCTGCAGTTTTTGATCTCCTCTAATTGAATTGCGGCGGTTTTTAGAAAGCCGTATTTACATTCGCCATAAACAATTTGCAATGGTTTTTTTGGTGATTTCCATTACTATGGTTTGTATTGCAGTATTTTTATTATGACGATTTTTGACCTTCTCAATTTGTAATGTTTTTATTTGCAGCAATTTTAAACCTTTGCCATCTGACACTATGATTTTGAAAAAAAATCATTTTGTGTGTTTTAAAACTGCCACATTTTGATTGTCGATTTTATTGTTTCCAATTTGTGGGGGTTTAAAACCACTGGTATTAATTTAGCATAAATTATTTTTTAAAAACAAATTTACAGCAAATTTCATATAATTTAATTAGTAAGTCATATATATACATTTAACCTGTGCAGTTACAGATATTGTTAGAACCTTTGAAGACCCAATTGATCCAATCTCATCTTTAGAGTAGCCTAATAAGCCTAATCCAATCTCAAGAACAAATCTCTTAGGATAACAAAAATTAAATAATTTGTATTAATTTAAAATTCAAATTTAAATTTGAATTGTGGGGAGTTAATGTTGATCAAGGAATTGATTAAAGAAAATTAAGGTTGATTGAATTTATTGATTTTGTGGATTTAATGTTGATTGATTATAGGGATTAATTTTGATTAAAATTGATGAAAAGAATATCAGAGATCTGATTGAAAATTTAATTGGGGAAATTAAATGGGCCTAAGTCTATAAAACATGAGAAGAAAAACCTAGTACAGGGGCTAGTGATGTTTTGGTAGAGAAGCCACTGCTACAATTGCTTGAAGCCGAATAACAGAGAGAGGAGAGAGTGAAATGGCATTGCAGAGAGAACACAATATACAGGTTCTAGGGGTGAGACTTATAGCAGGAAAGATTCCAAACTTCACCAATATTGTTCCACTATGCGGTGTTTTCTTTGAATTATTTGTACTTTATCCATGCATTCTTTCCTTTGTACCAGAAGACACCCACGCATGAAGCCTTCTGCCAGTGCCTTGCCCACTGGTTGACTCATTGTTACGTCTTTACATGTGTCATAATTTGGTAATCATGTTCAATATATTTGCTACCCGAGCTGACTGATGTATCAATAAACATGAAAACTCAAGAAATTACTTGTGGTTTTTCTTTATCTTATTCATGGTTGTGATAGTTGTGTGCACCACAAGCTCCTATCTATCAACACACTGGAGGGTGACTTCAGCCACAACTCCAAGACCACAACGAGCAAGATAAAATAGCTCTAGATATTTCCCTTTGGAGACCTCTATTAGTTCCCGTTAGCAGCAGTGACCAGTTTCAAGCCAATGGCCTGCTCATCAATAGGAGGCAATTTTGCACCAGTGCCATGTGCACCAACCTAAACACACGTGTGGAAAGGAGCTAGAGTTTATATGAATGATGGTGGCAAAAATAATTTGGCTCACTTAACTAAATCAAATGCAGGAAAACCGTCAGAGCTGGCAGAAATTATGTTTTCCTTTTTAATTAACATTAAAAATGCATTACTTTAACATATTATAATGTAAGAATTCGCAGTGTAATTTATATAGGAGCCTGTCAACAAAACACATTACTGTCCTAAAACTCATACCAAACAAATGCTTAACAAAAAAAGTTCATAATTGCCTTGATGTTTAAGCACTTTAAGCTAAACTGTGAGATACCACACCCCCACCATTTAATGATATAAACCTATACCCATTTAAATTTAGAGAATGAATCAAATGGAATCAATTTAGAAAAGCTTAAGCAACTCATGAAAGTTAAAAAACAATTAAAAAAAATTAAAAACCTGAATGATCCTGCCAATTTGCTGCTCGCTAATGGAGGCAAAATTCTGTAGTGTAAGGTCATGCTCCTTAATGCTATCCACCAGCTGTTGCACTCTAATGCCTACCTCGACCCTCGCAGTCTTCTTCTGCTTCCCCACTTCGCAAATTTTTGTCCATCAAAGGCAAATTCACCATGCCGGCCCTTGACAGGCCGATCTCGTTGGGCGATAGGCCCGACTCGATGGGCAGAGTCCAGGTCTTCCACTGGTGGGCCTCTCTCACCACGTTCTCCAATTGCTCCAGATGCTCTTGTACTCTCTTTCTCCTTTCTGCTTTAATAGTGGTATCATACTCCATCGGTCCTTGGCCATGGCTGATTCCACGCGAACCCAGGCATCAATTCATGAGGTGGAAGAGTAATTACGTTTGGTGTTTACTGCAGAAGTTTCGGGCTTACAAGAGCTAATTTATGCGTTGTCTACCCAGGTGACGCAAGCCATGCATGCAGTCGATGCGAAGTCATGGGTCTCCAACGAGTAGCAACAGCAGCTATTTTAACAGGGATTGATCCGGTAACCACGAAATTCCCCAAGATGGAGCTGCCCAAGTTCAATCGAGAAGACGTCAGCAGTTGGATTACCAAATGTGACATGTATTTCCATTTGGATGGTACAGCGGAGTTAAATAAGGTAACCATAGCAAGTCTTTCGCTGGATGAGAAGGCTTTCCAGTGGCATATGGCTTTAGAAAAGGCACAGGGAAATGAGGTTCCTATTCCTTGGCACCAGTATGCAGCCGCTATCAAACGGCGTTTCGGGCCAATTTATGAAGATCCAATGTTCGAATTAAAGCAGCTAAACCAAGACGGCAGTGTGGCCGAGTATCAGGAGCAATTTCACAGATTAGCCTATAATGTGGATTTGTCTAAAACTCATTTGATTAGTTGCTATATGGCAGGCTTGAAAGAGGAGGTGGCGGGGGGAGTGAGGTTATTTCCGACCATCAACCTTGTCGGATGCAATGCAGTTAGCTACACTGCAAGAAAAAAAACCTAGAATACCTTAGTAAACACAAGAGAAGGGCACAGAGCAGTGCTAAACAGCATTCAACTTCTCTAGGAAGTAGTTCATGGAAAGAAAAAAATGGAATACAGCAAGGCGGAGGAGGTAAGAACACCTATTGGCAAAGTTATTCACAATAAAGCTCATGGAAACCAACAAAACCAATTACTACAAACAATGGAGCTACTAGGCTTCCGTGGAAATCTCAACAATCCTTGTCAGCTGTAGAAATAGAAGAACACAGTGTAAAGAACTTACGTTTTTATTGCCATGAAAAATATACACCAAGGCATGATTGTTCACAAAAGAAGTTGCAAATCCATCTCAGGGAGATTGGGGAAAAAGTGCAGGAGGAAGGTGAAACAGTAGAGCAAGGTAATCAAATGGGCGGTGAAGAAGGAGCGGAGAGAAAATTTGAGGTACAGATACCCTTTCATGCTATCAGTGGGGTGGCTAGTTATCCTAATACGAGGGTTCAAGGGGTCCATGGTAGAAAAAACCCTCGGCATACTTAGTGCCAGTGGAAGCACCCATAATTTTGTGGATGCTAAGTTAGTAAAGAAGCTAGGCCGGAAGGTGGAACCATTGGCATTGCTTGAAGTCACGGTGGCTGATGGTAATCAGTTGGATAGTGCGGGAACTTGCAGGAATTTCCAATGGAAAATGCAAGGAATTCTTTTTCAAGCTGTTGTTTTAATGCTGACCCTTAGTGGATGTGACATGGTTTTGGAAATGCAGTGGTTGAGGACTCTTGGCATGGAACATTGGGATTTTGTGCATATCACCATGGAGTTTGGAAGTCAAGGGAAAAGCCACGAAGTTGGTTGTTGACCCTCAAGCCACTTGGAAAATTTCTGGTACCAAACAGTTGCAGCAATTGCTTGGAAAACAACCACAACTCTTTATGATGTCCTCAATTTACCATACTGTCAGTGACAATTCTATCCGATTGGAAGTGATGCATGATCAAGCTCCCAATTCTGAATTGTTGTAAGTATTAGATGAGTATAACGATGTTTTTTAAGCACCTAAGGGGCTGCCACCACATAGGGAGGGCCATGACCATCACATAATTCTCAAAGAAGGTACCAACCCTATTAACCTCAGACCCTATAGATATCCACTGTTACAAAAGTAAAAAATATAATTGAAAAGCTAGTCCAAGAGATGGTAGATGCAGGTCTCTTATAGCCTAGCACATCTCCCTTTGCATCTCCTATTGTACTTGTGAGAAAAAAAAGATGGCACTTGGAGGTTGTGTGTGGATTATAGGGAATTAAATCACTATATAATCAACGATAAATTTTCAATACCCCTCGTAGAAGAATTACTTGATGAATTGGGTAATTCAAGGGTTTTTTCCAAGATTGATTTAAGGTTGGGATATCAACAAATATGTATGAACCCAGTTACCATACCCAAAACAGCTTTTAGGACACACTCAGGCCATTTTGAGTATAGGGTTATGCCATTTGGCTTAACCAATGCACCTTCGACCTTTTAAGGGTGTATGAATCACATTTTTGTTAAGTTTTTAAGGAGATTTGTCCTAGTATATATATATATTTTTTATGATATCCTTGTTTATATGGCCCTTCTATGGAAACTCATTTACAGCACTTGAGAATGCTTCTAGACACTCTAAGACAGAATGCATTTTTTGGAAAGAGAAGCAAATGAACTTTTGCTGCAAACAGGGTGGAATATTTAGGTCATTTCATCACTGCTCAAGGAGTTTCTACAGATCCAGCAAAGGTCAAAGCAGTTGTTGAGTGGCCTCTACCCTCGACCATCAAGTAGTTGAGAGGGTTTCTGGGTTTAACCGGATATTACAAGCAATTTGTTCGAAATTATGGGCTGATAGCTCCACCTCTCACTAACATGCTTAAGGCAAACTCATTCTCCTGGATAGAGGAATCAGTAGCTGCCTTCAATAATCTTAAACAAGCTAGGGTGCAAGCTCCTGAGTTAGCACTGCTGGATTTCAACAAAACTTTTGTGATTGAAATTGATGCTTATAGCACAGACATTGGAGCAGTCCTTATGCAAGATCGGCATCCAATCGCTTTCATTAGTAAGATGTTATCCCAAAAAAATCAGCTTATGTCAGATATATGAGAAAGAATTATTAGTATCGCAACATGTCCCTCTCGACGGTGCGACGCGGAGCCTGTAAAACTCCTTTTATTTTAGAAAGATAATAATGGAAAATTTATGAGATGCAAATATGCAATGCAAATGAATGTTAACAAATAGAGTTCGTCACCGGCCGTTTTCTTCTATTAAAAATGAAATGGTTTCGATTGGACACCTAAAAAGATAGTCTAAATTCCAGAGTTCAAGTTTGGGGGTTAGTTCATGAGTAGAAAAGTTATTACATCTTACACCACCTCGTTTTGTGAACAGTTACCTTATTTAATCTAAAGTTATCTATTAAATGAATTATGTTGGTCAATTATTATTCAAAAATATTTTTTATGTTTTTATTTTAATATGTGTCACAGGTTGTCATGCATATTATCAAATGTGATAAATGACAAAGACAGGAAATAGGTGACTAAATAGCCATGATTATAGGGAATAAATGGTAAACTTACAGCATGGAATATGAAAGTGGTGAATTTAAAAATTCTTTATTATTTAAGAAAATGATATTAATTAAAATGAATGATTTTAAAAAACGAGCATATCAAATATAGGTTTTCAAAATGAAGTGGAATTTAAAAATATTTTTAAGTGAATTTTCACAAAGATTTATTTTTAAGAATTGATTTCACAAAAATATATTATTAATTTTAAATTAATATCAAGAAGGTTTTATTATTAGCTTATTTTCCAAAAATTTTATTTAATTATTTTCATAAAAATATTTATTTTTAAATAATTTCACAAAAGGTTTATTCTCAAAATTTTAATTATTAATGATAAAGCAATATGTCATATAAGATAACAGAAAAGTCAAATCATCCTAATCTAAATCAACTCAAATAAAATAGGCCCAATAATTATCCAAATTAAATTCTAACAAAAAGAATATTCAATATAAAGATAATAATGATGAAATTATAATGATATTTAATATGACATGTAATGTAAATTATTAAAATAAAATTAATAATTGAATTTAGACTTTATTGGAGATTATTTAAAGTCTCGCTAGCGCTTTTGTTAGAACAAAAAAGACTCTCTTAACCACAAAGAATATCAAAATATTATTGTCGTTACTTGCTAATTTTGATTATTCTATCATTCGTAATCTCAATCCATTATTAATTTTAGTTATTAATGATAAGGCAATGAATATTAAATAAACAAATGAAAAAAAAAGTCCAATGATCAATGATCATACTCGAAATTAATCTAAACAAAATAGGTCCAACGATTAGCCAAAATTGGATTCTAGCAAAATGATGAGAAAATAGCCCGAACAAAAATTTGAATACTATGATTAGCACCAGACAATTCGTAAAGCAAAACCCAAATAGATAGCCAATTACAATAAAGCTTTTACACGGGCTAGAACTTTAAGGGTTACTATAATCTCGGTTACTGATTTCTTGGTGCCGTGGCTTAGTAGGGGAGTTGATTGAGAGGCCTTTTGATGGGTTGGCTATGGGCTTTTTCGGTGGCTATGAAGGTTGTTCATGGTGCATGATCTATGGAGGCTTTAGGCTAAAAGGCATTATGGTTGGACGATAATGGGATGTGCACGAGAGATGGCTGGAGGATGCATGTCATGAGTCGATAGTTGTGATAAATGTATTGGCCTGATGTAGTTATGTGTGATAATGTGGCGGGAATTTGGTTTAAGATGTGATATGCATGTTTAAAGGCTACTGGGACGTGGAGTTCGAAGATTGTTTCAAAGGATGGTGGGTGTGTGTGTGATTAATGGAGAATGAGGGTATTGTCAACGTGTGGGTTTGCTAAACTGCATGAAGTTAGCCCTTTTAATCGTATAGAAATTGAAAAAGAGTCTAAAAGAAAACATGAATGACTCACTTTGCACTTAAGCTTGAAAGCGGAGGATGATTCGCAAGCGATATTTTTCTCAGTTTCACTTTCTTGCTCATGCACTCTCCTCCTTTTCTTTTTGTTTTCTGACTGTATTCCCCCTTAGCTTTATGATCTAATCCCCTTAAATAGAACTAGATTCTTAATTATTAGATAGAACCAAATTTTATTTGAAACTCAAATTTCCTTATCTGTAAATCATCTCTTCATAATCAATTTTTTTATTTTGATAAGATCTTTCATTTGAATTAAGCTTTATTTATTTTTTTATTATTTTATTAATTACTATTATCTTTAATTAAAATTAATTAATAAGATAAAATTAAAATATTTATTATTTCTTCTTTTTTTTTGAACATCGTATACTAGATAAAATAAATGAAAAATAACTTGACAAAATATAGCGTTTCCAACTAGCCATCGTACATGTAGTGGAGAAATGACAGCAATACTTAACTAACAGGCATTTCATTATAAAAACTGATCAGCAGAGCCTCAAATATCTCCTTGAGTAAAAATTGACTGCTCCATTCCAACAATTGTGGTTGACAAAGTAACTTGGATATGATCAAGGATTACAATTGCGCTTTGCAACAAAACAGTATCAGAAGCCTCTGATGCCGAGACACCCCGCAATAGCGGAGTGAATGAGTATAGCAGAAAACGGCTGCAACGGGCTTGACAAAATGGCGTTTTTTGTAGATTATGGGATTATCTACAAAAAAAGGGAAAGATGATGTCGCTACGGAAGCACTATCGAGGTTGAATAGTGGGGAACTTCTGCATATGGCACTTTCCACTCCTTCTTTGGAGTTATGGGAAGAATTACAAACCAGTTGGCGAGAGGATGTGGACTTACTGCAGATCATTAAAGAGTTGGAACAGAATTCGACATCCCACCCTTATTATAGCTGGGATGGTAGGTACCTGAAAAGGAAGGGCAGATTAGTTGTTAGGACGGGGATAGCTAAGGAACACTATATTGCAATGGTTACACACATCTAGTCAAGGGTTCATTCGGGAATTCAAGCCACTCACCAAAGAACTAAAATTGTTTTCCATTGGAGGGGTATGAAAAATGAGATCAGCATTTTTATTCAGAATTTTGATACTTGCCTTAGAAGCAAGTATGAAACCATATCTTCCCTGAGTCTTTTACAGCCAGTACCCATCCCACAAGGTGTTTGGCATAGTGTGGGCGTTGACTTCATTGAGGGATTACCCCTTTCATTTGGCAAAAGCACTATACTAGTGGTGGTGGACAAATTGAGCAAATACGCTCATTTTATAGCACTAACTCATCCCTATACAGCTAGTGCCATTGTATAATTTTTCATTGACCAAATCTGTAAGCTGCATGGTGCTCCCAGCGAGATAGTCAGTGACCGAGATCCTCTTTTCTTGAGCTTGTTTTGGAAGGAATTTGTAGCACAGTTGGGGATTGCTCAAAATATGAGCTCGGCTTATCATCCTCAAAGTGATGGTCAAACTGAGGTACTTAACAAATGTTTGGAAACGTATCTACGCTACATGGCTTGGGAAACCAAGGAATGGAGTAAATGGCTTCCTATGGCAGAATGGTGGTACAAGACCAACTACCATACTGTCACTAACACTACCCCTTTTGAAATCCTTTATGGACAAGCCCCCCTATATATTTACCATATTTACGTAGAGATTCAGCAGTGGAGCCAGTTGACAAGAGCTTTTAGAGCTAGAGAAGAAATGTTGAACTTGCTCAAGCATCATCTTCATCGTGCTATCAACAGCTAGAATGAAATAGCAAGCTGATAAAGATCTCAGTGATAGGCAATTTGAGGTGGGAGAACGGGTGTTCTTAAAACTTCAACCTTACCGGCAACATTCCTTGGTGCATAGGACCAATGACAAGTTAGCTCCACGTTTTTTTGGCCAGGTGGAAACATGCCTTAGTGGATTTAGAAGAGCCATCAATGAGGTCATACCTTTTTTGTGAGCAACATTTGGTGAACATTGAAGAATTACAATTAGTGACGGATGGTGTCAATGATCAAGAACAAGAACAAGACAAGACGCACCAAATTATGATGAAGATCATAATAGTTGTAGTGATAGTGATGAAGGACGAATGTTGGATTAGTTTAATACCTTTTGTCATGTATTTTGTAATTTTTAATATAGTCCATTTTGTGCTTCTAGAAACTGGTGCAGCAAAATCAATTCAAATTGAGAATTTATATGCATTGCTTTAGCTTATATATTGACTAGTTCATCTTATGCATCATGTGGTATATATTTTGGTTTCATGATTTAGTTGTTTGTGTTATCAAATTTTGTAGGTATTTAGTTCAGTATGAGGCAAAAGCGTAAATATTCTGGACAAGCAATGTTAGAAAAGCTACGAAGACAACAAGGTGGTAGCAATAATGAGATTTCACAAGATTTGGAGCAGCAAGATATTAACACTCAGCTTGATACTTAACCTGCAGATGTCAACATCACAATTCCTCCATCTAATGATAATAACTTAAACTCTCCTTCAAGCCCAAATGAAACTCAATCACAGCAGAAAGAGGATCCCTTAGTTGTCAAGGTTAGAGGTAAGAGCAACATATAATTAATATAAGTATCTTATATTTTTCCACCGCATTAAAAATATATATTAACTTTACTTCATGTGTGTAATGGTAGATATCTTAAGAAATTACAACTCGAAAAGTGCAAGCAAATCAGGTCTGGCATTTGCAAAAACATGAAAAAGTTATTGTGGAAATCAATGGTAATGGACAAGGCAACGCCTATGGTTCAAACTTGCTTGTGAGGTTTCTTGGTAAACTTACACAAAACAATTTGTCCTATATCGGTTGAAAAATGGCATCGGATGCCAATTGAAAAATGCTGCCAACAATATAATTATATCGAGGTAACTATCTAACTTTCCTATAACTTTCAATTTTTTTACAGTCTCTCTTGTGATTAAAGATTGATTATGAATTCAATAATATTTGAAGGAAAATTTTGAGTTTGATTATGTTGTTGTCATCAAATGGGCTATGAGTACCTTGGGTGAAAGATGGAAGGCCCACAAATACAGGTTATGGTGTAAGCACTTCTACCTTAATAAAAATAAGGAGGAGTTACTTCCTAATCCCCCTCCAGGTGTGGATAGTGTTGAATGGACTGCTTTTGTGCATCACTATAAGGATGAAAAGATGAAGGTAATCATTCTCTTAGGAAATTATTTTAGTTTGTTTGATTCCGAGAAAAATTTGGCATATAATGACTATAATATTTTAAAATTATAGATGTTAAGTTTACAAAACACAAGAAACCGTAAGAAGCTTAAAGTTCCCATGCCGGTGGTAGTAAAAGCAATGCAAGGAGAGGTCGTGAAATGGTAAGTTGCTTTGTGTTGGTTTGGATATGAGGAATTGCCTTACCGTAGCAAATTATGTGTGTTGCATGTGACACTTATTTGATAATTCTTACATTTATTAATGATGTTAGAAGCAACAATTGGGAAGCTTGTATGTCGAAGTGAAGTTATTTTGTCAACTTTGCTAAGAAAGGATGGAAACTATGTGAATGAAGAGGGGCAGACTTTTGCTGTAAGTAAATTATCTTCTTCAATATATTACAATTACTAGCTTATGGCTGTAATCTGAACTGTGGATTTGAAGTTTATTTTCTTTAATTGTTTTTGAGTTTTTTGTTACATTGGTAGTGAACTACTTCCTTCCAAGATTTGGTTGACACAATATGTCGATAACATGCTTGCATTGCTCTTAATTTGATGGCTAGACGTATTTTAGAATTTCATATAATCCAGCATCCTAGTGATTAATGTTTTAAGAAATATGTACTAGGAAACAGGATCTCTTGACCTAAAAAAGCATTTTATGTTGTAGTTTACTGCTAAGAATTACCTATTTCAATTTATATGTATGTGTTATTTAATGTGAAATTTAACCACCCATAGTCTTTGGTGCATATCTCAGGCTATGTGACTAACATGAATGTGAAACTTGTTGCATTTTAAAGCTAAGATGTATGGTAATTAGTACTTTAAATCTCAGAATTTTTACCCTTTTCATGTGTCCCCAGCAGTGGCTTGAAATCAAGCCATATTCTGCAGAATGAATACTGTCCTGTAACTGATTTCACAACTGTTTGTGTTTATTTGAGAGGACATATGACCTCCTTTGCTCCTGAAAATTGGTAGGTAAGAACATACATGTTGTAGGACTGAGCACGTAAATTTTCATGAATTTTGGAAATGTGTAACTCAATTAAATTTTTTACTAGAGATATCGGATACTAGTAGTTCTTAAGAAAACTGACCACCTGCCGTCTTTGGTGCATATCGCAGGCTACATGGCTCCAATTAATGTGAAACTTGTTGCATTTTAAAGCTAAGATGTATAGTAATTAGTAGTTTAAATCTTAGAACTTTTACCCTTTTCATGTTTTCCCAGCAGTGGCTTGAAATCAAGCCATGTTCTGCAGAATGAATCCTGTACTGTTAGTGATTTCACAAATGTTGGGTTTATTTGAGGGGTCACATGACCTCCTTTGCTCCTGAAAATTGGTAGGCAAGAAGATAAATATTGTAGGACTGAGCATGTAAATTTTCATGAATTTTGGAATTGTATAACTCAATTAAATTTACTAGAGAAATCAGAGTCTTTCTCAGTAGTAAGGGCTGTAAGGGATGTAATAAATAACTCACATATGACTCATGTTTAAAGGATAAATATGTAAATGTGTGTGATTTAATGAGGGGCTAATCGGTAATTTTGGTTGGCTTTGGGAAGGCTTTGTTAACCACTTTGATGGGAGTGGTTATCTTATTGTTGTGAGAAGTTATCCTGGTGATAGCTGATGGTTTTGAAATTCGAAAGAAATCGATAACTGATAGTTTTAAATTTCAAATGAAACCCCCATATATTCAGTCTCTACCTATAAGGACATGTAGATTTTATTTTTTATCAGAAAGTGAAAAGCGTAAGCAAAAAAGGGGAAGGGACCGATAAAGATTCAACAACCAAGAAAGTTTTAGATTTAAAGTTTATTCCGCATTATGGATAAAGGTTGGTACTCATATTTTGATTTAGCTCTAATGTATGTAAAAACTATGAATTCCAAGATTCCAATTGTGTTATAGTATGATAAACCCTAATGTATAGGACACAAATTTATGTTTACAAGGGAAGGAGGAATATTCGATTCTGGCATATTGATCTATTGCAAACACTGTTAATAGCTTGGATATTGTCTCAAATTGATAATGCAAGCATATGGTTTAGGCATTATTTTATCAGTTATTTGATATAATTATTGTCTTATATTGACTATTGTTCTAGAAATGCATTCTATGCACATTTAAGGAATAAGGACTATTTGATTTGTTTATTTTATTGATTGTCATTGTAAATATATATTTATCTTGTTTAAGTTTCCAATTTACAATAGGATGCTTTATTGTGTAAGTTATCTTATGATTTTTTTTGTTGGTATTGTAGCTTTAAGTGGCTCAAGTCATATTGTTTTGTTTTGTCCATAGGATAAAATATCAGATCACTTGCCTCAAGATCAAGAACATGCCGCTACTTTAGGTGTTCCATCAAAGGTATTGACTTATTGTGATGATGCAATTGGAAAAGTATGTGGAGCTGAGCATTCAGGTCGTGTGTGTGTGGTTTAGGCATTGGTGTTTGCCCTTCCAGTACTTTTGGATTGCCTAGACACTCCATTGGCTATATGAATTTTGGTGGCTCTAATAGAAATGTAGAACAACATCGTATTCAAAACTTGAAGAAGCAAATGAAGACATTGCAAGAGAAGTTGACTGAATATGATGAGACCAACGGTACGGCTTTCACAAACTCAAAATCAATTGGCACCTCTTCACAAATTCTACAGGATAAATTTGGTAGTGAGTTATGTTTGCCTAGAATGTTTCTAAACTTATGTTATTTCAAGATTTTTGCATTTTAAGTTATGCCTAGGAGTTAAGAGAAGTTATGTTACATGTTTATGACTTTTGGGTTGGTTAGTGATAGATACGAGACTTATTAATTTCTTTTGGTATGTCAAGACTTTGAATATCTACATATATGTTTATATTTGGTGTTTTACTTTATTGAGATTTTTATAATATCATTGTATTTAGTAGATGACTTTTCAATGTTTTAGTGACAAAGTTAAGAGAAAAATCTGCATGTTTAAAAAACAAAAAAACAATTAGCCACGGTTATTTATAAATAAACTTCCAATGCATTTAGCCACGGTCAAGATGTTGCAAAAAATTAACAACTTTTAAATCAAACATCAAATTTTAGCCATTGTTTTGACCGTGGTTAACCTTCTCATTAATATTTGTACTGAAAACATTAGCCACAGTTAAACCATGGCTAACGTTGGATTTTGTCTGAGATCTATTTTCTTCCTAAATAATTAGCCATGGTTTAAACTGTGGTTAAATTAAAAGTTGAGCTTGGCTAGATTGTGGTTACCGCGGTTAAAATATATATTTATTATATTCTAGTTCGACCACGGTTCGATTACGGTTGAATCATTGAATTTTGAATCAGTACTCGACCGGTTCAATGACCGATTCGATTTTCAGAACCTTAGTTACAAACAACGTTAGCCACAATTTT